>CM047805.1:87122848-87722848 GCA_026214975.1 Gentiana macrophylla | reverse complement strand
CGGTGAAGTCAAAACCTAGTGTAGTGAAACAGCAGACTAAATCCTCATTCCAGTCAATCAAGAACAACAGCCATCTGAAAGGTAAAGCAGACTTTACCCTTCATGAGGATGATTGGAATGTTGCACCTCCAAAATACAAGAGGAAACCATTCCACAAAATGCATCATGTGGTTAAGAAAAATCAATCTGTTCCTAGACACTTGAAGCAGGAAAGGTTTCCTACTGCATATTGGAAAGTGAAGAAGGATATAAATGCACCAAAAGGTGGAGAAAAGTATCAGAATACCTTCAACAAAAATATTAGAAGCTATTCTGCCATGCCTTATACATATGAAGTTGATGACTTCAATTATCCAAAAAGAAGACCTTTTGGATACACACTTGGTATGGGAGGCATGATTGCTAACAGGTATGGACCCAAACAGTGTTGGGTACCTAAACTTAATTAATCTGTTTTGTAGGATGTCTGGTACATAGACAATGGATGTTCCAGACACATGACAGGAAACAAGAAATGGCTCACTGACTTCAAGGCTTTTGATGGACCCAAAGTCACATTTGGAGGCAAAGAAAACCCTGGCAAGATTAAGGGGGAAGGCATAATACTCAAGAACAATTTGAAAATTCAAAATATGGCATATGTCAATGGACTAAATTTCAATCTGATGAGCATCAGTCAATTTTGTGACAAAGGCTACAATGTGCACTTCAACAAAGAAGGATGCAAAGTGATTCACATCCAAACCAACACAGTGGTTCTTGCAGGTAGAAGACAAGACAACATGTATGTTGTGGACTGGAGAATAGCCAAGGCAGAAACATGTCTGCTGGTCAAAAACAAACAATCTACAAGCTGGATTTGGCACAGAAGGCTAAATGATCTGAATTTCAAGACCATCAACAAACTATCAAAGAACAAGTTAGTTGAAGGTTTGCCAGAGATCACATTCAAGAAAGAAAGTCTATGTGATGCATGTCAGAAAGGAAAACAGATCAAAAGTTCGTTCAAGTCAAATCCTTATCAATCTACAACAAGAGTTCTACATCTGTTACACATGGACCTGTTTGGACCAGTCACACCAGTAAGTGTGAGTGGTAAGAAATACACCCTTGTAGTGGTGGATGACTTCTCAAAGTACACCTGGACCATTTTCATGAACAAGAAGAAAGAGACACTCAAAAAGTCGCCAGATTTCTTTGAAAAGACTCCAAAATGAGAAAGAACTAAGGATCATAAAGATCGGATCGAGGCAGAGAGGCACTTTGAATTTCTAAATGAAATCATCGAAACCTCATGTGAAGAAAATGGAGTACTACATCAACTATCTCACAGCAGGCACTCCACAACAAAATGATGTAGCGAAAAGAAGAACGTAACTCTCAAAGAAGCGAAGTAGAACAATGATTGCTTTGAAGCATGCTTGCCAAAGAGATTTTGGGTCAAGCGAAGAAACACAAACATGTCATACACAAAACAGATCAATCATCAACAAATATCATGGAAAGACTCCATATGAAATATGGAATGGAAGAAAACCCAATATCTCATATTTTCATATGTTTGGATCAAAATGTTTTGTCTTAAACAGAACCAAATTGCATACCTTTGATGAGAAGGTGATGAAGCAATCTTCATGGGATACTCGGACACCAAAGAAAGCATTCAGAGTACTCAATAAAAGAACATTGGTGATTGAAGAATCAATACATGTGGTTTTGATGAATCAAATACAAATGGTGAAGATCTTCAAGACCAAGAAGAGAAAGCAGCACAGAAGGAAATCTATACAAATGCAACCATACCAGCTACTATCCTGAATCATCACTTTGAAAATCAAGAGGAGCCACATATCAATACAACAGAAGAAGCACCTGAAGTTGAAGTTCATGCTCAGCATGAAGGCATGGAAGCACTAGGTGAAGAACAACTTCAACCAGATCTAAATTGGCTAAGAGACCATCCTGAAGAACAAGTTATTGGAGATATTCACACAGAGTTAGAACCGTAAGACAATTTGGAGCACATGCTAACTTGCTTTCTATCACAAGTGGAACCCAAGACCATAGATGATGCAATCCAAAATGCAGATTGGATCACAAAGAATGCAAGAAGAACTAAATGAATTTGAAAGAAATGAAGTCCAGGAACTTGTTGATGAGACTCGGATATAACCAACATCATTGGTGCAAAATGGGTATTAGGAACAAGATGGATGAGCAAGGAACTGTTGTCAGAAACAAAGCAAGGCTAGTTGAAAAAGGCTATTCTCAAGCAGAAGGAATAGATTATGATGAAACATTTGCACGAGTAGCAAGATTGGAAGCAATCAGACTCTTTCTATCTTTTGCCGCATACAAAGACTTCAAAATTTATCAAATGGATGTCAAGAGTGCATTCCTAAATGGACTTTTGGAAGAAGAAGTTTATGTAGAACAACCTCTTGGATTTCAAATCAAAGGAAAAGAAGACAAAGTATACAAACTCAAGAAGGCCCTCTATGGCCTCAAACAGGCACCTAGAGCCTGGTATGAAACACTATCACAATTTCTGATCAAGAATGGATTCAACAAGGGAACTATTGACAAGACTCTATTCAAACTAGAGGAAGGAGCAAGCACATTGCTAGTTCAAATGTTGATGATATAATCTTTGGATCAGAGGATGAAAAGCTTTGTGAAAAATTTGCAAACCTGATGTAGAGCAAATTTCAGATGAGTATGATGGGAGAATTAAACTATTTTCTTGGCCTTCAAGTAAAGCAAATGAAGGATGGCATTTTCATTAGTCAAGCCAAGTACACAAGAGATCTGATACACAAGTATGGGATGGATACAAGTGGCACAGTAGACACACCAATGTGTGCCAGAGTCATACTTGGAAAAGATGAAGCAGGAAAGGATGTTGATCAGAAAATGTATAGAGGAATCATTGGATCCTTATTATACTTAACTGCAAGTAGACCTGATATAGCATTTGCAGTAGGAGTGTGTGCAAGATTTCAAGCACAACCAAAAGAATCACATCTTCTAGCAGCCAAAAGGATAATCAAATACTTGAAAAACACTATAAATGTTGGAATTTGGTATCCAAAAGATGGAGGATTTAAATTGATATCATATTCAGACTCTGACTATGCTGGATGCAAAATAGATAGAAAAAGCACCTCTGGAACATGTCAAATGCTAGGAACCAGACTAGTCTCTTGGTTCAGCAAAAAGCAAAATTCCATATCTACATCAACAACTGAAGCAGAATATATAGCAGCAGGTAGCTGCTGTGCTCAAGTACTTTGGATAAGACAACAGCTAAGGGACTATGGAATGGAAGAGAAAACAATTCCAATCATGTGTGATAACACAAGTGCAATATCCATTACTGAAAATCCAGTATTGCATTCAAGAACAAAACACATTGATGTGAGACACCATTTTATCAGAGACCATGTTGAAAAGGGAGATGTCATCCTAAAATACATACTTACTGAAGATCAACTGGCTGACATCTTCACTAAACCACTCAGTTATGAAAGATTTAGTATGTTAAGAACTGAGTTAGGAATGATTGAAATTGACTAAGTATCAAGGAGCGGCCAATTGGAGTAATCGGCTAAGTGACTTCATCAACTGGTAAAACCTTTGCCGTTACAGGAGGTGTAGCAGGCAAGGCACTGGTATTCAGTGAAGGTAACTTAACTGATTGTTAGGAACAGTTAAATGGAGCAGCTCAATAAAGAACCCATTTGATCGGCTAAGTGACCAGCCAAGGCACTTCACCGAAATAATGACTTGGATAAATTAAAAGTGTGAACAAAATCAATTCTGATTACACACGTGGAGATCAATTTATGATCATGGAGGTAATTGTATTATTTTTTGAATTGAAAACTCATTGATTCCCGGGCTCTATCATTACTTACCTCAAACCACTCCCCCATTACGCTCGAATATCGCAATTCACACACACAAAATCACGCCATGATGTCACAAAATCCTTCCATATTCAAACCACGTTCACACTACCCAAATCACACTATATAAACCAAACTTAAAGATTTTCAGAAATCTTTACGCTCTCTTGCAAATTACAAACCCTACTCTTGTTTCTCTCTATTGCAAACTCAAGTTCATTTTCAAACCCCCTTTCCTCTTCAACAATGGCATCATCTTCCTCAATCACCCAAGCTGGGTATGAAAAATCGATTGCCACTGGTTCATCTTCCAAGCAGATCACTACCTGAAACTGTGCGGAAATGACGAGCATGCCAAACGGTTGGCAGTAGGCTGTGAAAATTTAAAATTATCAACCTTTCTCAATCCTCCAATAACCGAGGTGTGCTATGAAAATCTCATATCCTTCTGGAAATCTACACAATACGTATCTGGGCACCTTGCTGAAGAAGGTGACGAGTGGGAAGCGGACAAGATCATTGCATCTGTCAACGGCAAAGAAGTGGTGATCACAGAAAAGGTAATTCGAAAACATCTCAAACTTTCAAATAAAGGTCAAGCAAAAGTAACATTGGTATCACAAAACTTGGATGATTTCTGGGCAACTATCGCCAAAACAGCAAACCCAGGATCTACAAAAGTCAACTGTCTGAGATCTGCATTGAAGAAACCATTCAATGAATTTAGTGCCCTAATTGGCAAAACCATTGAAGGAAAGTTGGGCGCAAATAATGCCATGACAGAAATTAGAATGCGGCTAATGGGAATCATTTACAACAATCTACAATTCAATTGGGCAAAATACTTCTTCCTACGAATCAAAGAGCAAATCCAAGGGGAAGTAAAAGCGGAAAAGAAGGGGATAAAAGAGAGAAAGACAAAGAAAGGCCAATTCTGGGTGAAAAAGTCATACGGGATTCAGTTACACTATCTAATGCAATGTCTTAAAGTCCCTACTGTGCAACTCCACAAACTGCATGAATCCAAAGTCATGTTTATCTATATTAAACAACAAAAGAAGACAGGAGACGGAAAAAGGAAGATATCCACACAAATCACTACCAGTCAAAGAAAGAAGCAAAAGGTTCAGCGAAATCTGGACAAGACAGACTTTGGAAAATTAATTGATGAAGATACAGAGGAAGAGGATTCTGAAACTGAGGTGGAGCAACAGGAAGAAGAGAATGACAGTGAGGATGAGCAACATCCTAATAGGGAAGATACTGGAGATGATGAGGCATCTCCAGAAGAAGCTGCACAATTGTCTGCAAACGATATAGATGATCGAATTGCAGATTATCTTGAGTGGAAGGAGGGGGATTCCAGAAAACAACTTCAAGACTCAGACCGCATGCTTGCTGAAGAAGCATGGCTATTTAATTTTCTAGGAATCACAACTCTGGTAGGTGTACTTGATGAATCGCCTCTATGGGACTTGGTTGATGCAGCCAAGACAAAACTGCCCCAGGCCTCTGGAAGACAGAGTGATGACTCAGATGATGATCATGATGATGATGATGATCATGATGATGATCATGATGATAATGATGATAATGATGGTGATTTTGGTAAAGACAGAGAAGAGGATGCTCCTGCATCAGATGCAATTGATGATACAACTCTTCTCCGTACATTCTTGAAACCACAAGCATCCAACAAGTCCTCAACTCCGGCAAAGACAGCCACTCAACCACTGACTGTGAATGTTCCAGCTGACAACACACACATTGTGGACATCGGTTCACCGCCGCCACACCACCAAAGCAACCCCCGGCACAGAGATAGGGTGAACTGCAGCTCAAGCAACTCCAGTATACACATCTACCCAAATTCTTGACGATTTGGAAATTGGAGCAGATGTCACTCAACATCAAGACAAGGGACATCAAACCGATCCAGAACCAGCTGACATAAGGCACAAACTCTCTCAGCTGGCCACTGGCATTACCAATGAAAATTTTGAGAAAGCAAAGAGACTGGGCTGGTCAAGAATTGAGCGAAGAATCCATGTATCTCAGATCCATGACTTTAGCATTTAATGACAAAAGCTCCTCCATTGAACACAAGTTTCAGGCCATTGCAGAGTACATTGATGCACAAAACATTGTGGTTCAACAACAGGGAAATCTGATGAAGCAGCTTAATATCAATATCACCAACAATCTTGCAGGGATCAGACAGCATATTTCCCAAGAAAATGAATCAATGGCAGTGGCCTTTGGCACTAAACTTCGTAGTGTGAATGAGAAACTGAATAATCATCACCACAGATTCACAACTATTGAATCAAAGCTTGACTCTCTGATCGGCACGGCAGAGGCCACAAATAGCATCTTACTCCAGCAAAGGGATGATGCTTCCAAAAAGGGGGAAAATCGGGATAAGCCTGAACCTGAAGGATCAACAATCAGACCCCCAAATTTTACTGAAGAACAACTGAGAGCAAGAGACAGAGAAATAAGGATCAGAAATGAAGCAGAAGAACAGCAAAGAAGAGTCAGAGAAGAAAGAGAAAAGGCCCTAAAGGAACCCTGCATTGGATTTCCTCATCCTATGCAAAGAAGAGATGATGATAGAGACAGATCCGGCAGACAGCAAAGGCCTGGATCTAGTCAAAGAAAGAGGATCACTAGTCAACACAAACTCAAAGACTGGAGGAAACACCAGCAGAGGCAGCAGCAGCTCCAGATATACTGGGGAACACAGAACTTACACTGGTCACCAAAGCAAAGCAGAATATGATGCAGATGTACTGGACCATGTAAGAGAATTTTTCAGAGTACAGGAAGGACTCTATCCTCACTCCTCACAAGATGAAGCTTGGGCTGATTGGCTAAGCTATCAGGATGAAAGGATGAGAACTGATATGGCCAAACTCTACAATGAAGTCAAAAGAGAGTTTGCACTTCTCAAACAAACCAACAACAAACCAAGCTCAGCCATACCACTATCTGCAAAAGGACCAGAAGACTTGCCAGCTGAACAACAAGAAGAATTCAAATATATGGCAAAATTATTCAATCCTATGGGAAGAGTGGAGAAACAGGAGCAGTGGAGTCTCTACAAAAGCCTTAAGTTTGCAGATTCACATATTGCTGAGGCTAGGGAAAGACTTGAAAAATATTTTGGAGAACCTAAGGCAAATGAGACCATGCCTGATTTCAACAGACTTTTTGCCAAAAGAGTTTTTCAGGGTGTATCTGAATACACAGCTTTGGCTTACTGGAAGTGGAAGTTTCCAGAAATTGATTGGAAAGACATTGAAGAGGTTCAGACTACAAAGTTCAAGAGGTACAAGGCTGAATTAAGCAAAATGTAGTTTGTAACATTTGAATAAAGTTTTAGAACTTATTGCCCTATGATGGATGAATAAAATTGCTGAATTTGTTGTTTATTATGAAAATTTTGATTACTTATATTCAGGCTTATGAGGGTTTTGGCATCATCAAAAAGGGGGAAATTGTTAGGAACATTTTATTATGTTTTGATGATGGCCATACCAGCTGTTATAGCAAGCCTGAAATAAGTTAGAACTCTCTGTATAAGTCTTTACTTAGAGTCTGACATGTTGTATAAGTTGAGTCAGACAAGTATTGTACTAGTGGTAGGACGGAAAAGCAAAAACAGATATTCGGCAGAGTGAAGCCAGCCAAGCACCAGCAGAGAAGCAATGCAGACATTAAAGGTCTGACTTGTAACCAAGGAAGTCTGTGATGACCTTGGACAAGTCTAAGTTATACTACAAGCGATGAACATTAATATTCAAATATGGTGTACACTGATCTCACCCCAATCAAAGATCAGTGAAGTACAAAGATTCTCCTTAAACAGAAACAAAGAAGAAAACAGTGAATCGGCAAAGCAGACTCACTTTCGGCTGAGTAAAGACGAAACGGTGAAGGAAAAGCTAAAACGGCTAAGTCAGAAGGATCACTTGACCATTCTAAAAACGACGAAGTAACACTTACCAGATCAGATTTAGTATACGTTGAAAATTCAAAAGATCATGCATTAAATGCACAATCAATAAAGGATCAATCAAGGACGGATTTTCTGCTATACGTTTGAAGAAAGAATCCGATCACTGAAATCAAGGAGAATGCAATTAAGGGGGAATCAAGAATAAAATCAAGGATTATTCCCTCATTAACATAGCCAACGGACGGAATTTCAAAATCAAGGTTATTCAAGGCTATAAATAGAAGGCATTGACAGACAGAGAGAAGAAAGGAACAAAAACATAAAAATCAAGTGAAAACTCTGTCAATTTGAAAAGCCTTCTCTCTGAACTTACAAGGAAACATCTAGTGATCAACTCAGATATCAGAGCTACAAAGTCATACTTGGGGCTGATTTTGATCAACCAAGTGTGTGAATCACATTCACATCAAACTGAAGCAACTGAATCAGAGGCAATCTGAGAAGGAGTTGAATCTGTGATAGCTGTTGATGGATTTTGATCTCAAGGAGCAGCAAGGAAGATTGAATCACTGAAGCTGTTGCAGTCAATGAGTGATAGTCTTGTAGATTGTGAAGCTTGGGAAGCCAAGGACAATCATACTATTGTATCTGTGAAAACAATAGTGAATTCCTCCGATCATCACAAGAGAAGAGTGGATTAAGGGATTACACCACCCTGAACCACTATAAGCCTTGTGTCAATTTAATTTCTGTAATTTACTTTACAGCATTTATTTAATTTGCCTACACCATAACTTAATTCTGTGATTGTCTAAACTGATTTGAAAACAACATAGTAAGAAGGGATTTATCCGCTGCCCAAAAGCTTTTAAATAAAAGAAAAGTTTTTGAAACTCCACTATAGTCATTCACCCCCCCTCCCTCTGACTATAGTTTCACCCTTCTCTGGGACCAACAACATGGCCTCAACATATGTCTGGGGTTCATTTTCTACCATATAGGTCAGAAAACCTGGACCATAGGACTTGGATATCCTAGCCCTCTTACTGCGACGAGGTTCTTCAAGTTCTTGAGGATCACCCTCTTCTTCCGACTCATACTTCTGCTTGCTCGTGCTTTCTTCTTGTTTCTCTTTCTCCTTACAAGGAAAAATATCCTCAAAGAACACAGCATTCCTAGACTCGATGATGACATTCTCATGTACATCAGGGACATCCGATTTATGTACCAGAAACCAATAGGCACTACTATTGAGAGCATATCCAATGAATATACAATCAATGGTTTTAGGCCCTATCTTCACTTGCTTTGGTTTAGGTATTTCAACCTTAGCCAAACACCCCCACACTTTCATGATTTTGTAGTTAGGCTTGTGACCCTTCCACAATTCATACGGGGATTCATCCTTCTTCTTAGAAGGAATTTTATTAAGAATGGAGTTCGCTGAGAGGATAGCTTCCCCCCCCCACAAGTTCTTAGGTAAACCTGAACTAATCAACATATCATTCATCATCTCTTTCAGAGTTCAGTTCTTGCGCTCAGCAATACCATTTGATTGAGGTGTATATGGTGTTGTCGTTTGATGAATGATGAAGGCGCCAGAGCAAAATTCATTAAACGGTGCATCATATTCGCCACCACGATCACTACGGACATTCTTTATCCATTTGCTAAGTTGATTCTCAACTTCATTCTTTTAATCCTTAAAAGCTTCAAGAGCTTCGTCTTTGCTTCTCAGCAGATAAACATAACAACATCTGGTACAATCATCAATAAAAGTAATAAAGTACTTTTTACCGCCTCTAGTTTGCACAAATTTTAAGTCACATATATCAGTGTGAATTAAATCTAGAGGTTCTGTGTTCCTTTCAACAGTTGGAAACGGTGCTTTAGCTAACTTAGCTTCAACACATATTTGGCATTTGTGATTAGGATCAATTTTTACGATGGGAATTAAATCTTGATTCATCATCTTTTGAATCTATTTATAATTAGCATGTCCTAATATACAATGCCACAAACAAGAAGACTCAAGCAAGTAAACGGAAGCAGTAGTCATCTTATTAGCCTTTTTCGGCACAACAGTTTTGGGTACAACACTCATTACATTCATCTTGAACATACCATCTACCAAGTACCCCCCAACATACATATCAAATTTGGATAAAACAACTTTATCCCCACCAAAAACCATCTTGAATCCATTCTTCACCAGAAGAGCACCAGAAACAAGGTTCTTGTGCATGTCTGGAACATGCAGCACATTGTTGAGTGTGAGTTCTTTGCCAGAGGTCATCTTGTTAGGTGTAGTGCCCAATAGACAATTTATGTAATTGTTTTTATTTAATAAATGACATATTTTATTTCATCTTATTATTTTCTTTGTGCTTATATTTAATACACTGCTGAAAACCCCAAGTCGTATCATATGTAGCCATATAACTTAGTGTGTGTCACACATGAGGATTAAGTTTATGGTGATACACTTGAACTATTAGTCCGTGGTGAACTTAATCAAAGTATGGGGTCTATTGATTAAACCACCATTAATGCGCCCAAAACACTTTATGGTGTGACCGTCTTATCCAGACCGTCGACATTGGTTGTCTAAGTAGAGCATTTATATATGATGAGAGTCATATAAGACTGGACCGATTTAATCTGAGTTTCTCATATAATTCCGTGATTGAGAAATCTTATTAAATCACAATATGATCATAAATGGATTAACCTTAATCCTGAAGTGATTACAGACTCCTACTTGTTTCAGGATAGGGTTTGATGTGTTCGTTAAGGATCACTAAGAGGCGTGGTCCGAATCACTTTCACGTTGGCACTATTATGGAATGGGTGAGAAGTGTGTGTCTCACAGATATGCAATTCATTCCTTCCTGCGGGAAGTAGAAAGACAATCCCCTTATTTTATTGATCCTAGAAACTGATCGATCGGCCAAGTTCGTATTGGTTATGAACTAATTGATCACTAGTGGGTTAATGGTAAATAAGGATAAGATGTATTGAAGAAGGTTTACGGAAATAATCCTACTTCATTACGGATAGTCTATGGAGGGTTAGTTTATATGAAATGATTATATCAATGGACACTTATCGACTCGACTCGACGTTTTGAGAATAAGTTATATCAATAATCGATAGAGTTCAGTTTCGGATTTATGGTGGCGTAATTCCGGAATTAATAAGTTAATTAGAAATATTTTGTTCGATGAATATTTTATTTAATTTATTGTAGCTACTAGTTTTAGGTCCATGGTCCCCGGGTTGGCTCCTAACACGCGAGTGTTTTCTCGTTTTATGGAACCTCGAGAATAAATTAAATAGTTGGTCTATTTAATGAATATGCAATATTATTTATTTAGTAAATAATATGTAAAATAGAAAGACAATTTCTATTAAATTCAATGACATTATTGGCGCCACATTTGAGGATAAATTGGGAGAAGAAAATTTCCTAGATTATCTCATTTGTGTAATTATTTAATTATCTATTTGTTGGATAATTAATGGAAAATTAAGAGATTGATTTTTTGGGAATTATCTCTTATTTTGTATCAAAAATATCTTTTCCTTATGGGAATAGGTTTTTGTGGTGTGAAAATGATAACTCTATTGACTAGTTATTTTCCTATATAAAGAGAGTTCCTCCTAGCACAATAATACTTACTTTCTGCGCCACTTATCAAATAAATGAGAGAAAAATTAGTTTCTTGTTCTAGTCATTGAGAGAAGAAAAACCTAGGTTTTTTCTTTTAAGCATATTCAAAGAGGTTCTTCAACGAGGATCGACATCCACCGGTCGTCGCTTGGAGATACAATCCGAAAGACTACGGCATCTTCCTTTGGTCGAATATCTATGCCGCTCCGATAAGGTAAATCTACAACCTTCTCGTAGGATTAATTAGTTATGTTTCATATCGTAAATAGCATAAGCTTCCGCTGTGCGAAGATCGAGTGTCTCGATCGGTGCTATTACTTTTAGCACATCTTCAGTATGACCTTTCCCACACCTTCAGCCTTTGCAGAAGAAGAGTTTCCCATAAAGAGCTGTTCGCCCTCAACAACCTTATACTCAGAGAACATCTCTTTCAGAGCACAAACATGGCAAGTAGCCCCTGTGTCAATCCACCATTCACGGGTATTCCCGACTGTGTTGCATTCTGAAACCATAGCCGACAGATTCATCTCCTGAACGCCTTCAGCCACCACTTCAGCAAGATGGGCATGTGGCTTACCCTTTTTCTGTGACCAGCATTCACTTTGGCGATGCCCTGGCTTTCCACAGTTGTAACAGCTTCCCGTGAACTGTTGCTTGACCTTCTTATTGTCTCTTGGACCTTGATTAGGCTGCTTACGCTTTTTGCTTTTGTTGCTCACTTCGACCAAGTTCGCCTTGGACTGCCCCATCAGAAAGCTTCGTTCTGACCTCTTGTTCTGCTCCTCAATCCGCAGACGCGTTGCTAGCTCTTCCATAGTCATCTCTTTCTGCTTGTGCATCAAGTAGTTCTTGAAATCCTTCCAAGAGTGGGGAATTTTTCCAATCACAGCAGCAACCTAGAATTGTTCACAAATCATCATTTTTTTCTTCCAGGATCTCGGAGATGATCACCTGTAGCTCCTCAATCTGACTGACAACAGTCTTGGAGTCTACCATCTTGTAGTCCATGAATTTGACCACAACAAATTTCTTCGAGCCATCATCCTCGATTTTGTACTTTTTCTCCAAAGCCTGCCATAAGGATTTAGTATACTTTTGTGAGCAATACACCCCATAGATCGAGTTCTCCAAAAAATCTCAGGATGTATTTCTTGCATAGGAAGTTAGAGTGCTTCCACGCATCCAAAGCCATGACAGAGGCATGATCTTCCTCCGTCAAGACAGGAGGATCCTCTGTCAGCATTCGAGCCAAGACAAAAGTGGTAAGATAGAACAGCATCTTCTGTTGCCATCTCTTGTAGTTCAAGCCACCAAACTTTTCCGGTTTTTCCCTTGAGGTCCGGCATTGTCCTGTGTATGTGCAGCAGTAGGCACAACAGAAGTATTCCCTTGCTCAGTTGTTGTCATTTCTGTAAACCCAGAAGATCGACCAATCAAGTTCTGTTCGTCCTCAAACGAACGTAAATATCAAGAAAGAGTAGAAACAGAGTTATCAGTTTGGCTTCAACCAAACTAAAGCAGGGTATACATGAATTAAAACAATCTAGCAGATCTGTAATTTAACACGTAAAAAAATATCCTCTAACACACGAATTTAATCTGTCTTAAGCTTCTTTTTTTTGATGAAATGTAAAAATATATTAAACACCAAACGAAAGTTTGGGAGCTACAAAGGAACTAATCTAATAATTACAACTAGAGCATATCTAATCTATCAAAAAGAGCCAAGCCCAAACAAAAACATTGCCAAGGTTGACTGCAAAATCTCACCTTTTGCCTCCATAGGTCTCTAGTGGAAACAAAAGACACTAATCGAACAAGGCACCGTGGGACAACTCATTGGGGTAGACAACATATCGGTGTACTACAACAAACCGGTCAATATACCAACCCCGGCGTCGCTTCAACTTCAACGTGCAAATGTCTCTTTGAGGCGTACTACGACTAACCGGTGCCTTGTTCAACATCAACAAACCTGTCTTAAGCTTGTTGGTAATAGGTGTCGTGTGTGGAGTGATTTACGGAACAGATCCGTAAATTCACGGATTTAATTACGGAAATTAAATGCAGAAATAAACAACTCGGAAATAAAAGCTAATTTTATTATTTAGATCTAACAAATTAAAGCAATTATGGTGCAGATCTAATAAATTAACGGAACTATATGATAGATCTAATGAAACACAGCTACTATGATATAGATCTAACAAAACATGCAATTAACGTACAGATCTGACTTAAACGATTGAGAAAATTAAATACAATGCATAAATAAAGACCAACCGAGACGAGTTATGAAACTCTTTCCTTAAGACAGATTGCTCCGGTATGGTGCCCACGGTAGTAGCAACTGACTCCCAAGATACAACGGCTTACGTCTTGGATTGAGAGGCACTTCAACAATCCACGCTCCGGCGAACTTACTGCATGCTCCGACTTCTCTTCTACTCAATAACTAGAACTATATGCTTGATAGTATGTGGTGGAAGACACAAGAGAAAATTGAATGCCTCAACCTTCATCCTTGGGGTTCTTTATATAGTGGAGAGGAGGAGCCAATGCTTGAATGTGATTGGCCAGAACACGTCATTAAAGTCGGCTGACTTTTCCCCTTGGAAAAGAAACTGGGCCGAAAATTTTAATTAAAATTGGCCGACTATTTCCACTATTCTGATTGGTCGGATGACGTGTCTTCTGAATTCTGATTGGTCAGATAATTTAATCACTCGACTTTTCCCTCAAGGAAAGCTATTTTTGGCCAAAAATAATCTAATTTCGAAATTAAATTAATTAAATTAATTCCAGACCGACTTCCCTCATGCACAAAAGTGCCTTGCCCCTTGGGGCATATTTATAAGAGCACACACTAGCTCTTATATATGGAGTTCAAGTCTCTCAAACTTCCAATGTGGGAGATTGAGTTGAGGTTCCCCCTTCAACTCTCATCTCCAACACATTTTCAACCAACTTTAGGCATTAATTTCTCATTCACCCGATATCCGAATCGAGTGATTCCAAAGTCAAACATTATCTACTCTGTGAGTAGAATATTTAGACGTAATAAGCTCCCGGTGAATCCCATCGGAGTGTATCCAAAATTCACGCTAAAGTTGACCATTTTAACCCCATTTCATGGGATATCTCCAACACCGGAACCCCAGCCGAACCCGATGATGGATGACCATGGCTCTCTGATTTGGGAGGATGTCCATTGGAGATTATGTATCTATATAACCCCTTGACAATCCGGGGTAAGGAGTACCACTGGGCCAATGGATACGAAAGACGGGTCTAGGATGAGTGTTTAGCCCTACGAGAGGAGATTCGGGACTTGAAGGTTGCATTGTGTGATGCAAAAAGGAAGATCGAGCACATGAAACAGGGGAATATGTGATGGGCTGATTCTTTTGCGATGTTTTTTTTTATATAATAAAATTAGGACAATGTTCATTTGTCCTGGATGATATTTTTCTTTTCTTTTGGGTATTTAAAACATTGGCAATTTTAGTTGGTGGAAATTAATAAAGTTATTTATTTTGGAATGGGATGTGAAAGCAGGCTTAATCCAGAATAGGCTCAAAAGTGTTAGCTGGAAATTTTTATTTTTAATCTGAATTGGTTGTGGGTCCGAAAGATATTAAACATTAATCCCTTGCAGATGGTACGACGCGTTGCACGGGTCAACTATCGCAACATGATTCAGGGCAGCGGCTCTTAAGAAGGAGGGAACTTGAATGAGAATGAGCCCATTAGAAGTTTGGGCCAAGAAGGAGACCTAAACCTAAACAACGAGCAAGCGAACGACGAACAACCCCAAGGCAACATCAATCAGCAGAACATGCCAGGGGTAGACCCGACCTTGGTTGCCATCAATGGACAACTGAGTGCTGTTGTAACCTTGTTGGTCAATGAGCGTAATGGGCCTAATGTGCAAAACCGTCAAATGGGAAATGGAGGAGGTCAGGTCAATCAAGATGAGGATAGACAGCTCAAACACTTTCTGAAGTTTGGTCCCCTGGAGTTTTTCGGTATTCCAGACCAAGCTGATCAAGCAGAGAGATGGTTAGAAAGGATGGAGGACATTTTCGCTGCCCTTGGATATGCAGATCAATAGAAAGTTCCGGGACGATGCTAGGGATTGGTGGCAGAGTCTCAGAAGGCAGTGGGAAGGACTGAATCGTCCAATGACATGGAATGCTTTCACAGAAGAGTTTTACAACTGCTTCATACCCACTTGGGTAACGAACCAAAAGGACGAAGAGTTTATGAATCTGAAGCAGGGTTCCATGACAGTAACTCAATATGAGGCAAAATTCACTAAAAATACCGAAGATCACCGAACCAACAAGTTTCTAAATGGCTTAAGGTATGAACTCTAGACAGCCATGGTTGTAATACCCCCTACGACCTATAAGGCAGCAGTGGAGGCAGCCATGAGGATAGAAATTAAGAGGAGAAATGAAACTAATGCTCGCCAAGCTGCTCAAGCTCGACAGGCAACCAAGCGGGCATTTCCTTTTGATGAAGGGTGATGACGGTCAAATTATACCCGTAAAAGTCATCAACGTTGACCTTAAATCGAGATTAATAATATGTATTTTATATTAAATCACATGTTTATATGGATTATTTAATGTTTTGTGATTTATAAAATATAATTTAGTATTTATCCAATTTTTATTGGTATTTATCTGTTTTTATTTATAAATTGGTATTTATCCTTTTTTATTATATTTATCCGTTTTATTTAAATATGATTTATTTTGGGATAAATATCTATTTTGCAGATTTGGATAATTATGGAGGATAAATACAAATAGAAGAATTAAATCTCAAGATAAATCAAAGGAAATTCAAGATAAATATCGGATTAGCACGAAAAGATCGGATAAGCATGACAAAAGACTCCAAAATGGCGCCAACTTTGAGGATATGCATGAAGGGGGGGCGCACCATTATTTTTTGAGATCGGCCGAGAGTTATCTCTTATTTGTTTTGACATTTTGATGTATATCTCTTAATTAGCTTGAACCCCTATAAATAAAGGCATGTTATACACGCCATAAACACACTTCTTTACACAATACATTTTTTTACACTTCTCAGTTTATAATAAAATCTTCAGTTTTTCTTAGAGCAGTTTTTATGCAAGATCTGCAGTAATGTAAGTTCTTGTATTTATTTGTTCTTAGTTCTTTGTAATTAAGCCCCAATTATTGTTTATCGTTTGAGGTTGTTCGTTCTTCACCAAACAATGTAGATCTAAGGATACAATATGAGGCAGTGGGGATTCCTTGTCTATAAGGATCCACACGCCCAGATCTGTTATCCGGTGACCTATAGATGACGTTGGTATGATCAACAACCGTGTTTTTAGTAGATCTATATAATTGCTTTATGAGTTTCTATTTTATCCGTTACGTATGTAGAAACGCTAAGATTTAGGTTCTCGCCGCGTCAATCTAGCCACGTCTTTATGGCGTGATTGTCCACCTAGAATTTCTTATCTTAGTAGGTATGGCTACGGCTACGTTGCTCGTCTGTTTTAATTAGCGTATTATTAGGAAATACCAATATAGGGCTCCTAGGTCGGCTCATGAATTGATCTTCCGAGACTTTCAGCGAGATCTAGATCTGTTCTGTATTCGGGAATTGCTAGCACCTAGTTATACGTACATCGGAGATTAACATGATACCTAAAAGTTAGTGTTAATGGGACAGAGACTGATGCGATCGCTTAGGAAGTACGCCTGAACAAAGGAAAGTTGCCTAGGTGAGGAATACGGGTAATATCGGCATCCCTAGCTTTGTAAGCATGCGAGTCATATGAGATGGAGGCCGAAAAAGCGAAGTCACGTGATGTAGCATAGTGATCTAGATGGCCTACCCGGAGCTAGATCTAGTTTAGGGGGTGACTCCCGTAGCCAATATAAACGAAATACGGATTGGATTAATAGTTGTCGAGTCTAGCTTAATTATATAGAATCTCTAGATCCAAACGATAACATGATAATTGGGGTGGTTAATTACGTTGTTTATGTGTTGTGTCGGGTCGTGTCCTTTACTTTTCTTGTCCTTCGTTGGTCGTAGACCGCTTTATGTCCTTGATATGAATGATTAATTGTTTGTATATAAATGATCCACAATTTGGTTCCCTGTGGGATCGACCTTGATTCGCTATAGCTATACTACGATGGACCTAGTCCTCTTGCTAGTATGGGTTTTGGTGGTCAAGTATTTTAATTTCACTTGATCTACGTGCATCAAAGGGTCTCTAGCCATGAATGGAAAGAAACAAAGAGCATTTTCCGCTGCCCCAAATGCTACACCAGCGGCTGCCTCGACGGCCCCTACAGTGGTGTGTTCATTTTGCAGGAAGTCAGGGCACAGCGACTCGCAATGCTGAAGAAAGTTGGGACTATGCTTATTTTGCGGGAGTAAGGATCATATAGCACGAGATTGTACAGTCAGAGCAAACCGCACATCACAAACCACTGACCCCGCACCAAGAGTTGCCCCGTAACAAACTGGAAAGCCAGGCTATGGAGGGAAGAAGCCCCAAGTGAATGCTAAGGTCTTTGCCATTGCTCAGGAGGACGTAACGGACGATTCAAACGTGATGGATGGTACGGTACTTATTCTTGGGCTTAAGGCTAAAATTTTGATCCATTCTTGTGCATCTAATTCTTTTGTGGCTACCAATTTTGCGTCTAAATTGAATTTTATCTAAGAGGAACTCCCACACATGGTAGTAGTCAATACCCCTATAGGTGCTAAGATGGTAACTGATAAAATTCATAAAAAATGTATAATGATCATAGATGGTAGGAGTATGAATGTGGACTTGATATCACTTCTAATGAAGGGATACGATGTTATCCTCGGAATGAATTGGCTTTCAAGAAATTATGCGCAGGTGGATTGCAAAAGAAAATTGGTGCGATTCTGTGCGCCTGGAAAACATGAAGTGACATTTTACGGAGATAAACGCCGAAAGGGAGTACTTTTAACTACGGGAACTAAGGCCAGAAAAGGGACAAACCAAAATTGTCTCGCGTATTTAACTGATCCGCTTAAATAGACTCCAAGTATTATTGAGGTGGACGTAGTTAAGGACTTTGAGGATGTCTTTCTGGAAAAGTTGCCTTTATTACCACCAAAACGTGGAGTGGAGTTCACCATCGAACTGACGCCCGGAACTGAACCAATTTCTAAGACCCGTATAGGATGCCGCCTAAGGAACTCAAGGAACTAAAAGCACAGCTGGAGGAATTGTTGGAGATGGGCTTCATATGACCAAGTACCTCGCCATGGGGTACACCTGTTGACAGACCAAAACCTAACCTTGGAAACGGCACCAAATACTGACAGACGTTACCTAGGCTATACAGATCCTAACCGGCAGTGTACCGGGTCAAATTGTAGTGATAGAGTGATGAGTCAGGTGTCGATCCTCAGGGAAAACTTGGTAATTCACCGTGTGATTAAACACCAAGAAACTGTTATTATCTCAATCTAAGTCGCAATTTTATCATCCAACCAAACTCTAAACTAACAAACAATAAATAAAAGCATAAAACTAAAACAGATATATATAAGTATAAAAATATATATATAATCATATATATATAGATATATAAGTATATATAGGTACCAAAACAATATCTAAGGGAGGGAGATAGATATTATAATTATAGACTAGCCAAGAATATGTTATTGAATCATTATATCTTTTAGTGAAATTGGATGTGCTCGATCTTTATTTTAAGTTAAATCAATTATACTGAACGGTGCACTCCTAAACTAAACAATTCATTATCACACGAGCATCCGAAATTGTCATATGTCCAATCATTTGTCCAAGGTCATCCTCAAGCATGGGTCACTCCCATTTTGTCATTCGCCAATTTTAAGGTATGTCAATTAAACAAATGAATTAAACGTAATAATCTCTCGAGTACATATTTCAATAAGAGTTTGTTTCTCCCGAAACAAATCTACCCCGGTTTAGAAATCGGATTCCGTTGTCACGCTTTCACTCGCCAATTTTACCCTCCGGTCTTTCTATTAACGAGTTCATAACCTAACTACAAGGCGTCAATTCATAATTAGATTATGAATTCTTTCATATCAAGTAGCTAATTCAATACGAATATAGAAAGAGATTCATTATAACCGATTTTTATCCAATTTTAGTATAGTCATCATCCATTTCCTAAAAAGATAATACTAATCCAATTTCATATCTTGGCTAGATACTAAGTTTAGCCTAACAACATAATAACTAAAATATAGATACTATAATTAATACATAAACATAAATACATTAGAAAAGTTACCAGGTTACAATTGAAGCATTCGAGTTGTATCATCCGAAATAGCAACTCCTTGACATCAATGAGCCTTGATACATCCTCTAAGCATTATAACGAGACTTTATACTACAAAGATTATTCCGGCAGAGTGCCGTTTACAGCTTTTATTTAACTAAAAACAACAAAACGAAACTATAGAGATATATAGAAGAGAGATATATGCATTGGTACACTTCAAAATGGTTGCAATTGAGGGGTATTTATAGACCATATCACAAGGCGGCGCGCGTGCGGACCACCACCGGCGCGCGCGGCTACACACGATATATATTCCCTTGTCAGAGATTTGTGGGCCCAGTTTCAGAGATTTTTCTGCAATATTCGGCCTTCTCCGGCGCGTGCCGGACATACAACATATCTGATGTTTGTAAAAACCTATCTCGAGCTGTAGACCTCAGATTGACATGATTTGATATTCGTTGGAAAGCTCTTTTGAAGGCCTACAACTTTCATCAAGGACTTTTTCTCTGAAAATGCCTCTAAGTTAGATCAAATGTCCGTTGAAGATGAGTTACGGTAGAAAAACGTTAAGTCAGATTGATCTGTTCAAAGTTGTTAGATTTTGGCATAATCTTTTATCCCACAAAAACTCATGATTTATACTTCAAAGTATGTCATATTTTGGGATCTTGGTAAACATCTGATCCTGCAATAATATCAATGAAACACCAAACGTAAATCTGACAAAAAAACATCATTTTTATCGTTTTTATAACTTATGCATCTAATTATAACTAACTATGATTTTTATAAGTTTTTAATGCATTTATATGAAATTATACTAAAATATCATAAATATAATAATAAAAAGTCTTATAATTTGATCATATATTTTTCATACATCACAACTCCCCACTTAGCTTTTGATCGTCCTCGAACAAAATAAGCGATAATATAATTCTTCTAGATTAAATTCCTAACTTAGTAACGTATGCTGTCAACATTATAATTATATTAATTTCATCTATCTAAGATATTTAAGAAGATAAAAAGTGTATATAACTTAATAAACTAGTTATAAAATATTATTTAAATGAAATTTTTCATGAATTACTTTATAAGTATAAATAAAATATTTAGAACAACTTTTTAATCTCCACTGTATGATTTATCGGAATCAATGACTAAGTCAAGTAGTTGGCAAATTGGCTTGTAACGTTCAGGCTCAGGGTAGTTGGCTAATCGAAAAGGATAACAAAGGGAAATCAAAAGAGATAGAAGCAAGTCGTACGTACTTACACCTTCATCTTCTGATCAAAAATTTCTCAATCAGTAACACTCCTGACACTGTTTTCAATTTTCAACTTTAATAACTTCCAAAATATGGTTTTCTTTTTTTTTTTTTTCTTTTTTTTTTAATTAATACATAAACATAAATAAGAACTTAAGAACATAGGCATTGCTTTATCAAGATTGATCGGAGTACTACTCTTTCGATCGAAAATCACGAATCCGGTTTCCTTAAACTCGTGATAATTCTTGATAGTTTTGATTCGACTTTTTCTTTTTCATCAGATTTATAGCATATACCTTCATTCCCAGCAATAGGACATTTCGTGATAATACCCTAGCTGGACTACTATCATCAGGCAGCTTTATCTGATATTTTATTTTTGGGTTGTCGATCAAAAACAGAAAAGATACCTATAATACTCTGTTCTTAGAGATTTTTTTTTTTTTTAGAGAATAACCATATTTGGTAATAAATTGCCTTCCGAATAACATTCATTTCAATCTCAGCATATACCAAATTTCGATGTCATCACCGCTATCCATAAATACATACTAAACTTGCGGGATTTTCAAAGAAATGTAGACCATTATTAAGTTAGGGTTGGTAATTTCTAGTTAATAATAATGGCTATTTCGAGTGAGGTCTTGATCACTTACACAAGGTGAGGTGGGGACAAAATTGGAAATTATGTTCGGTAGGCTTATTTGGCTCTGGTTTATCAAAGTTATGCCAAAAATCTCATCATCCCTAATCCGATTCCAATTTCATACTTTGTCTTGAAAAGAAAATTATTCTAAAATTTCATTATAATTATAAGTAACTTTTGTCTAATTTCATAAAAAAATATTTCATAATATTTATCAAGATATATATACTTAAAATCTTATTAAAAATCTAAAATAGACTTAATTAATATAAGAATAATATATCAAAATTACTTTACTTAATTAAAAATTTATTCTATCCAAATTTATTATTTTATCAAATAATTATATATTATTGCTTATTAAACTAAGTGTGTAAGTATTTGATGTATTAAATTCAATTTATTTACTAACCAATCTCTACTCCCCACTTACGAATTGGCATCGTCCCGATGGCTAATGAGTAGTAAAAATTTGGATTAGAAAATAAAATGAATTCTATCATGGTAGATTATTTTAGGTGTCAAATAGACGAGCGTTTATATAATATAGAAGAAAAACATTTAAAAACATAAATTAAAAACATGCAAATATATTACAATACTAAAACACAACTTAAAACTACTAGAGTGTTAAACTAGAAAACCATAAATTAAGTTAAACTAATTTTTAAACTAAGTTATTTTAATTTATTGTAACTTATACTAACGCATGCATTACTTTTTATTAATTTTTATTCCTTCTTTTCTACCAACAAAGTTATCTAATTTTCACCACTTGACGATCCTTCCGAATATCGATCGGTAAAAGCCCAACACGAGGAATACGAGTGGAAAATATTCATCTGTCGTTCTTTCCGAACCCTTGCCAAACGAACACATAACCTAGAAATCAACCATCCAAATGGTAAAGGATGATAATTCGGTCTTCTCCCGAACGCAAAACTCACAAATGATTTACGAATCAAGACTTCAATCTATAACGACTCCAAAGAGTAATCGCATATATGAAGCATCAATTCATCATCACTAACTTCCGAGAAATTAACAGATTGGATAAACACGTGAATTGATGAATCGCTTCCACGTCTAAGATGGGGAAGCAAAGCGATCGTAGAGACATTTTGATCAATATCATAATTGTAGAACAAGAGTGGACAAGCTTCCGAATATTTTGTAATAAAACCGTCAGTATCCATCCAATCTCCATTGGTACTCAAAATGACTGGGTGAAGTTTGGACTGGTGGAATCAAGAAAATTTGATTTATGTTGGTGGAGGTGAAAGGAACAACAACTCCTCTCATTGTAACAGACTGTGTTAACGACACAGTATTAGCTTCTGACAGTACTTAATAGAATTCTCTTACCACAGTAACATTAATCCTACCTCTCGGCATACGACAAAAATAGTCCCACCCATCTACTGACATTCTCGTAAACGCCCAGTTGTCAACCTTTCTGAAATTTAAACCTCTCTCAATCAACACCGGTGATTGATTGAAATTACTTATATAAGGGTTGTGAGCCGAAGCATACATAGGCTCGTAAGGGATTTGATGAAAAAATGGATTTGGAATGACAGAATTTGGTGTATGTGGAGGTGAATAACTGTTTACGGATGAACGATCGGACATTTTAAACTTTTTTATAGCAAGAGAATTAAAGGCAAAGGAAGGGAATGAGCATTTTAGAATGTCGATCTGCTTCCTTTTATAGACAAAGCTGGATGAAATGGAAATATCCTGAGAAGATCCTGCAGCCTACTACATCGGGCGCGCAAGCGGATACCAACCGGCGCGTGCCGGTCAAATAGTGCTCAGTCAGAGATATTTCAATTTCTAGCTTGATCCAGCTTTTATTTTCTGACAAATGATTCTGCATATTTCTAAAACGTGGGGAAAAGATCTAAAAACATCCGAAAACTACGAAAAAGATACAAAATAACAATGTGCACTACCCCGAGAGTGCATCAAACGTTTAACGTACACAACAAATATAAAAGATACTATGTCAAACCAAAAAGTAGATAGTTATACAACAAAGAAAAGAAATCACTCGTCCTCATCATAGTTAAGATCGATGTCACCAGTAGGGTCGTACTGAGATGATGATGATCCAAATAGTAACGAAGTATAATCAGCTCCTTGCGACTGCGTCGTATGAATACCATAACTGAACTGCTGTGGATCCGATACAGAAGTTCGAAATGATGTCTCAGTCCTCATCGTCGACATAGAAACTGATCCCTGAAGACCAAATGAACCAAATCCTGCTGTCACATCTGCTACAGAAGTCACTCCTCCCATGCCCAAGGATGTCCCTGGTGTACCTGTAAACATACCACCCTGTCCTATGGATGACGGCGTATAGTCCTGATAAATAACAGGTGGCGGAATCGGCGGAATCCAATCTGGCATAGTATACGGGTCAGCCGACTATAGGGTGTCTAGCGTAAATCTCAAAAATCTCTAGGATCAAACTCACTCATAGCATCCCGAAATCCTCTCCCGACCAACTCTAATGTCCTCACCCAAAATCTATTCTTCTCACAAAGCTAAAGCTATATTAGCATCGGTTCTAGCCTGAGCTTGAACTAAATGTCAAACATAGCCTCAACTTGGCTCTCTTGTGGGTCAGCTTGGACTGCTAGGTGGTCTAGGTACTTGAGTGTGAATAGGAGGGTGGAGGTGGTGGTGTTGTTGTTCTTGACGATTAGGATTATTGTAATCTATTACTCCAGTAGGTAAGGCTCTCAGTTTAAGACCAATGGGAGGAATGTAGGGAGACACAGTTCTATCCGAGGGTAAGACAGGGACTTCTGCAAGCTCACACAAGGCAGAAATGAGACTAGGAAAGCTGCCTGATGATAGTAGTCCAGCTAGGGTATTATCACGAAATGTCCTATTGCTGGGAATGAAGGTATATGCTATAAATCTGATGAAAAAGAAAAAGTCGAATCAAAACTATCAAGAATTATCACGAGTTTAAGGAAACCGGATTCGTGATTTTCGATCGAAAGAGTAGTACTCCGATCAATCTTGATAAAGCAATGCCTATGTTCTTAAGTTCTTATTTATGTTTATGTATTAGTTAAAAAAAAAAAAAAAAAAAAACCATATTTTGGAAGTTATTAAAGTTGAAAATTGAAAACAGTGTCAGGAATGTTACTGATTGAGAAATTTTTGATCAGAAGATGAAGGTGTAAGTACGTACGACTTGTTTCTATCTCTTTTGATTTCCCTTTGTTATCCTTTTCGATTAGCCAACTACCCTGAGCCTGAACGTTACAAGCCAATTTGCCAACTACTTGACTTAGTCATTGATTCCGATAAATCATACAGTGGAGATTAAAAAGTTGTTCTAAATATTTTATTTATACTTATAAAGTGATTCATGAAAAATTTCATTTAAATAATATTTTATAACTAGTTTATTAAGTTATATACACTTTTTATCTTCTTAAATATCTTAGATAGATGAAATTAATATAATTATAATGTTGACAAAGATACGTTACTAAGTTAGGAATTTAATCTAGAAGAATTATATTATCGCTATTTTGCTCGAGGATGATCAAAAGCTAAGTGGGGAGTTGTGATGTATGAAAAATATATGATCAAATTATAAGACTTTTTATTATTATATTTATGATATTTTAGTATAATTTCATATAAATGCATTAAAAACTTATAAAAATCATAGTTAGTTATAATTAGATGCATAAGTTATAAAAACGATAAAAATGATGTTTTTTTGTCGATTTACGTTTGGTGTTTCATTGATATTATTGCAGATCGATGTTTACCAAGATCCCAAAATATGACATACTTTGAAGTATAAATCATGAGTTTTTGTGGGATAAAAGATTATGCCAAAATCTAACAACTTTGAACAGATCAATCAGATTTAATGTTTCTACCGTAACTCATCTTCAATGGACATTTGATCTAACTTAGAGGCATTTTCGTGAGGAAAAGTCCTTGATGAAAGTTGTAGGCCTTCGTAAGAGCTTTCCAACGAATATCAAATCATGTCAACTGAGGTCTACAAACCGAGATAGGTTTTTACAAACATCGATATATGTTGTATGTCCGCACGCGCCGGAGAAGGCCGAATATTGCGTAAAAATCTCAAATCGGGGCCCACAAATCTCGACAAGGAATATATATCGTGTAGCCGCACGCGCGCTGGTGGTGGTCCGCACGCGCGCCTTGTGATATGGTCTATAAATACCCCTCAATTGCAACCATTTTGAAGTGTACCAATGCATATATCTCTCTTCTATATATCTATATAGTTTCGTTTTGTTGTTTTTAGTTAAATAAAAGTCATAAACGGCACTCTGCCGAATAATGTCGTAGTATAAAGTCTCGTTATAATGCTTAGAGGATGTATCAAGGCTCATTGATGTCAAGGAGTTGCTATTTCCGGATGATACAACTCAATGCTTCAATTGTAACCTGGTAACTTTTCTAATGTATTTATGTTTATGTATTAATTATAGTATCTATATTTTAGTTATTATGTTGTTAGGCTAAACTTAGTATCTAGCCAAGATATGAAATTGGATTAGTATTATCTTTTTTTTTGAAATGGATGATGACTATACTAAAATTGGATAAAAATCGGTTATAATGAATCTCTTTCTATATTCGTATTGAATTAGCTACTTGATATGAAAGAATTCATAATCTAATTATGAATTGACGCCTCGTAGTTAGGTTATGAACTCGTTAATAGAAAGACGGAGAGGTAAAATTGGCCGAGTGAAAACGTGACAACGGAATCCGATTTCCTAAACCGGGGTAGATTTGTTTCGGGAGAAACAAACTCTTATTGAAATATGTACTCGAGAGATTATTACGCTTTAATTCATTTGTTTAATTGACATACCTTAAAATTGGCCGAATGACAAAACGGGAGTGACCCATGCTTGAGGATGACCTTGGACAAATGATTGGACATATGACAATTTCGATGCTCGTGTGAGAATGAATTGTTTAGTTTAGAGTGCACCGTTTAGTATAATTGATTTAACTTAAAATAAAGATCGAGCACATCCAATTTCACTAAAAAGATATAATGATTCAATAACATATTCTTGGCTAGTCTATAATTATAATATCTATCTCCCTCCTTAGATATTGTTTTGGTACCTATATATACTTATATCTATATATATATATGATTATATATATATTTTTATACTTATATATATCTGTTTTAGTTTTATGCTTTTATTTATTGTTTGTTAGTTTAGAGTTTGGTTGGATGATAAAATTACTTAGATTGAGATAATAACAGCTTTCTTGGTGTTTAATCACACGGTGAATTACCAAGTTTTCCCGAGGATCGACACTGACTCATCACTCTATCACTACAATTTGACCCGGTACACTTTGCCGGTTAGGATCTCAGATAGCCTAGGTAACGTCCTCACAAGATTTGGTGCCGTTTCAAAGGTTAGGTTTTGGTCTGTCACCTTAATCTTTTCCAAAAGATATAGGAAAGGTCCCATGAAATCTATGCCCCACACATCAAATAGTTCACATTCTAAAATCGGTTGCATAGGCATTTCATGTTTTTTCGATATATTTCCCCATTTTTGACATGATTCACAAGATTTTGCATATTTATATGCATCTCTATATAGTGTAGGCCAATATAGAAACCACATTGTAAAACTTTGAAAGCGCTTTTCCATCCTCCATGATGACCTCCTCGCCTCACGATCATGACAAAATGATAATACACTTAAAATTTCACTATCGTGAATACATTTCCTAATTATTCCATCTCGAGCATCTTCGAAAAGATCCGGTTTATCCCAATAATAAAACTTTAAGTCGTAAAAGAACTTCTTTTTCATTTGCCAAGTCCAATGAGGTGGGATGTACTTACAGTGTAATGTAGTTAACAATATCCCCAAACCATGGCGAATCTTCCTTTGATGGTATTCTAGTTTTTAATAATCGCATGGTTGAAGGAGTATCTATCTTAAATAGCTTCTCATCCGAAACGAATCCTCGAATTTCTTTTCCTTTTCCTTCATCATTATCCATCCCGCTTAGATGATCCGCTACTACATTTTCACTTCCTTTTTATCCTTAATTTCAATATCGAATTCTGAAGTAATGTAATCCACCTAAGAAGACGCGGTTTGGCATCTTTTTCTTACTTAAAAGATACTTCGAGTCGAATGGTCTGTGTAGACTATTACCTTAGAACCAACAATATATGATCGAAACTTATCTAAGGCAAATATTACAATAACAGCTTCTTTCTCAAGTGAGTTGCATAATTAAGTTGAGTGCGCGTTTAATGTGTGAGAAGCATAGTAGATAGCTTTGAGAATTTTGTTATACCGTTGACCTAAAACAGCTCCTACAAATAAATCACTTGCATCACACATAATTTCAAACGGCAAATCCCAAACTGGTGCTACTAGTCTTCGTGCAGAGTCAATTTCGCTTTTAGGGTCTTAAAGGCTTCCATACATTTATCATCAA
This sequence comes from Gentiana macrophylla, assembly GCA_026214975.1. Lineage (NCBI taxonomy): Eukaryota > Viridiplantae > Streptophyta > Magnoliopsida > Gentianales > Gentianaceae > Gentiana > Gentiana macrophylla. The sequence goes on along the minus strand of CM047805.1, from coordinate 87,694,544 downwards.
AGTTAAAAGGTACTTTTTTCTAGCAAATGACTCGGGGCTTTGCTATTTTTGAGAAATCTGCAATAAACCTTCTATAAAATCCTGCATGTCCAAGAAATCCTCTTAACGTTTTCAAATTAATTGGTGGAGGTAATTTTTCAATTACTTCGACTTTAGCTTTATCAACTTCAATTCCTACTTGAGATTCTATGACCTAGTACAATTCCTTCGAGATACCATCAAATGACATTTTTCCCGCTTTAGAACCAAGTTGGTATCTTCACAAAAATAAAACGCGTTCTAAGTGTGATAAACATTTATCAAAAGAATCTCCATAAACACTAAAGTCGTCCATAAAGATTTCTAAGAATTTCTCAACCATATCGTAAAATATTGCCATCATACATCATTTGAAATGTAGCAGTGCATTACATAATCCAAACGGCATTCTTTTATAAGCAAAAGTTCCATAGGACAAGTGAAAGTAGTTTTTCTCTATCTCCTGCCGCAATGAATATCTCAGAAAATAACCTGAATAACCATCTAAAAGCAAGTAATACTTATGTCCACTCAATCTTTCCAACATCCGCACGATGAATGGAAGTGGATGATGATCCTTTTAGTATGATCATTCGGTTTCGAAAGTCAATACACATTCGATATCCTGTAATTTCCCTTGTCGGAATCCATTCATTTTTTTCATTTTCTTTTCTTGTGAAACCTCCTTTCTTTGGAACTACTTGAGTCGGACTTACCCATTCACTATCTCGATATGGGAAAGATTATTCCCATTTCTAATAGCTTAATGACCTCTTTCTTAACGATTGTTTGCAAATTTGGGTTGAGGCGGCGTTGTGGCTGAATACAAGGTTTAGCTTCTTCATTCAAAATAATCTTGTGAACACAAATTTCGTAATAATTCCTTTGATATCTCGCCAACGTCCATCCAAATGCTTTCTTATGTTGTCTTAACATTCTTAGTAATTGATCCTCTTGTTCTTTTGTTAAGGTTGATGAAATGATAATAGGTAATGATTATCATTTTCAAGAAAAGCATATTTCAAATTCAAAGGAGTGGTTTCAACTCCAGATTCCTTGGTGGATCTTCTAATGATGGTTTTAAAACCGGTCCTTCCATTTCCAATTTAAAATTTTGATGCCATGGATGTTTAACAAACCCTCCTTTATCTAAATAAAGGATTACTTTTTTCATTTCAAGATCATCTTCATCTTCTTTATAGATAGAAAATGCCAAACATTCTTCTAATTTATTTTCATAACCTTTAGATTTGGCATCCCGTATAGTAGAATATTCATCTATAAAAGAACATGATTCGTTTCTTTGTATGGATGGTTTATAGCTTTGAAGATATTGAATGAAACTTTATCCTCATTAACTCTCAATATTAGTTCACCTTTTGAACATCTATCAAAGTCCTTCCTGTAGCTAGAAATGGTCGACCTAGAATAATTGGCGCTGAATATCCTTCTTCCATTTCCATTATTACAAAGTCTCATCGGGAAGTAAAATTTATCAATTTTAACCAACACGTCCTCGATTATTCCCTTAGGATGTTTAATTGATCTATCTGCCATCTGAAGGGTCATTTCAGTATTCGTAAGCTCTCCTATTCCTAGTTTCTTATAATCCTCATAAGACATGAGATTGATACTTGCTCCTAGATCACACAATACTTTCTTAAACAGAAATCCTCCAATTTCACATGGGATAGTGAAACTACCAGGATCTTTAAGTTTAGGAGGTAGTCGATGCTGAAGTATTGCAGAACATTCTTCATTAAGGCATATATTCTCATATTCTTCTAATCGCTTTTTATTAGATAGGATATCTTTAAGAAACTTTCCATAGGTAGGCATGTTGACTAAAGCTTCTATAACAGGGATATTGACATGAATATGACGAAAAGTGTCAAGGAAACGAGCATATTTCTTATCGCTTTTATCTTTTTAATTTGATCTTTCGTGGATAAGGCAAAGATTCTAGATTTATAGCCTTTGGTTCTCAAGTCATTTTCTTTTCCTTTCTCCTTGAATCCTTGAGCATTACTTGATCGCCAAGTTTCATTATCTTGAGATTTTCCCTTTAAAACATCCCCTCAGTATCAACTTTATCCTTCTCGCTTACTTTTAAATCTTCCCGTTTTCTCCTGATTTTCTCGACATGTTCCTTAAATAGGGTTCTCGGGTCCTTATCCATAGGATCTTCGAAATTCTAGGACTTTTACCCATTTTTCACCTTCAATTTCGGGTTCAACATTATTCTGCTTTTAAGAATTCTTCGATAATTTCTTCCTCTTCATCGGTGAATTCAAGTTCGTCCTTTTCCTTTATGATATTACCATTTAAATCATTTTCTACCTCATTGTTTCATGCGTTCTCTGCTCTAGTATCTTCACAATATTTCCTACTTCTCGTAATCACAGCCTTTTACCTCTCTCGGGTTTCTTCAAGATTACTTGGTAATCCTCCCGAGGTCTACCGTTGTTACGTTCTCCTTCTCTACTCAAATGATCTTCCATATTCCTTAATGATGCTTCTATAGTTCTCATTCTCGTATCATGTCCACCCATAGACGTTTTCAACATAGTCATATCCTTAGAGACTGAACCTATAGAAGTTATCATAGTTTCTATATTCGAGCTTGAGTAGATACTACACACCATCATATTTTCCATTAATTTATCCCATTTATCAACTCCTTCAAAGTTGGGTTGAACTTTGGGTGACTGGTATAGTTTGAGTAGTATGTTGTGGATAAGATTTAGGTAACGATTGTAGGTTCTGATTTGATGTATTTCCTTGATGAACTTGATTACTATATGGATTCTTATACTGAACTGGATATGGCGGTTGTCCTGGCTTATTAGGGTTTTCAGACCATCTAAAAGTTGGGTGCTCTCTTCTAATAACATTAAAGGAGTTTGAATACGCGTTGTTCAAATTCCTATCTTTGTTGTAAAAACTCACCTCTTCCTTGAGTATCCTTCCGGTTCTTCTATCCCTAATGACACATTATCATGACTTGAGTAGTTATTTGATATGATAGTTTCTGGTTTTACAGTCCTACTAGCCTGTAGGTTGTCAAATTTCCTACTCAAATTCTCCAAGTGTGCTAGAACTTCCATATTCGATGTGCATTCTCCTGCAAATGCTACTTTCCTGGTGCTAGAACCGGTTTCCCACATTCTGTTATTTTTGGAAATCTTTTCTATAGCATCGTAAACTATTTGAGCTTCACTCATCATTAATGAACCACCACATGCATGATCTACATCTGCACGTGAATCTTTCCTTAATTTACGACAGAAAAGTTGGATTTGCATATCTAAGGAATAACCATGATCGGGACAAGATCTTAGCAACTTTTTAAATCTCTCCCACGCATTCCCAAGCGTTTCTTCAGATCCTTGTCTAAAGTTGGCAATTTCGACTTTTAATTCCAAATTTCTACCCGGAGTAAAATACTGCTTTAAGAACTCGGTTTGAATTTCCTCCCAACTAGTCAATGAATGATGTGGGAGTGACATAAACCAATCTCGTGCTCTTCCTTTTAAAGAAAAAGGAAACATAGACATCCTTGTTAATTCACGATGAGCACCTTGACTTTTGGCTGTATTGCACAATTCTTTCGAAAAGATAGAGATGGTGATGTGGATCCTCATCATCCTCTCCTAGAAATTGGGCTCTTTGGTCCAATTAGACCAAAAGATGAGATTTTATTTCAAAATTATTTGCTCCTTCATTGGGTAAACGAATTGGATTATTAGTCTGGTTTATTCTTAAGGTCTGATCACAAATAGGTCTTGGATTTGGTGGGTTATTATTACGATTGTTCTGGTTCCGGTTATTAGGTTGAGGTAAATTCTGATTAAGGTTTTGGCCATGCCCTTGAGCATGTTCTAGCCCTTGTTCAGGTGTTTCATCACTGGTTTCTGCCATTTTCGTATTTTGATTTGATGATGATTCTCCGTCAGGATTTCCCTGACTAGTATGACCTTGTTTTCTTTCTGCTCTTAACCGCCTTTCGTAAGTATCTATGTCAGGCTTATAAGGAGTAAGTGGGGCCTTACTCTTTCTGGTCATCAACTAACGAAAACCGAAAATAGTTGAAATCGATAAAAGTAAAGATTGGTAACTTACTTATTAGGTAAGTACCAACGAAAAGAAAAATAGAAATGGGGTAAGAAGAGTGTTGACTTATCCTCGAGACTTTTGAGTTAATATAAGTAGAAATCATTCGAACACAATGAATTAGCGTCGTTCCCGGCAACGGCGCCATTGTCGATGCACCAAAACCTAACCTTGAAATGGCACCAAATCTTGACAGACGTTACCTAGGCTATACAGATCCTAACCGGCAGTGTACCGGGTCAAATTGTAGTGATAGAGTGATGAGTCAGGTGTCGATCCTCAGGGAAAACTTGGTAATTCACCGTGTGATTAAACACCAAGAAACTGTTATTATCTCAATCTAAGTCGCAATTTTATCATCCAACCAAACTCTAAACTAACAAACAATAAATAAAAGCATAAAACTAAAACAGATATATATATAAGTATAAAAATATATATATAATCATATATATATAGATATAAGTATATATAGTACCAAAACAATATCTAAGGAGGGAGATAGATATTATAATTATAGACTAGCCAAGAATATGTTATTGAATCATTATATCTTTTAGTGAAATTGGATGTGCTCGATCTTTATTTTAAGTTAAATCAATTATACTGAAACGGTGCACTCCTAAACTAAACAATTCATTCTCACACGAGCATCCTGAAATTGTCATATGTCCAATCATTTGTCCAAGGTCATCCTCAAGCATGGGTCACTCCCGTTTTGTCATTCGGCCAATTTTAAGGTATGTCAATTAAACAAATGAATTAAACGTAATAATCTCTCGAGTACATATTTCAATAAGAGTTTGTTTCTCCCGAAACAAATCTACCCCGGTTTAGGAAATCGGATTCCGTTGTCACGCTTTCACTCGGCCAATTTTACCCTCCGGTCTTTCTATTAACGAGTTCATAACCTAACTACGAGGCGTCAATTCATAATTAGATTATGAATTCTTTCATATCAAGTAGCTAATTCAATACGAATATAGAAAGAGATTCATTATAACCGATTTTTATCCAATTTTAGTATAGTCATCATCCATTTCCTAAAAAATATAATACTAATCCAATTTCATATCTTGGCTAGATACTAAGTTTAGCCTAACAACATAATAACTAAAATATAGATACTATAATTAATACATAAACATAAATACATTAGAAAAGTTACCAGGTTACAATTGAAGCATTCGAGTTGTATCATCCGGAAATAGCAACTCCTTGACATCAATGAGCCTTGATACATCCTCTAAGCATTATAACGAGACTTTATACTACAAAGATTATTCCGCAGAGTGCCGTTTACGCTTTTATTTAACTAAAAACAACAAAACGAAACTATAGAGATATATAGAAGAGAGATATATGCATTGGTACACTTCAAAATGGTTGCAATTGAGGGGTATTTATAGACCATATCACAAGGCCGGCGCGTGCCGGACCACCACCACCGCGTGCGGCTACACGATATATATTCCCTTGTCGAGATTTGTGGGCCCGGCTTGAGAGATTTTTCTCGCAATATTCGCCTTCTCTCCGCGCGTGCGGGACATACAACATATCCGATGTTTGTAAAAACCTATCTCGAGCTGTAGACCTCAGATGGACATGATTTGATATTCGTTGGAAAGCTCTTTTGAAGGCCTACAACTTTCATAAAGGACTTTTTCTCTGAAAATGCCTCTAAGTTAGATCAAATGTCCGTTGAAGATGAGTTACGGTAGAAACATTAAGTCTGATTGATCTGCTCAAAGTTGTTAGATTTTGGCATAATCTTTTATCCCACAAAACTCATGATTTATACTTCAAAGTATGTCATATTTTGGGATCTTGGTAAACATCTGATCCTGCAATAATATCAATGAAACACCAAACGTAAATCTGACAAAAAAACATCATTTTTATCGTTTTTATAACTTATGCATCTAATTATAACTAACTATGATTTTTATAAGTTTTTAATGCATTTATATGAAATTATACTAAAATATCATAAATATAATAATAAAAAGTCTTATAATTTGATCATATATTTTTCATACATCACCTGTCCTATTTGTTAAAAAGAAGGATGGGAGTATGAGACTCTGTATTGACTACAGAGGGTTGAATAATGTAACTGTAAAGAATAAGTACCCCTTACCCTATATTGATGGGCTGTTCGACCAGTTACAAGGGTGTGGGTGGTACTCGAAACTAGATTTGTGGCAAGGGTATCATCAAGTAAGGATCAAAGAGGAAGACATATCTAAGACGACCTTTAACACCAGGTACGGACATTTTGAGTTCGTAGTAATGCCTTTTGGCTTGACAAATATGCCTGCGGTATTTATGGACCTTATGCATCGGGTCTTTCAGCCATACGTGGATAAGTTCGTAGTCATATTTATAGACGATATTTTGGTTTACTTTAAAACTAAGGAAGAGCATAGTGAACATTTGAGGATTGTGATGCAAGTACTAAGGGAGAATAAGTTGTATGCTAAGTTTGGAAAATGTGAGTTTTGGCTAGAAAAGGTGGCTTTCTTGGGTCATGTAGTCTCGAGAGAAGGTATCTCAGTTGACCCTGCAAAGGTGGAAGTAGTGAGTAATTCGAGTGCCCCAAAATCTGTCACTGAGATTCGGAGTTTTCTCGGCATGGCAAGATACTATCGCAGATTCATCCAGGATTTTTCTAAAATCGCTAGTCCGATGACTCGGTTGTTGCAGAAAAACGTTCCGTTTAGATAGGACGCCAAGTGTGAGGACAGTTTCCAAGAATTAAAGCGGCGCTTAACTATTGCACCGATATTAGTGTTACATGAACCTGGGCAACCTCACGTAACTTTTACGGATGCTTCAAAGGAAGGACTTGGTGCCGTACTTATGCTAAATGACAAGGTGGTTGCTTACGCCTCAAGGAAGTTGAAACAAAATGAGCGAAATTATCCTACTCATGATATAGAGCTTGCAAGCATAGTTTTCGCACTAAAGAGATGGAGACATTATTTGTATGGAGAAGAATTCCAAATATTTACAGATCAAAAAAGTCTGAAGTACCTTTTCTCTCAAAAAGAACTTAATATGCGGCAAAGAATGTGGATGGAATTTTAGAAGAATTCAATGCCCAATTAACTATCATCCTGGAAAAGCTAACGTAGTTTCCGATGCGCTAAGTAGGAATGTTATGGTGGCAGCTATGAGGGTACAAGAGTGGGATATGCTAGAAGAGTTGAGTAGATGGAAACTGGAAATATAAATGATGGATTGATCCTTGCAAATATAAAAATCGAATCAGAGCTGAAGAATGAAATCCGTAGGGAGCAGGATCATGATGAAAACTTAAGGAACATTAACTCCAAGGTTGGTACAGAAAAAGCAAAGGATTTTGAATTGAACAACACGGGGATGTTGACATTCAAAGGAAGAGTGTGTATACCTGATAAAAATGACCTAAAATCTAGGATTTTGGAGGAAGCACACCGATCCCGGTATACCATTCACCCCGGCGAGACAAAGATGTACCATGATTTGAAACAACAATTTTGGTGGCAAGGATTGAAGAACGACATTGCCTGAGTTGTTTCTTCTTGTCTAAGTTGTCAAAGAATAAAAGCAGAGCATAAGAGGCCAGGGGGCAAGCAACCGTTACCCATACCGGAGTGGAAGTGGGAACACATTACGATGGACTTTGTCACCGGTCTTCCAAGATCAGGGAATGGGAAGGACGCAGTGTGGGTAATCATTGATCGCCTTACTAAAACCGCCCACTTCTTGCCGATCAGTATTAAGGACTCATTGGACAAACTTGCTTCTCAATATGTAATGGAAATAGTAAGACTGCATGGCGTCCCAGTGACGATAGTCTCGGATCGAGATCCAAGGTTTACATCCAAGTTTTGGCCTAAGTTTCAGAAAGCAATGGGGACAAAGCTCAACTTTAGTACGTCTCATCATCCACAAACAGATGGACAGTCAGAACGAACCATACAAATCTTGGAGGACATGTTACGAGCATGTGTTTTGGATTTCGGTGAGAAATGGATTGATTGTTTGGCCTATGCAGAATTTGCCTATAATAACAGCTATCACTCATCCATTGGAATGGCCCCATACGAGGCTTTTTATGGGCGAAGTTTCCATACACCACTTTTCTAGGAGGAAGTAGGAGAACGTAGGGTTTTACCCGAAGACCTTCTTGCCGAAATTGATGAGACAGTTAAGAAGGTACGACTCATACAGGAGAACCTGAAGGCCGCGTAGAGCCGTCAAAAAATTTACGCGAATAACCGTCTAAGGGAATTGGAATTTGACGTTGGCGATAAGGTGTTCCATAAGGTAAGTCCGAACCGTGGAATTTCTCGACTCCCCAAGAAAGGAAAGCTGAGCCCAAGATTTTAAGTCCGTATGGGATAATCAAACGAGTAGGGGCTACGGCCTATCAATTGAACCTACCAACACCCATTTCCGGGTTACATAACGTATTTCATGTCTCCCAGTCAAGGAAGTATGTGCCGTCCCCTGACCATGTCCTTACAGAAGAAAATATACCCACGGTATTGATAGTAACCTTGCATACGCCGAAACTCCCCTCAAATCGTGGACAAGCGGATCCGGAAGCTTCGTAGGAAGAATATTCCTATGGTACGCGTCCATTGGAAACATCATGGCATAGAGGAAGCAACTTGGGAGTTGGAGAAGGAATTGCGACAACAATACCCACATCTTTTCGAATGTATGAATTTCGAGGACGAAATTTTTCTTTAAGGGGGGAGGGTTGTAACACCCCAAAATATTGGGTTGCTTATGGTGGCATATATATATACCTTATACGAGTATGTTGGTTATACTATTATAGATCCAGCCGCGAATTTTAAATACTTGAAATACGTATGTAATGGAAACTCATTATTATTATTATTATTATTATTATTATTATTATTATTATTATTATTATTATTATTATTATTATTAGTAGTAGTACTTTATGACTGAAAAAATACAAGTGTAATCAAATTCTTTTTTGTAATTTGAAACAAGGAGATAAGGTTTGATGGGCACGACCACATAGCCGAGTAGTTGGGATTTTTAGGAACTAATATTTAAATATTTTTGTAGGTGATAAGTGTAGGTTGTTGCAACAAAATAAAATTTTGATATCCTAAACAGCTAATATCAAAAAAATTAGGAAACAAGAGATAAGTTGTTACAACAAAATTTTAAATTATGACTTATCTCAAAGGGGGGTGGTAGTATAAATAGGGCATAGGATTGACCTCATAAATCACAAAAGAAAAGAAACTTTTCTTCAGAAGCAAACGGTGGAGAAGAGAAATAGCTAGAGCTTTGGCTGTGAGTCCATTTTTTTCCCTAGTCTACATTTCTCTATCTGGGTGTCCAATACTTATTTATTTATTTTATTGTTACACAATTTACTTGACACTATCCTAAGGATTTCTATGTTTTAAACGCATCTATACATGTATTTGTGCCTAGCCTAGTCTTTGTCAAACCTTTGCAAAGGCAGCCGAAATTTCTCCACTTGCCAATATTATAGTAATATATATATACACACGTCACAAAAAATTTGATGTGCATGCATTATTTTGAACAGATAATCCTATACAATTTTAGTCAATTTGATTTTATTTTATTTTGCTTTCCACTATGTCGTTTTGCTATTTAATACACATATATACTTTTTTCTTCTTATTATTTTCCCACGTGTCTATCCTTCAAGTTTCAAATTTTAAGTTTTGTCTGCATCTACGAATATGTTTAACCGTTAGTTTTATTTTATATAAATATAGACTTGTCATTTTTGTGAGCAACCAAGGTATGTTTTTGTTTAACTGATTTCTAATGAAAATACATATATATTAAGTTCATAGTTAAAGGTAATAGTACGGCTTCAATTTGTCAACATTATGTTACGTAAGCCCAACGTCTGAATATTAAAGGACTAATGTGTTGTGATACGATTTTGATCAATTATCTTTAACAGTATGAATGTTTCATTTGGTGAAGAAAAAGAAGATATCACTAAGTTATACTCTTGATGCATGTTTATTATTTTGATAAAATATATTTTTTAATGCAATTTTGGTCAATTCAATGTGAGTTTTATTTTGAAAGCAAAAGTGTATACCATTGACGATCCATTTTCTTTTTACATAGTTTTATCACTTTATCTTTTTTTTTTAAACAACAATTGGTTCTAATTTCTGTAACAGTAAATCATGATGCTTCTATCAATCCATATTTTTTGGAATTCTTCGTTAATATATATATATATATATATATATATATATATATATATATATATATATATATATATATATATATATATATATATATATATATATATCATATTGTTTCTAATTTTAGGCTCTTGGTTTTCGAACATTTGTAGTTTAGCCTTTGACTTCGTATAAGTTGACAATTATATAACTATCCGAAATATATCCTAAGGAAGATGTGAATTTTAATAAGTACCTTGTCCAAATTTTGCAATAAGTGTTTTTTATATAGGGAGAAGGGCCAGAAAGACAAAAAAAAATCATAAATGGGGATAGAAGGACGTTACTACATGTTATGTGATTAAAAAGGATAAATTCATAATAATTGAACAAAAATACCCTTTTACACATTAAACACGTAGTAACACTAGATAAAGTGTAGTAACAGCCAAAAAACAAAAAGTAACAGCCAAGAAATAAGTAGTAACATCCCATAAAATGTAGTAACATCCAATGAAAAAGTAGTAACAGCCAATAAACAAGCAGTAACAGCCGAAAAAACAAGTAGTAACAGCCCATAAAATGCACTAACGGTCAATAAACAAGTAATAACAGCCCATAAAATGTAGTAACGGTCAATAAACAAGTAGTAACAGCCCATAAAAAAGATAAAGTTACATAAAACAATATAGTAACGTTAAAAAATTAATAGTAACAACCCTAAACCCGAAAGTTTTTCAGAAAAAAAAAAAAAAAAGTCCAAACTGGTGCGCCGTCACCCCCTTCTCCGCCGGAATCATCTGCAACTTCCGGCGGCACAGTCGTCACCCCTCCTCATCTTCCCCAAATCATCCCTAAATCCAAATGCCCATCATAAACAGAACCGAATCGAGACAATAAAGCTTCGAATGAGCCGGTGATTTGATTGACCACGCCCATAACCGGACTGCCAAATCAAGCACAGAAAGACCATTAATGCAGTATCAAATTCATATCAGAATTTAATAAATGATAAAAACGTGCTCAAAAGAACGAGTTCACCTTGTCACAACCGTTGACTGCATAAACGTTCAAACAAGATCTTTGAATGCTCAAGAATAGCACATGAATTCTCAGCAAGATAACAACTCTCACACTTGGATCTTTCCCAAACGAATTGAGCACAAAATCAGGCAATATTCAGAATCGAATCTATTTAATAAAAGAAAATGATATTAATAAAAAGGAACAACCCTACACCCTGAAATAGACCGATTCGAAGTGTAAAGCTTCGATCTTTGCATCAGAAATGCCATGCCATTCGAATGGAGAAGCTGTGAATCCATAGCTTTAAATGCCTTCTATAAGACACAGAGAATCGGTTGCAGAATCGCAGCAAGCCTTCACGAATTTGGAAACTCGTGTTGCAAATCCACTAAATCGAAGCATTAAATAAGAAGGATATCACCGTTTTTGAATTCGAAGCTGAGCCCTCATGTTTCTATTCAGAAACATGTTGCAAATCGACAATCAATGTTCGAATAACAACGGATTAGGAAGGATAGGAGATCATTGTCGCTCCACAGGTTTGCAGCTCCCGCCGGAAATCGCAGCTCCGGCCCCATTGTTGTCCCTTCCGCCGGAAATTGCAGCCGCCACCGCTCACCCCACAGCAAACCCCCTCTAACCCTAATCACATGTTAATGTTGTGATGCGCACAAAACAAAAGTTATTTGATCGCCAGAAGCATAAAATCAGAGCATGTTTATCTATCAAGGAAAAAGGGTATATTGGTAAGTTTACACATGTTTTGTCCTTATTAATATTAGTTTCTTTGGATCCTGATAATCAAATTAATCCGTCCTTCTCGAAAATATTGTCAGGCAATAGCTTGCTTGCTTGTGAAGCGCGGTAGAGAAATATGCTGGAGTTGGTTGGTAATGACTCATCGACTAAGCCAAGTCAGTGTCAAACAATTAATAGACTTAAATTCAAGAAAATTACTTGACGTTTATAATTTTTGCAAATATCATAATTTTGTCATGTACTAACTACTATTAAGTGCAGGTAAGGAAAAAAAACCTTTTGTTGTCACAGTTTGATAATTATTAATTTCGTATACAAAGGTCACGGACACTCGCACCGGAACTCACTGGGCTAATTTTTTTAGCTCACACATTTGTAAAACCTTTTTTAGGTATGGAGGAAGAACACCAGGGCGGGTAGGTAAGCGGAGTAACCTTGGAGGCTATTCTGGGAGAGGGAGTGGACGAGGAGTTCAATGTTGACATGACAGCTTAGTGTCAAGCTTTGATTTTCAGTTTCCTTTGAGTTTCATTTTTCTGTTGTAATAAGAGTTTGACGATGTTCTTCCATTTTGGAGTTGTGATATTTTTTTTATCTAGATTTACTAATGTTTGAATAAAGATCTAGTTCCTTCAATCCTTCTTTTGGAATTTAGCACTTGGGCGGTGGATCGCCGGCTTGTCCCTCTTTAGACCCCAGTGGACCCTAGGGGTCGGGGATGGGCTGGGGTTCCAGAACATACTCCGGGGTTAGCGTGTCTTCATGCTCTATGTTTGCTTCTACCCCCTGATTTTCCTCTTCTTCGGGATCTTCCTCCTCCGGGTCCTCTTCTTCAGGGTCTTCTTATGGCTCAGAATCATCATCTTCCACAATGATGACGTCAACAGGCAGGTCTTTGTAGGGCTCCTCCTTAGTATGTTCCATAGAAGCTTCCTCTTGACCATTTTTCTCAGCATGCTTCCAGATTGGCCCGTTTATATTTGGGGGAAAGGTCCTGATCGCCCCCACCATTTTCTTTGGTTTAGCTTGTCCATTTGTTGACCCAGTATTCAATGGAGAGGTCATTTCCTGAAAAATACAATATCCAAAAAAAATGATATAAAAGCAAAGAGTTTATATTATACTAGGTGTTAAATTTTATTAGGCATGTTCTTCCTATGTTCCCTCATTTACAATCAAGTCCCTATGGATCCTTATCCTAACACTTCTACAAACATGGCTTTGATACCAACTGTAATAAGCCTATCCCCGACCCCTAGAGTCCACTGAGGTCTAAAGAGGGACTAGCCGTCAAACTCTTATTACAACAGAAAAATGAAACTCAAAGGAAACTGAAAATCAAAGCTTGACACTAAGCTGTCAGGTTAACATTGAACTAGCTCATCCACTCCCTCTCCCAGAATAGCCTCCAAGGTTACTTCGCTTACCTCCCTGCCCTGGTGTTCTTCCTCCATACCTAAAAAAAGGTTTCACAAACGTGTGAGCTAAAAAAAATTAGCCCAATGAGTTCCGGTGCGAGTGTCCGTGACCTTTGTATACGAAATTAATAATTATCAAACTGTGACAACAAAATGTTTTTATTCCTTACTTGCACTTAATAGTAGTTAGTACATAACAAAATTATGATATTTGCAAAAATTATAAATGTCAAGTAATTTTCTAGAATTTAAGTCTATTAATTGCTTGACACCGACTTGGCTTAGTCGCTGAGTCATTATCAACCAACTCCAACATGTTTTTCTACTACGCTTCACAATCAAGCAAGCTATTGCCTGACAATTCCGGCCGATTGTCAAGGAAAGGATTCAGACTATCGCCTTGTGAACCTCCCAAAAGGCTCCAGCCAACGCCACTGCCCTCTGAACCATGACATAGCCGTCGGCCCTTGCTTTCCCGGCCATGCACATGGAACATTGGGGGAAAACTTTTGGTACCATCACCCTAGGACTGTCGATGAGCCAAGGTCAAGAGGCCCCGAGACCGGTGACTGGACGTTCTGCGGTGCAATAGCCCAACTCTCCTAGTTGCTAAGAGTTTAAATACAAGCAAGAACAAGAATTGGTTATCATGATGATCTTTTTCAATAATTTCACGATGACCGATCTATGTCAAAACCCCAATTTTATAAGACTGTAATGACAACTATTATTCAAATGGGAGTTAGTATTACCTATCATATATGTATATATAAAAACACTTATTGCAAAATCTGAACGAGGTATTTATTAAAGGGGCCAGAGGCCAGAAGGACAAAATAAGATGCAAAATGAGAAAAAAGGATAAGAAAAAAAAATAATGGTTGAGAAGGACAAAAACACGCCTGTTACTACATGTGTTACTACATGTTGCTACATCCACATGTAGTAACACATGTAGTAACATGTGCGTTTTTGTCCTTCTCAACCATTATCTTTTTTTCTTGTCTTTTTTCCTCATTTTAGACCAAAAACAGTCCTTTACGACCTTTAACCTTTTATTAAAATTCACATCTTCCCTAGGATATATTTCGGATAGTTATATAATTGTCAACTTATATGAAGTCAAAGGCTAAACTAGTAATGTTCGAAAACCAAGAGCCTAAAATTAGAAACAATATGACATATATATATATATATATATATATATATATATATTAACGAAGCATTCTAAAAAAATATGGATCGATAGAAGCATCATGATTTACTATTACAGAAATGAGAACCAATTTTTGTTTATAAGATAAAGTGATAAGACTATGTAAAAAGAAAATGGATCATCAATGGTATACACTTTTGCTTTCAAAATAAAACTCACATTGAATTGACCAAAATTGCATAAAAATATATATTTGATCAAAATAATAAACATGCATCAAGAGTATAACTTAGTGATCTCTTTTTTTTCTTCTCCCAATGAAACATTCATACTGTTAAAGATAATTAATCAAAATCGTATCACAACACATTAGTCCTTTAATATTCAAACGTTGGGCTTACGTAACATAATATTGACAAATTGAAGCCGTACTATTACCTTTAACTATGAACTTAATATATATGTATTTTCATTAGAAATCAGTTAAACAAAAACATACCTTGGTTGCTCACAAAAATGACAAGTCTATATTTATATGAAACAAAACTAACGGTTAAACATATTCGTAGATGCAGACAAAACTTAAAATTTGAAACTTGAGGGATAGACACGTGGGAAAATAATAAGAAGAAAAAAAATATATGTATTAAATAACAAAACGACATAGTGAAAAGCAAAACAAAATAAAATCAAATTGACCAAATTTGTATAGGATTATATGTTCAAAATCATGCCTGCACATCAAATTTTTTGTGACGTGTATATTATATATATATATATATATATATATATATATATACTAACTAATACAAAGACAAGGGGCACTTCCTCTTGTGCCGACACGTGTCATGTTTTGAGGTTTTTTTTCTTTTTGTGTGTCCGAACGACCTCCGATATGTTTGTCTATGATGTTTGTGTGAACGATATGTTTCCGAACGATTTGTTTATGTTTCCGAACGATATGTTTGTGTGTGTGTGTTTTTTTTTTTGGGTTGTGTGTCCAAACGACCCTCCGATTTTTTGTGTGTCCGAACGACCTCCGATATGTTTCCGAACGATATGTTTGTGTGTCCGAACGATATGTTTGTGTTTCCGAATGATATGTTTGTGTGTCTACGATATCCGAAAGACATCCTCCGAACGACCCTCCGATTTTTTACGTGTTCGAACGACCACCGATATGTTTGTCTACGATATGTTTGTGTAGGTACGATATGTTTCCGAACGCTATGTTTATGTTTCTGAACGATATATTTTTGTGTCCACGATATGTTTCCGAACAAGGTAACATATGTTTGTCTACGATATGTTTCTGACCGACCTCCTCAACCGCCTCCGAACGACCTCCTCCGACTCGATATGAGCCCGATGAATCGGAAAAGAAGGCCAAGGACGTGCCTGAAAGAAGCCTAGCGCAATGCCCAGCTCGCCTTGAAAACATGTCCGGACGGCCTCATCAACCACCTCCCTGTTAGATGTAATATCATCGGATCAATCATAGATTGACCCGATTACGCAGCGGAATGCATCAGATCTAGATCTAAACGAAAACAAATGACATAAATTAAAGATCTAACTTCAAAGGGGGTTTAGGAGCCAACCTTTTTATGGTGCTTAACTCCAAGAACGATAGATCTCCAAGAACACGTGTATTGAGAAGCCACAGCCTTCCAACGTGTGTCTCCCAACAACACCAGGTGGATGGTGTTTCTCGCCGCCGGACCTCCTTGATATGCTACCGGAATAATCCCGAAGATTATTCCAACTCGAAACCCAAAGTAAATAGCCGAAAATTCCAAGCTATTTTTCTTTCAATAATGGCGTGAATTGTGGTTGAGAAGCCACAGCCTTCCAACGTGTGTCTCCCAAAGAACACCAGGTGGATGGTGTTTCCCGCCGCGGACCTCCTTGATATGCTACGGAATAATCCCAAGATTATTCCAACTCAAAACCTAAAAGAAAATTGCCGAAAATTCCAAGCTATTAATTTTCTTTCAATAATGGCGTGAATTGTGATTGTCAAAAGGCTTGTGATTGTCAATATATAGGAGAGAGTTCAATTGAAATAATCTTTTTCAATTGAAATAATCTTTTTCCTAAAAAGATATATCTAAGATATTCCAAAATAAATAAAGATATATAAAAGATATTATTTTCCTTAAATTATTTAACACATAAATAATTTAATCACATGTCTTATTATTTATTGAGAAAACAAATTTCCCAATAATAAATAACAAATAGGCGCCCCAAACCCTAATTAATTGGGTCATGCGTATTTTCCATTTATTTTGGGCCGAGTCCACGAAAAAAGTATTTTCATGTATTTAATCATCTAGTCCAACTAAACAATTAATCCACGTATCAAATTAAATAGTCCAATCCAACTATTTAATTATAATTGAGGTGCAACGATGAGAAACCTATATGCTATATTAGGAGCCACGTCGGGGACCATGGACCCATATTCAGTAGCTTCTACAATAAATCGAATAAAATTATTCATCGATGCACGAATAATTATATCCAACCTATTAATTCCGGGATTACACCACCATAAACCTGAAACTGAACTCTATCGAATATAGATAACTTACACTCAATTTATGAGTCGAAAGCGTCCACTGATATAATCATTACATACGGATAAATCCTCCATGCCATCGCTCACTTCGATTCGAGATATTTCCGTAAACCCTTCTCGAAACATATTATCCTTATTTACCATTAACCCCTAGTGATCAATTAGTTCATATCCAATATAATATGAACCCCTAGTGATCTATCGCTTTCTAGGTCAACAAATAAAGAACTGTCATCTACTTCCCGAGGAATGAATGGATTCCATATATTCGATATAGCACGGACCACTCACTCATCCTGAATAGAGCCAACGAGAAGTGTTGGACCACATACTTCAAGTGATCATTACTAACACATCAAACTCTACCCTAGTCTAAGCGTTAAATGCAGATCACCTCGAGATTAAGATTAATCCATCTATGATCATCTTGTGATTCGATAAGACTTCTCGATTACGGAATTATATCGAGAACTCAAATCAAATCGGTCCAAATTTATATGATTATCATCATATATAAATGCCCCACTAGTACCCTATTACCGACAGTCCGGATAAGACCGTCACACCTAAAGTGTTCTGGGCGCATTATTAGCATATTAATCCAGAGACCCGTACTCAAATTAATAAACGCTACGGACTAAGTTAATTTTAAGTACATCTCACTAACTCAATCTTCTTGTGTATAGCCATACACTGAGTTATGTGATTACATAAACGAGGTACTTAGGGTTTTCAGTAGTGTCTTAATTATAAGCACACATGCATATAATAAGATGAATTATTAATTCTGTCCTAAAACAATTACATAATTGTCTTTCGGGCACTACACCTAACACTCCCCCCCCACATATAGGCTTATTAAGAGAGAACCCAAATTGCAGCACTAGACATAGGATTTCTGAGGAGGGGAGAGATTTTTTCTCCGAAAGACATACTCCGAACAACCTCCGAACGACCCTCCGATTTTTTGTGTTTCTGAACGACCTCTGATATGTTTGTCTACGATGTTTGTTTGTATGATATGTTTCCGAACGATTTGTTTATGTTTCCGAACGATATGTTGGTGTGTCCGAACGATATGTTTGTGTGTCTACGATATCCGAAAGACATCCTCCGAACGACCCTCCGATTTTTTGCGTGTCCGAACGACCTCCGATATGCTTGTCTACGGTATGTTTGTGTGTGTACGATATGTTTCCGAACGATATGTTTATGTTTCCGAACGATATATTTGTGTGTCCACGATATGTTTCCGAACAAGGTAACATATGTTTGTCTACGATATATTTCTGACCGACCTCCTCAACCGCCTCCGAAAAGGTTGTTTGTTTCCCGAAAGAAGCCTAGCGCAATGCCCAACTCCCCTTGAAAACATGTCCAGACGGCCTCCGAAAAGGTTGTTTGTTTTCCGTTTCTCAATTATTTACAGTGATCTTTTATGTATCAAATATCTCCCTTATTATATCATGTTACACTTCACCATCAACACTATGTAACTAGCCGGTCACAATCACTCATGCCTGCAGTGGGCATACACCGTGCATTGCACGGTGTGAAATACTAGTATATATATTGAAGAGAGTTTGAGAATGTGATAAACACAAGAGTAAATCGGCATCGATGGCAGACGCCGATGGATCTATCGCCAGACTTGGTGAAGTGTAACCCTTGGCCAGAGTGGACTTTAAATACCTCAAGATCCTATTCACAGACATCCCAATGTTGCTCAAGAGGCGGTGGCATGAACTCGGCAACTGTGATCGACACCATATGCAATATCCGGTCTTGTATGGGATAGGTAGATGAGTTTCCTACAAGTTTTTGATATTGTTCCTTTCTTACAACAATGTCACCATGTAGCGGTGGTATGACTGGGTCTACTGGGATACAAAGAGTTTGCACCCCAAAGATGCCGCTTTCCTTCAAGAGTCCAGTACATATTTCCTTTGGGAGACCGAGATTCCTTTGATGTTTCTAGCTACTTCCATGCCAAGAAAATACTTAAGTAAACCCAAGTCTTTCACCTGAAATACCTTTGCCAAATAGCTTCTTTCAAATGTTGGATCTCAAATAGTCATCTCCAAAGAAGGATGATATCATCCACATGCACAATAAGAATAGACCTCTTACGGTTGGTTGTCTTGATGAACATAGTGTGATCGAGTTGCATTGGTGATATCCAAAGCACTTTGACCACGCTTGTTAATTTTCCAAACCATGCCCTTGGTGATTGCTTGAGCCATATAGAGATTTCCTCGCTTGCACACCTTGCCTTGAGTATGAGGATTGATAAAACCAGGAGGTATAGTCATATAAACCTCCTCAATGAAGGTCCCCATTTAGAAAAGCATTTTGATGTCCAATTGATGAAGAGGCCGACAAGTTGGACAATTAGAGAAATTAGTACCCTGACAGTGTTGAGCTTTGCCACTGTGCAAAGGTTTCTTTATAGTCAATGCCATAAGTTTGAGTGAATCCCGGCTACCAATCTGGCTTTGTACTTGTCAATAGTGCCATCGGCGAAGTGTACTTGATAGTGAATAACCATTTGCAAATATTGTCTTCTTGCCTTTTGGAAGAGTTGTGAGATCCCAAGTATGGTTATCCAGAGGCGATCATCTCTGCTTTAACAACTGACAGCCTTCCACTTATCATTTTGAAGGGCCTCACGAATATTTCTAGGGATAGAGTGAGAGTCCAGTCCTGTGTAAACATGGCAAAGACAGAGACAACCGATCATAAGATAAATAAGTATGAATAGAATGATCGAGCGCATGATCTTTTCCCTTTCCTGAGAGCAATAGGTCCATCATCCACTTCAGAGACTCGAGAGTCGATGGTGGGTCCAGTGACTCGTTCGATGGAGTTCTTTGAGGTTACGATTCAAGCAGGCTCGTTCGAAGAGTTCTTTGAGGCTCGGTGGGGTGATGAGTATCGATGAGACTCGGTCGAAACCGATTGATTGTCGATGTGAGTATCTGGATGCCAAGGTTATGAGTCTGCCGAGGAGAGTAGGTCACGATGGTTCTCGGATTCTGGCGAGGAAGAGTTGGATCAAGAGAAGAAGGAAAAGCTTCTATTTCAATGAGGTTTCCATCTGTAGGATCGCCTCAAAGAGGCTTGTTTGTAGTAGGGAGTCCTTTCAAAGAATTTTACATCCATAGAATTGTAAAATTTCTTTTCGATGGAGTGAATAACACTTGTACCCTTTTCTGCCTTTTGGCATACCCAGGAAAATGCACTTGTGAGCTTTGGGATCAAGTTTGCTTCGTGTTGGGCATGGATATAAACAAACACAAAGGCACCCAAAGATTTTTGGAGGCAGTTGGGCAATAAGATGAGGGCAGGAGTGTGTGGTCAGCAGGGTTTGGATAGGAGTTTTGAAACCTAACACTCTACTGGGAAGTCTGTTGATTAAGTATGTGGCAGTCAGAATAGCTTCACCCCACATATATTTGGGAACATTTGAGGTAAACATGATAGACTAGCCATTTCTAGTAGATGCTGTTTCTTTCTCTCAAAGAACCCCATTTTGGTCGAGGTGTCTCAACACAACTACTTGATATGAACAATTCCACTTATTCACCAAGAAATTACCGAGATTGGACTCATAATATTCAAGAGCATTGTCGGTCTTCAAAATTTTAATCTTAGTGTCAAATTGAGTAGAAACCATGTTGTAAAACTCTTGAAAGATGGATCCAACTTCGATTTATCCTTCATTAAAAATAACCAAGTGGTTCTGGTGGTCATCTATGAAGGTAACAAACCACCTTTTTCCTTATACTTTTCACTCTTGAGGGTCCCCATACATCACTGTGAATTAAGGTGAAAGGTGAGAGGGCAAGTGAGGTAATTTAGCATACACAGATTTGGTGAGTTTGGCAAATTGACAAATATCACATTGAAGGTCATTAAGATTGCATCCTTTAAATAATTCAGAGTTAAAGTCTTTAAATAACTAAAACTTGGATGTCCTAATCTATAATGCCATAACATGATGTTGTCTAAAGTTTGGGAGCGATCATTGAGGCAGATCTTGCCTCTTACCTTCAAAGGCGGTGGACAATAAATACCTCCTGAAAGGCATTGGCTCTCCATTACTTCTTGTGAATAAGTATCTTGGAAAATACACTGATTGTCTTTAAAAGTGACTATCCAATTTAGGTCCTTAGTGAGTTTACTGACTGATATAAGATTACAGTCTAGCTTTGGAACAAACAGGACATCATTCAGATAGATTTTATCAGGAAGTTTAACAATTCCAAAACCTTGAGCACATGAAAGAGATCCACTGCTAGCTTTAATTTTATGAGTCTCGGCGATGGTTTGAGGTTATATAATGTGTCTTTATTTCCTGTCATATGAGATGAGGCCCCAGAATCAACTATCCAGGTGCCATTATTGAGTTGGGAATAAGATATACCTGTCTTGGTATGAGTGGCAATGCCTGTGAGAGAGTTATCAGTCTTCTGCCATTTGAGAAACTCTTTGAAGAGAGCTAACTGAGAATCCACACTATCACCAGTGATTCCATCACGAGAGTGTTTGGACTCTGATAAGTCTTCCATCTTGCTTTGTCCTGAGTTATACTTTTCATAGATCTTGACGACCCAATGTTATTGTTGTAATCAAGTCTCGTGATTTGTATATGGAGTGGAGTCATGAACCTCGATCTGCTGAGATTTACTTAATGAGTAGGATGCTTCAGATGAAGACATTCTTGATAAAAACGATACTGAGTTTTGCAGCGGAAAATTAGAACTCAGTAGGCTCCGATACCATGAAGAGAGTTTGAGAATGTGATAAACACAAGAGTAAACTTCAACTTAGTTTATTCATTGATATGAGAGGTGTATAAATAGATACAATTGAGAGAGATTAGCTAGCTAGCAATGGCGCCACTGAGTATGTAGATGTGGGCGGCAAGCATGCAAAAAGTAAAAGTAAAAGCTATGTCTATGACATAAAGAACTAGAGTTTGACATATTAATTGTTTATATGTATCACAATTAATATGTCTTTTACAAATACATAAAGTGTACAAATAATATAATACACGAAATAGAGACTGCTGAACATGTTACTCAGCAGAGGCATAAGAGCACCCTGCTGAGGCTGCACCCTGCTGAGGTAATATTTCCACATATATAGACGTGAAGCATCAAGACAAATACAAAATAAAAAGCCTAGCATCATCAACAAATAAATTACACTGCTTTAGTTTTCAACATATATATTACTATAATATTGGCAAGTGGAGAAATTTCGTCTGCCTTCCCAAGGTTTGACAAAGACTAGGCTAGGCACATATACATGTATAGATGCATTTAAAACTTAGAAATCCTTAAGATAGTGTCAAGTAGATTGTGTTAAAAAAAAAAAAAATATAGGATGCCCAGATAGAGAAATTTAGACTAGGGAAAAAAAATGGACTCACAGTCAAAGCTTTAGCTATTTCTCTTCTCCACCGTCTGCTTCTGAAGAAAAGTTTCTTTTCTTTTGTGATTTATGAGGTCAATCTTATGCCTTGTTTATACTACTAACCCCCTTTGAGAGCCGTCTCAATATCTCACGCACCACCAAGGCCCTTCAAGCATGTGAAACTTCATGGTTACATGGGCTGTTGACATTATAGTCTAAAGATCTTTCAAGGCAAGCCTTCCTACTATAATGTTATAAGCATAGTACCCCTTAATCACCTACTGGTAATGCGACTATGCCCAACGAATGTACAGGAGGCCGTGCAAATACGTAGATTAGGATCTTAACAGGTGTGCTAAGTGCCTCGGGCAGCTGCAACCTTCGGAACACATTGTAGTACGATACGCTAACAACACCACCAGTGTCGATAAACACCTTTTTTACAATGAAGTTTGTAAGAATATTAGTGGAAAATTAAAATATAAGTTTTTATTCTGCCATGCTAATTTTTATGGTTGGCGTTTGTAATCAATTGGTTTTTAGCTGTCATAGTGCCTTTATTATAAGTGGGGTTAGGAGGCTGCCTAATTTTTAAAATTTTCTTTTGGGGGTGGGGTGGAGGGACAAGGGGAAATGCTAATTATATTGGGGAAGGGATTGGGATTTGAACCTGGTTGATACCAGGAAGTGCAATGACCCTCACCACTAGGCCAAGTTCAATCCCCATGGGGCTGCTTTATTACAACAACAATAGCTAGATTATAGATGTGAAGGTTGACTCTTTGTATTCCTCTGATTTACTATTTAAACTAGTCTCCTCTTGTTTGAACAACAAACGATTTTTCATTCAAATTCTCTCGTGTTATTTCTCTTGATGGTATCGGAGCCTACTTCTCCTTATTCTCCGATCTAAAATTCAAATTTAGACAAGAGAATGTCAATAGTCACTTCTCATTCTATTGAAACAACTTCAGCAGATAGTGGGTCTTTTCAGTCCACTTTTGATGTTGATCCTGCTTGAATAACATCTCTGTTCACTGGCGACAATTTTCTGCAATGGTCGAGATCAATCAAGATGTTCATAGCAGGATAAGGCAAAATGGAGTATTTCACCAGACAAATCTCTCAACCAGAACCTTATGCTCTGAAATATAAGGTCTATGATACAATGAATAATCTAGTCATGTCATGGCTCATTCGAATGAGAACTTCATCTTGTACCACACTACATATGAAATCCGGACAACATCAAAGGAACTTTACTCAAAGGTTGACAATACCTCTGAGATGTATGAGTTAAAAGCTAATCTGTAGAATATCACCCATGGGGACCTCCTTGTAACTCAATACTTCAATCTCTTAACAAAGCCATAGCAACAACTTGACCTTGTTGATGAAACCTAGTGGAGCTGTCTAGAAGATGCCAGCAAGCACAAAGAAGCCACTGAGAAAGATAGGGTCTTCAAATTCTTAACGGGTCTCAGTCAAGAGCTTGATGATGTGAGGGGGAGGATCATAGAGATAAAGCCTCTTCCTTCACTGAAGGCCACATTTTCTGAGACAAGGGATAAAGAAATCCAGAGGAAAATCATGGTCAAATTTCGAAAGGAAGTGAAGAAACTTTAGGAAGCACTCTACCGAGGGTCATCATGATCAGAAAACATCTGAAGGTTCACCAATTAGCAGATTGACACTTTCGAAGGGCTGTTTTCCCATCATGATCCTGCTCTTGCTAAAGACGACTCTGTTACCCTGGCCTATCATGGTATGCAAGGCTCTGATGGTTAGTCAATATAGGAAAGACTCTTGGATCATTGTTTTAGGGGCTTCCAATCATGTGCTTGGTGACTTAAAAACGTTAAATGATCGTAAACCTTGTATTGAAATGCACACTGTTAAAGTTATTGTTTTCAAGGCGCTCGCCTAGGCTCATTTAGCCAACGCCTAGCCAAGAGTGAAGGTCTTAGCCCTTAGAAACCAGGCGAGGCCGCGACGGTTGTCTCGGCAAGATGCTGTACAAAAAATGGGGCAGTGTGTGCACATGATGAAACTTTTGACAATTTAATACCCCTGTCTGAGTTAATGCATGTATGGCTTGTTTAATTGGTAGTGTTAGAATAATAGATGATATGTGATGTGTTATGTTATGTAGTGTGCGTTATAATGTATGTGTGTGTGTTGGCTAGGATTATGGCCAACTTATGTAATAAGACCTGTTGGGCAAGAAAGCCCATTAGGATTAGGGTTTTGTATTATGTGTTGGGGTTTTCCTATATTAAGTAATGGAGAGTAGTGGAAGGGAACATTCAGAAAAATCCCTCTTTCTTTCATTTATACTGTGTTCATACTTTAACAGGTATCATTAGGTGGGTAAGACATAATACATATGCTAGCATCTGCAATTGTTTTAACGTGGCTAGGGATTACAGTGCTCACAGACACAACTGAATATCTGTTTGATAAGAATTGGCCTTGTGGATTTTTACTGATTTTCTCGTCAATTGAGTTCTATTTTTCAAAACTATCCATGATCGCCTAGCAGGGTTAGGCGAGCATAGGCCCTCCGAGCTATCTGAGGCTTTGCCTAGCGCTTTAAAAACTATGGTTAAAGTGGGAGATGGTTCTTATACTAATGTAGCTGGATCTGTCACTTTAGCCAGAGATATATATGTACCTGTGTTAAGCCATGATCTTTTATCTAATTATCTGTTAGTAGACTTGTTCAGGACTATAACTGTAAGATCTCTTTTACTAATGATTCTTGTGAATTTCAGGGTTCATCCTTGTAAAGGAAGATTGTCAATGTTGATCCTAACTTTAGATTGTTCATTTTTTAAGATTACATCATCAATGATTGTAATCTGCCTTATGCTTATTATTCTAGTATTCAGGACCAGTGTAAAACTTTTGATATGGATGATGTCATCAAATGGCATTATTCATTTGAGTAGTTGTATTGACTGAGGTGGCTGAAAGAAATAATCGCCACGTGCTGGGAGATAATATCAGCCCGTATCACTGAATGTGCAAATATGATTCTGATTCCTGGTATCAACTTGTTGATATCGTTTCTGAGATTTTATTTTGTTTCTTTCCAGGAAAGGAGATTTGCTGTTTTGGTATCTTCACTCTTATCAAGCCAAACAAAAGATCATGTTACTCATGGCAAGTCTTGGTCTCTCTGCTTATCTGGAGTACTTTTATTCCAACTTGAAAAATTACTAGAAAATCACCCCTTTTCTAATTATATAAGCTCTAAGATTTATTTCTCGTGTTATCTATTCTATTTTTAGCATGATTTTATGCACAATCTTGATGTCAGTTTTTTGGTAATTATGTTTAGATATTTTGATCAAATGTGCATTTATTATGTAAGTATGATGATGACTGTTGTATGCTAGATTGCCCAGCGGATTCATGCTAAAAAGTTGTAACATTTAATTCCTTATTACCAGGTAATCTTAAATGTTGAATCGCTGCCAAAAGCTTAAGCTAATAGATCAATATGTTAGTTAATATTTAAAATTTCAGCGTACCCCTTTACATGATGCACGTGTGGGTCAATTGTTTGGGTGGCTTAACACGTTCTCAACATGTGGGCCAATCACTTGACGAAAACATGCAAAATACTTCACTTTTTTCTATAACTAAGGTGGCGATGGTGCTCTAACACCATGTTAATTACTACCTCATTTACGTCATTTCACCTATTAAGCCGTTATGGAGATATTTACCTGAGCTTTTGATACGAGTGTAGCATACAAATTTGTATTGTTCATGCTATTATGAAATTGAGGACTTTCATGGCATTGCATACTTTATATACTGGCACCCTTTGGAATTTCATCCCTTTTTGGGTGTTGAGGTTTGCGTAAATAGTGTTTTTGAAACTTTGTCATCATGCAGGAGCTGTTCAACGGCTCCTCCAAAATGGTCTGCTCAACCCAGAGGCAGTTGACAAAGCCGACGAAGCTACCATTAAGAGCTTGATTTACCCAGTATGTAGTTTTGATTGCAATTTTGCTGGAAGAGATGGATCTTATGATTAAATCTTAATTTTGTGTTTAGATGTGGAGACTAAAATCAGGATCTGTTTGGATCTATTCTAGTGTGTGATAGTGGATATCCAACATCAGTGAACTTTTTGGTGCTGGACGTTGATATAAGTTTGTGTTTGAACAGGTTGGGTTCTACACCCGAAAGGCTTCCAACTTGAAGAAAATTGCCAAAATTTGTATTGAAAAGTATTCTGGAGACATCCCTAGTACACTGGAGGATTTGCTTCTTCTTCCTGGGATTGGTCCCAAGATGGCTCATTTGGTTTGTGCTGTTCCTTTACACTTTTATTTTTTAATTTTTCAAAAGAAGTTATCCATGTTGTATTGTCTTTCAGGTCATGAATGTAGGATGGAATAGTGTTCAAGGTATTTGTGTAGATACGCATGTTCACCGAATCAGTAATCGCCTTGGATGGGTATCGCGTCCTGGCACAAAGCAGGTTTTTCAGTAATATATTATATCTTTTTGGCTGTTTCTTTAGCATATAAGATCGAATCGCTTTTATAAAGGATAACTTCATAACCATGTACCCTCCCCCTCTACAGTCCTAATTTTAACTGCAGTTGTTATCAAGAATGAGAAGCTCTCTAATATTTTTAATTTTCTATCAATGAGCTAAGCAATTGGAGGATTGAGGGTCACTTGCTACAATTTGATTTATAGCCCTGCTTTTGAGTTTCTCTTGGGAGATGCTGTGAACTGTTATATAATGAGACATATCCGCTTTGGAGTTCCTAACATTATCCTCGTTAATATTTGGCTCGTTTCTGTTTAAATATTTTAATTTCTCCCCTTTCAATCTTTGTAATTTGTTTCAAGAGAGGTGAAAATGCAAGTTGGTATCTAAGTAGGATGTCATTGGATCATATATCTATGTTACTACATACATTGCTACCTTATTTGTGTTGTCAACGTAATTATTTGCCTGTCTGTGGCTTATGTTTGTAACATCCCACATTGGAAAAGTAGGAGAAACATTACCAAGATATAAGGTTGAGACACAATGGACCTGGTAATTTGGGTTAACTATTTTAGGCCAGCGAGGATGATGAGCCTAGGCTCGAGTTTTTTGGGTGTTATAGTTTTTTTCCCGGGCAATCTATATGCATTTATTCTTTTTGTAGGACAGTTAAAGTATTAAAAATCTATAATATCCGAATTACTCATGTTAAGCTTTTAGGGGAAATAATACTACCTCTGTCCATAAATGTTAGTTATTTTTGGAGGTTTTCACACTTTTTTACAGAAGTGTCGATGAATGTCATGAATTATTAGTTTCTAAAGTCTAAAATACCCTTAGACTTAGCTATGACTAATACGTACGTTTAAGTAATTCTATTATCTTCTCACATTAGAAAACAAAGTCACCCGAGGAGACGAGAGAGTCTTTGCAGCTTTGGCTTCCTAGAGAGGAATGGGATCCAATTAATCCACTACTGGTAAGTTGCTCAGTTTTTTTTATGGATACTTTTCAACGTCTCATGAAAAACGATGTTCTTAATCATGCATTCTTACTGATGTACATGTACAGACATACTTTTCTACTTTCTTTTTTGTTTACTACATCCTGTCGCTACGTTATATGTCTATAAGAGTGTTTCTATCGCTCGAACCTATGACAAAATAGAGCATAAATAAATGTTGGTATATTATTTGCAAGAATACCGAGAGACAGACCTATCTCCCCACATTGTTGACAACACTTGGATGATTATCTGCTCTTTTTTTTTTTTTTTTTTTTCTAACTTGTTGGCATGCTTTTTGGACAGGTTGGTTTTGGGCAAACTATATGCACTCCTTTACGGCCTCGATGTGGGATATGCACCGTGAGTGATTTTTGTCCCTCAGCATTTCAAGAGACTTCAAGCAGCAGCCCGTCATCTACTCCAAAGAAACCCGTTCCAAGTAGCTTTTATTCAACTGACTGGAAAACAGGTGTGTTATATGGTCTTTCGAGTAACACCTTAAAGCTGTTGGGATCGTTCGAGGCAGAAGAACCCAACGTGTAATTATTTTGCTATTGTAATTATTCTGCTATCCCGTTATTTACTGTACTGTGTGATATTTTCTACTTGAAATCGCTTAGGGTGCGATTAAAGGGCTCAGACGGTGACCGATATATTTTGGATGATGTTCAAAATGCCGGTACGTACAGTTCTGGAGCGGTTTGTTAGATTAGAAAAGATAGTAGATGACCCTTTAAGGTAGGAACATTATTACAGGTGGTGGATTAAATTAACAATTTTGGACAGGGCTTCAAAATCCTACTAGTCATTATTATGTCATTATCTGAGGATGAAATTGTTGCTTTTTTCATTAACTGTGCTTAATGCAATAAGCACAGGCATGATCACACGATCTGTCATTCTGGTACAATTGCTCATGGGAAATGCTACCCTAGAGACTCCAACATGTAGAGAGTAAACATGTGGTCAGGATTATCTTGCGCGGGTGGCTCACATGTTGGAGTCTTTAGGGTAGAACCTCCCATTGCGCATATAGATATGCAGCAACTCATGGAATGACTTATTTCAGTGCGTCTATATAAACATCTGGGCTAATCATCGTTAACATCTGGGCTAATCACCGTTAGGCCGTCTCACAGTTGCGCCACTGGCGGATGTACATGGGACCCCACTGAGATCCGGGAATATTTTTTTAGTATTGAAACTATGATGTAGTTTTGTTGTTAAAAAAGTGTCGTTTTTTCGATAAAAAAAAATGATGTTTTAGAACAGGTGGCGCATGGAATTTCTTTCTAGGTAAAAAGATGTTTTTGACTTCATGTGTACTGGAGCAATTTTCTGGATCATGCATTTGAGTTGTGCATGCATATATGCAACTCATTAAACCATTTTGTTGCGTCAATATAAACATCAGGCATACATGCATTGTATATCGTACAATAGCTATCTATTAGCTTGGTCATCTTTATCAACTACTCGCATATATTCTACCTATGACTAACATAACATGATCATCAGAGGTCTTCTTGAAGATGCATATTTTTTAAGGCCTTAAAAGTCTTTTGTTTATTTTAGGGTCAACATTCATAAGCTCAAACTAGCAATACATTTCATTTAGGTCATCTCAAATTCTACACTTGATGAATTTGACGTCGTCAATTCGGTGATAGGAAGAATAGAGAGAAAAATTATGGTGCAATAGGTATTTAAGGGTTATCTGATTGGAGGCGTGATTATTTCTTATCCTCTCTCACGCACACTAAGAGTGTGTAGGTGTGAGTTGGATTAATCATACCCATCCACTTGGTATAACTTAGAAATACACGTTCTTGTATAACTCTTCTCGAAGAATAGGACCCTCAATTCTTTTTTTTAGGGGTTTTTGAAAATTTTTATTTATTGCAACCAGCCATAGTGGCCAAATGTTTAATACGTGGAATATTAGGACCAGAAAACCCATTCTCATAAGAATATTATGAGCACAAATTTTGTCGGTAACAAAATAAAAAATAAAATGGGCCCTACCAAATCGTTTGAAATATACAAACCAAACGATCATCACAATAAAGAATAGGAGTATGCTTTAGTAAAACTTTAATATCTCCCTAACCTTTTATCCAAATGATGTGAAACTTAAGTTGGGATAATTGTGGGAGACTTTGATCTGGTGGCGGCGCTGGTGTCCTCAACGGCGGTGTTAGAGGGCGGCCAGTTATCTTCCTCAGTGGCTTTGGTGTCTTAGTGTGTGTTTTTTATGTCTTGTGTCTGCATTATGGTTTGGATCAAGTCGGTAGTAGTCGGTCTTTCCTGATTTTTTAGGTTTTAGTCGGTAAGTTTGCTTATGTTATGAACAAGTGTGATTATTGTTTTATCTTACCAAATCAGTCACTTTTTTAATGAGGTAGAATTTGGTCGATACTGGTTTTAATGTCTTTTTTCTTCGTTTCTTATGGTGGTAGTCCGAACTTTGGTGGTGTTGATCCGGTTTAGATTCGGTATGTTAAAGCGTTGGTCGGTGTTGTAAATTTATGTTTGTTGTTTTAAGGAAAACCTTTCGTTTCTCGGCAAAAAAAAAAAAAAAAAAAAAAAAAAAAAAAAAAAAACTTGTTCGGATAGACTCACAATTCACTAGGCTAAAACATATAAAACATTTTTGGCAAAATCAAAGTGAGCAACGAGATATAATGAAATAAAGTTCTATCATCTGAAACAGAGTGTGATGTGTGCGTGAATTCAAGAGTCACAATTAAAGTAAAAGATTTTTATTGTGGTTCACCCGACTGTGACTACCTCAAATATTCTAGATATTTGAGATAAACGTGGAAATAAAATAATAAATGTTGTATTGAAATTGTAAAATGACAGATAAATAAAAACAAAACGAATTCTGAAAAATGACGGTTAAAAAAACAGAGGGAGTAGGTGTATTTGCTCAAATATTTTTCTCTATTTCTCTTCTATGGCTGGTCCAAGAAATATTTCTTGTAGAAGATGTTTTTCAATTTTTGCAAGATGTAAGTGAGAAAAGATGGATTAGCCCCTTTTTATGTGTAGCAAAATCATCCTAATCAATCCCAACCCTTCCTTTTCCTTTTGATCATGTGGCTGAGATACATTAATCATTCCCCAATCAAGTCTCCTATCTATTTCAAGGCTGTTGTGAAGGAGTAACGTTAAAGCCACAATCACTCAACCACGACGAGTGATAAAACATGTTTTTACACTATTAATTATGATAGGTCCACATCATGATCAATGGATCCTACATGATGATAAATGATTTTACAAATAGTTTGTGGCATTGTTTGTAGCTGAATGGTTGTGGTTGTAGCATTACTCGTTCAGAGTGGCGTGAAAGACTTTTTTGTGACACAAGACAAAGTGTAGACATGTACTTTATAGTACACTTTGTATCTATCTTATCCAATAGAAATATAATCATCCAAATAATGTATAATGACTTGAAATTTTTATTTGATGTTGTATAATGCCATCTAGGTGATACCCAAAGTAATCATCCAAGAATCATGAATTTTCGACTTCAAATGAATAAGATATGAGAGACCATAATAATGTGACACTTTGAAAACTTATGTGTCTTAATCCAATGTATTTAAACATTTTCAATGCTTTCACCGATAACTTGATAATATTTTTCATGCATTTCCATACGACAAATTTTATAATACTGACCAGTTGTAGTGAAGATGCAAAGTAAAGATACATTCAACCATTCATTTCTAACCTCTCACACATGATAAAAGTGTATTATGTGAAAGAGAGTAAAAATGAGAGGCTCTAATGTTTCACACGCTTAACGTATAAACGATTATACATGTCTTAACATGAGTTCTTACATGCTACTTTGTTGATACAAGACATGAAATGAACTTTGACGTCATATGAACTTAAATTGATACAAGTCTTAGTGTTATTACATGTTATATTATATATATATATATATATATATATATATATATATATATATATATATATATATAAAATGAGTTCATATACATACTATTGATCCATACTTTACAGTACATACTACTAAAATAGTGCATCGATCACTATTTTAGTACACTGCTATTGTTTGAGTGCACTGGTTAATGAAGCGGGAAATCTGCTATTAGGTAATACTAGAAACTAACTAGAAACATAACTCCTCAATTTGTAGTTGCTTGTTTGAAACAATAATTGAAATGTGCACTAAAATAGTGATCGGATGCACTATTTTAGTAGTATGTACTGATAAGCATGGATAGTATGGTATGTAGAGAACCCAACCTATATATATATATATATATATATATATATATATATATATATATATATATATATATGTGGTGTATTAATGCCATCGAAGACTTTTAAACTTGCAAATTTGGGCACATTTTCAATGTTTTATTATAGATATAAACAATACCACGACTTCTACATTGATGATCAAGAGTTGGAAGAGAAATGTACTAAGATTATACAATAATACAACATTTATACACAACACATCCATGTGTAACATCTTGTAAGTACAATTGAATCCCTGGATATGGCCTAGTAGTGGTGAAGGCATGGGTGTGTAATGCATGCCTTGTACTGCTCTGGAGGTCGTGATTCGATTCCGTAAAGGAGTTGATTTCCGATTGATAACACCCTTCATTAGTAGAGGTTATAAGAGCGACCCATGTTGGATCTGCTGGGTTACTGATTAACCTCTCTCTCACTTTCTGTGGGATCGGGGGTGAGGGGACCCTTAATGGTAGGGTTTACCATTTTTTTGTAAGTACAATTGAGTTCTTATTTTATGTTCAAAAAGCCTTCCAACGGCTATAATTTCCACTCAACTCTTCCATCAACAAAAGCAGAAGTCTAAGAGTACTTGCAAACCTTCAATCCTTCAATTACAATAGGAAGAAGTTGAGAAATGAAGAAACTGAACATTAAAGATTGTACCTTCATTTTGGTTCATAAACTAGTTGTTTCCTTTGAATTTGGTGAACTAAATCAAGCTCCAAAGCTGCTGACAGACTTAAAGGATAACTAGGGACACTGAAGGACTTTAACCAACGCATAAGGAATGGAATGGAAAATTAGATCTACTAAATCAAAAGATTCAGGCAGACAGAACCATAATCTGTCCAACAACTATATTATCTCTTGAAATGGGCAAAAACTCAATTGGAGAAGCTCAAAACTATAAAAGAGCTCTTAGCTGACTGAAGAGTAGTTAGACATTCATAATCTTTTTAATTTTTTCAAATATACATTCTCAATCCAGTTCAATCAAATCTAAACTCAAGCTTACATTGCAAATACTCAATCACTGCTCGTTATAATATGTATGCTCTTGATTCAATTGAACAAGAAGGACTAGATATCTAGATTGATTTACCTTCTAAGAACATATTGTTCTTTGTGCTTAACTTGTAACATCATAATTATAAAATAATATTTCAAAAACTTGGAGAAACATGCATTTTGCCTTAGCCATGAAACATGTCAATTGTGTTCTTGCTGATTTGATGTTGTGGATTTCACTAAGTGTGAGAGAAATCCTAGGATCAGATGGATGGTGTACTCTAAATCAAGAGGTTGTTGGAGGCTCTGAAGCTCATAAATTTTGAGGAAACCATCTAATTAAGAAGACACAAACTTAAATGAATACTGGTTTGTCCTTTTGGATGTTGTCCTTTTGGATGTTGTCCTTTGTTTATTTGTTAGTGTTGTAGTGAATTTTTCAAAAATTCAAGTGGATATCATACCTTGGTAGTAGAGGTAGGCCTTTTGGCTGAACAACTATACATAACTGAGTTCTCTATTTCTGTCTTATTTTGTGCATACTTGTTTGATTTTTTAATCTGCTTAGTTTGTTTGTGTTGTTCTTCAATCATATGCTATAAACCCTTAAGAAAGCTCTAGCATTGCCTTTACAACTTGTATGCCCAATCTGATTTGAACACAATTATCCCACTAACTGTCTCTGCATGACGCTAAGTGTCACCGCATAAACGGCCTTCCATAAATTTATGTGATCGAGCTGCTAAACTTGCTCCATCTTGCTATACTTTCTCATACACATAGTTTAATAACTTATAAGCAAGTTTAGATTGGCTCTGAGCTTACTTAACACTCTTTGGAAGTTCAATTCAACTCAACAATCAAGTACATGCAATAAATCTATTTTGACAGTGTTATTGCGTCACGTCTTGATTATATCTTGCTTGAATTGATCATGTTGATGATTATTAAGTGGCTAGGTCCCTTAAAAACTAAGCTTCAATGTTCTTAAGTCCAGTTCAATCTGCATTTATAACTTGATTACACACTTGATCTTGGAAAGGTTTTTAAGTGGTGCATTTTTTAATTTTAAAATGGAATTTTGCTTTGGACAATTATGCAACCCCCTTTGATTGGGCAACCGTGAACAAGATTCTCAAAAATTGGTATCAGACATAAGAAACTGAATCTACTTCAATAGCTACAGCCATTTTGATTTGGAGTAGCCAGTCAGATTGAAAAAAACTAAGTACCAGCTCAACATCATTTGTTTGTTCAGTTTGGATCTTCTGATTAATTGTCTTGTCTTAAGAAAATTCGGCAATTGTATATCTTACTTTGTGCATTTAATTTTGATAACATTAATCTTATATTTTCTTCAACAAAAGAGAAATAGATTTTCCCAAGTATCGGGTAAGAGTTTTCTAAAAAGGAGAAATACGATTTACTCTTCAATCCAAGCAAGTGACAAGTAAGATTTGTTTCCCAAAGTGTTGACTTAGGGGCTACAGATTGTTCTTTAGATGCTAAATTATTCCAAAGAATGGAAGACGGATGACATTCACAATGGGGGTAGGCAACATTGTAGTTTTTTTTTTTTTTTTTTTTTTTTTTTTTTTAAATTTGAAAAGTGGGAGTCATTAGACTCAAGTATTTCTAGTTAAGACAGTGGGAGTCATCACACTCAAGTATCCATGAATTCTATGTTGTGTAATCTATGCCCTAGTTGCTTATTAGTTTGATTAATTTTCATTATATAGTCATTACATTACATGTGTTACTATATCATTTGTCACTCTAACCTGCCATGAAACAATGTGTTTACATCATATGGCAATTTTCTTGTATTTAAATTATTTTTGCAGGTTAATTAAATTGTTTATTTAATTAATTTTTCTTTAATTTGACTAATTAATTACTTATATCATTTAATTTATATTAAATAATGCCAGTGGATCAAATTTATTCAAGCTGCTACATTTTTATAGTCGACCCGTTTTCCTCTACTTAAGCCTGGCCCATCAATCCGTTACCCGGCTTGCTCGACCTTAACCCGTTCTTTGACCCTCCACTATTACCTAATACCCCACATAACCCGTTTCTCTCTCATTTTCCATCATGCGGCCGTTTTCATCGAAAAACCTAGAATCTTCGACTCAACCATTCTCTTTGCCATCCTTCGTCTTCAATGCAATCCGCTTGATTTACGGATTCTTGCCCTTGCCTTTACGATTGTCCATGATTATCGAGCATTCATTGCAGATTTTTGAATCGTATTACAACACGATTATTTTGAATCATGAAGGCCACTCATATCTAAAACCAGTTCGGTGATATCTTTTCATTTACTTTCGATTCTCTTTCGGTTCGGTTTGAGAATCGTGTTGTGCATAACCTTCATTTTTAATTGCGATTTGGATGATAAGAGTAGAAATCTTCCTTGGTCAAAACATGTTCTATAACAGGTGATGAAAACCGAGGATTTCATCACCCTAGATTTTCTGAAGGTCGTTCGATATGCAAAGGTTCTATCTTTCCGTCTTGGTGCATTCAGCATGTGCAAAAAAAAAATCAAAGCTTGCTGCTTTCATAGTTCTATTCCAGCAAGAAAGCTCCTCGTTCACACCCGTTTGGCTTACAAT
This sequence comes from Gentiana macrophylla, assembly GCA_026214975.1. Lineage (NCBI taxonomy): Eukaryota > Viridiplantae > Streptophyta > Magnoliopsida > Gentianales > Gentianaceae > Gentiana > Gentiana macrophylla. The sequence continues at coordinate 87,658,387 of CM047805.1, read as the reverse complement.
CCATGTTCAAAGCAGGATTGCTCTTGTAAAAGGCTTAACCCAAGTCTAATTTATGTTATCAAGTCAGACCGAGGGTTGATACCCTGTGAGGTCTCGGTTTGAGTCAAATATTGAGAACTTCGGTTCAAGGATGGGCCAACTTCATGTCTGGTTGGATTTATTGATTAATTTGAACATGAAGTGACCAAACTTAGAGAGGGTCTTCGGTTTCTTGACCCTTCCCTAAGTCAAAACTCAATTTTGATCAATCTACTTGATCCATGTGTGCTACGTGATAATTTTAGGTCCGTAATTGATCAGTTAGGTCGGATTAAATTGGTTCTATTTGATTTGCAATGTTGAAAAACTTCTACACTGTGCTAAGTGTCAGTTCGGTTTTGGTTCAAAAAATCATAAGCAATATACCATTATTATTGGCCTTGACAAGAATCCCAAGGTGGAAATGTGAATGTTTTAACCCACTCTCTACTTACCAAAACTGAATTCCAGCATGTGTTTAAATTGTGCCTCGGTTATTTGAGTTTTCACACAACAAGTCAGTTTATGCCTAAGTATTCCTCATACCCCCAGGGCTATAAATAGACCATGATAGTGAATGTGATTGCAACAACTTAAACTCACTTATTGAGCAATCCTACATTCCCAAAACATTTTTAGTTTTTCTCTTTTCTGGTGTTTTTGTGGTCATCACAGAAGTTGAGGTGGTTGGCTTGGTAATCATCTGGTTTGCCAAGTCTGATTTTTGTGTTTGCTATTGAGGAGTGTCTCTGATCAATAGCTTATACAGAATCTCTATACTGAGGTTTCTGTGTTCATTGTTCTAGGTGACACATTAACCCAGTTTCTGTTAAATTTCTGTGTTTTATGTATGTTGATTGCTGATTGCAAAATACTTAACCGCTAAATTTAACCGACAGAGTATCGGGTTAGGGCAGTATATTGGGAACAAGGTCGAATCCACAGGGAGTAACAGTGAAGTACCAAAGTCGACGTAGAACTTGGTTCAGGTCAATAGATAGTGGAAAGATTAACAACTAATGCATAAATAACAATTACACTACTGCTTTTACTTAATGATTAAAAAACATAGCCTAACTACGATCCAACGGGTTACTTTTACCCCACAGGGAAGACTTGACAAGAGGCGTGTCTTTACCGACCTACTTATCCAATTCAGTTTATATGACATCCACGGGTGCCAACTCCTAATTCTGGTGTTAAGGTCTGAACAACTCTCGCTTAACACCCTATGCCAGGCTAATTAACCCTCCCTTTAGAAAGCCAACTAACCTAACATGGTTTACCAAAATCTAGAGCCGCTCGGAAAACCGATGAAAACCTCACATAAGGCACAGTCCTAACAACTAGCTAGGTTGTCAATCTAACAACTAGGCTGTGTCTACGTAATGATCCTAAAACCCCTTATCCCACATCTCACCGCAAAATACATCTATAAGTTCGATGTGTGTGTGGCAGTGAACTAGGTTGTCAATCTAATTCGAAGCTATAATCTTTATAAGAACAAGTTTTAGAATGTGGATTAATCATACAAACATTTAATTAAGCGCTACACTTCTCCCGTCTAATCCCCCTTAGGGCGTTTCACCCGCTTTTACATAATTCGGCTATTTAGCTACTCATGATGGAATTGAAAAACGAAATAATATTGAAAGCGATAATCAAAGACATAATCAAATAATTGAAAGACAAAGAAATAATTATCATAAAAAATGAAACCTTGAATTGTATGAAAATCTCCTTCAAAAGATGAAATCTTGGATCAAGAATCGAAAATCTAAGCTATGAAAGTTGTATAGAGTTGCTAGGAATTAAATCTATGATCTAAGAATTGAAACAACGTTTAAACTAATGGAAATCGACCTAAAATCGCCCCTAAGAAACCCTAAAACGTCTAAGTACTGAATAGATATCATATGGGATCGAAAAAGAGGGTTTTTATAGGTTTTTTCCGCATCCCGACCGCGAACCGGCGTTTGTGGCAAGGCAAACGCTCGTTTGCCTGAAAGGCCAACTCTCTGTATGAAAATTTGCACCGTAAACGCTCGTTTGCGCCAAGCTTCAGTAGTTTCACCATAACTTCACTTCTAGGGATCCAAATGAGATGATTCAAAATGCATTAGAAAGCTGATTCACTCCTCTACAAGTTTCATCAAGACAACTCTTCCTGAAAGTTTCTGCAAGTGTGACCAAAATGCCCCTGACGTGACTGGTTCAGATTTCGTCAATGATTCTTCACTCTTTTCTCCTCCTTGGCCCCAAATCTCGTTCTTTTTTGAGACTCTCTTCCTTATTCTCGACCTTATACATCAATCTAAGCCTGAAAACAAAGACACGAACTCCAATGCATAATATACATTGACAGAAACGTAATGAAATCCACATAAAACACGAGTTTTTTGGACTAAAACGTCATTAGTCTCGAAACATGCATATAAGTGAATATCGTTCATATACTACCCATAATAGCCCAAAATAACCATGAATAACTCGTAAAAGGAGGTAATCTCATATAAGAAATACACTACAATTTGACTCCTATTAACTACCCCCCACTTAGCTTTTGCTCGTCCTCGAGCAAACAAAGCGACTCTAAAATGTAACATAAAGTCAACATTGTAGTCATACACGGGATCATCATATGCAAAGGGCAAGTGAAAACAACCAGGAAAATGCAATTGCATAGCTTCTCATTCATTCATCACAGTTAACCGGTTCAGATTATGGATGCATGACTATTGTTGTTACACCATAGGCTTATACTTCATAAACATCTCCACTAATCGAGGTCAAATCAAGGCTAACTAAGGTCGGGTAGGACTTTCACGGTTTTAACGTTAGGCTAGGGACGGGGCTAAACGAAAGGATAAAAGGAATATCGAAAAAGAAAAACGAGTGAGCTTAATCAAAACTTCTTGAAATTGCCTCATAACTCACCTCCTTAGCTTGGTTCAAGCAAGCATTCTCCTTCTTTACTCTCAAATTCCAACATACTTTAATGAAAACTCGTCCACCAACGCCACTTTGGAAGAATTAATACACGGCCTTCATCAAACATTCTTTGACTCAACCTTTTTCCAAACACTTTGTTCCATTTTTTTTTGACTGATTTTGATTTTGATTTTTTTTTTCTTTTTCTCTTTTTTTTATAAACCAAACACCAACACTTTTTGCTACCATTCTCATTCGTAGTACAAAAGATTCACCAACACCACACTTTGATACACATCTTCACCACCCCACACTTGTGTTAGCAAGTGTGCCCAAAATAAGATTAAAACTCACTCATAGGCTGCCGAAGAAATGTAGACCACAAATAAAGGCTAAGGGCCAGTAACTATAGGCTAATCAACGAATGGCTACGTTCGGGTGGGGGTCTAACCACCCTACAAAGGCTCAGAGGGGTTTCTGTGGAAATTATGTACAAGGTTGGCTATTTGACTCTAGTTGGGTCAAAGAAATGCCAGGACCGTCATCCCTTAATCTACCAAGATTGACCTTTCTATTTCGCCTCAAAGTTAATGGTATAAGTTCTAGGTAACAGAATAGACTATGACAACTATAAGCATCACTAATTACCATAACTCATGATATTGAAGCTATTAAGTGTGTGTGTCGTCCATTTTTATAACAAGATCACGACTTAACTCGCATGCATTTACTCAATTGTAAACCACTTAACCTAAGGATATCATGATTCAACATATAACACAACATCAATCCATGAATTTTTTTAAAATATGGCTCAAATTCACACGATGTAGCAAAAACTAAGCCTACAAATCATTCAAGTATATGAAAACATGGCATAAAACATTATCAACAAAAACAGTGAAGCTAAGTCTCCTACCCCCCACTTAAACGAAGCACTTTCCTCAGTGTGTGAGTGAGAAAAGAAAAAAACTTAGCTGAACTGTCGGCAATGCTCATCCAATGCAATGCAACAACCGCAGATGTATCTCCCAGGGTGCCTGTGCTACAAAGTAAACACAAAGAATTCTCTACAACGAAAGGCCGAAACCTTAAGTGTAAGTAACACAAACATGGAGATGTATATATAAAGAAAATATCGGCTATAGAATGCATGTCAAAACAAGAATCGGGTGTAAAATATCCTCTCAGGTTCCTAATAAGATCTAAACAAATAAAGTAAAAAGGTGGGTTGCCTCCCACAAGCGCCTGTGTTTTACGTCGTTGGCTCGACCGGATGACACTTTAACATACTCCAATCATGAAAGACTCAAACAACTCCAACCAACTTATTTCAAACAAGTAAGCATCAAAACTCATCAACCAAAATCTAAACTCAAGAAGACCAACAGCTTAAGAAAAGTGAACAATGCGAGAACCATAGAAATTGAATTTACTAAAAACTTACCTCTTTTGGTCCTCGATGCTACCTCCTCCTAGCCGGAGAATCTTCTTTTATCGTCCTGTCGATCCATCTTCTTCTGAAAATCACCACTCCATAGTCGTTTCCCTTTTTCGCAATTCCATAAAGTTCATCCACCGGGGTACACAAAGCTGGACCGCATAAAATTCATCCACACAGAGTGGGCGAGTAATGTCTGGGACCGACATATCAAATATTCCCAACTCTCCCGGTGGCTCTACCAAAGATGGCCTATCAATCTCATCAGGTTTCCTCATACACTCTTTATGGAAATCTCCAATTGGGAGTGATAGAGAAATAGGCGATCCCATATCAATCTCTCACTCCTCTAACCCTGTCTCATCAAAGAGTGCGCTCAAATCTATCACACACCCATCCACGTCATTATTTTGTGGTTCATCGGGGTGTGTAATAGATGCGAAGTTGCACCTCTTTGCCCCAAGTCCTGTAGCTCCTCTTCATCCCAGGCGTTTCATTACCAAAGGCTTCTTGTTCACTCATAACAATGGTCGGTTCCCCTGCGTACTCCACCAAAGTATCAACTTTCATCTCTTCAATCGGGAGTGATGGAGAAATGGGCGATCCCAACTTAAGCTCTTGCTTCTCTGGGTCGATAGCTCATCATGGTAACCCGAATCATCAACCTCACTCTCCCTGAACTTCTTCACTTTGTCGACTTCCTCTGCAACCTTATTCACCTCATGTGCACAAGCCTCCTTTTCATGTTCTAGCTCCCGGGCTTCCTTAAGCGAGAGAGATCCTTGGATATGTCTAGCAACATGTTCTTCCTACGTGCCCATTCTGCTCTAGTCGTGGAGGTTCTATACACACCCTGCACACTCCTTCGGTTGAGCGCCCAAATCCGATCCATAGATTCCGTGATCTCCCTCTGCAACTCATCCATCCGCTTCTCCCAGTCAGAACTATGGTGTATCCGTACTCTCTCGACTTTTGCCACAAAAACCTTCTCTGCCAGCTCCTCTATTATCTCAACTTCCCGTTCTTCTTCAGCATAACCGGGATCAATCTTGTATTCCTCTTGCGGTTGAGATACGTATGGTCATCTTGACTCTGTTTCTTTCTTTGTATAAGTTCTTTGCAGGAGTTTTTGGGAAACATGGTCTTGATACCCCTCATCCCTTAGCATTTGCAGCACTCGGTTGACATTTGCTTGGTTGAACTCCGGTTTAAAGTACTTAACCGCTAACTTTAACCGACAGAGTATCGGGTTAGGGCAGTATAGTGGGTACAAGGTCGAATCCACAGGGAGTAACAGTGAAGTACCAAAGTCGATGTAGAACTTGGTTCAGGTCAATAGATAGTGGAAAGATTAACAACTAATGTAGAAATAACAATTACACTACTGGTTTTACTTAATGATTAAAAAGCATAGCCAAACTACGATCTAGCGGGTTACTTTTACCCCACAGGAAAGACTTGACAAGAGGCGTGTCTTTACCGACCTACCTATCCAATTCAGTTTATATGACATCCACGGGTGCCAACTCCTAGTGCAGTGTTAAGGTCAAGAACAACTCTCGCTTAACACCTATGCCAGGCTAATTAACCCTCCTTTAGAAAGCCAACTAACCTAACATGGTTTACCAAAATCTAGAGCCGCTCGGAAAACCGATGAAAACCTCACTTAGGGCACAGTCCTAACAACTAGCTAGGTTGTCAATCTAACAACTAGGCTGTGTCTACGCAATGATCATAAAACCCCTTATCCCATATCTCACCGCAAAATACATCTATAAGTTCGATGTGTGTGTGGCAGTGAACTAGGTTGTCAATCTAATTCGAAGCTATAATCTTTATAAGAACAAGTTTTAGAACGTGGATTAATCATATAAACGTTTAATTAAGCGCTACACTACTCCTGTCTAATCCCCCTTAGGGCATTTCACCCGCTTTTACATAATTCGGCTATTTAGCTACTCATGATAGAATTGAAAAATGAAATAATAATGAAATCGATAATCAAAGACATAATCAAATAATTGAAAGACAAAGAAATAATTACCATAAAAGATGAAACCTTGAATTGTATGAAAATCTCCTTCAAAAGATGAAATCTTGGATCACGAATCGAAAATCTAAGCTATGAAAATTGTATAGAGTTGCTAGGAATTAAATCTATGATCTAAGGATTGAAACAACGTTTAAACTAATGGAAATCGCCTACAAAATCGCCCACTAAGAAACCTAAAAACGTCTAAGTAATCTTGAATAGATATCATATGGGATCGAAAAGTGGGTTTTTATAGGTTTTTCCGCATCCCGACCGCGAACGGGCGTTTGTGGCAAGGCAAACGCTCATTTTCCTGAAAGGCCAACTCTCTGTATGAAAAATTGCACCGTAAACGCTCCTTTGCGCCAAGCTTCAGTAGTTTCACTGTAACTTCACTTCTAGTGCTCCAAATGAGATGATTCAAAATGAATTGGAAAGCTGATTCAATCCTCTACAAGTTTCATCAAGACAACTCTTCCTGAAAGTGTTTCCAAGTGTGACCAAAATGACCCTGACTGGATTGGTTCAGATTTCGTCAATGATTCTTCACTCTTTTCTCCTCCTTGGCCCCAAATCTCGTTCTTTCTCGAGACTCTCTTCCTTATTCTCGACCTTATACATCAATCTAAGCCTGAAAACAAAGACACGAACACCAAGGCATAATATACATTGACAGAAACGTAATGAAATCCATATAAAACACGAGTTTTTAGGACGAAAATGTCATTAGTCTCGAAACATGCATATAATGAATATCGTTCTTATACTACCCATAATAGCCCAAAATAACCATGAATAACTCGTAAAAGGTGGTTATCTCATATAATAAATACACTACAATTTGACTCCCATCAATTGCCTTGGATTTCATTATAGTAGTCTGTTTAGATACTGGTTTTGCTTGCGTTGTTTTTGAGTCTATTCTGATAGTGTTAAAAATTGATTTTGGTGTTTTGATCATTGTTGATCAAAGTAGTAGACATCAATCTGGTTGGCCTATAGTGCCAAATCAGGTTGCCTTGTGAGGCATGTTGTCTGTGCTTTGAGTCTTCAAAGGATCAAAGACCTTGAGGCTTTGTTTCACCCTCAGACTAAAGTCTATTTTGATTAAGGTCAGTTGTGGTATATGTTTTATTGTGTGAATCATACATTGCTCTGAAGTCTTCTGTCATGGATTTTATCTAACAAAACAAACAAGTAATAAAATTTATAAATCCGGTATTCCCCAAGTGTAGGGATCGTAGTACAACGATTAATACCAGAGTCGATCTCAGGGAATCAGGGTATCTAGTTCATTAATTTTCCTAAGATTGATACTATTATTATTAAACCTAATATAATAGAACGAAAAGATAAACTGGACAGAGGATTGTCAGTCCAAAGCCAGGAAGGATAAAAGCGAAAACGAAATCTAAACTACAAACTAGGAAACAAAAACAACTATAAAAACGATGATCATGGTGATTAAACAATCGAACAAACAATAATCCACCGTTCCCGCAACCCTCTATTTCCTCTCTAAAGTTATCTTGTGATGATTTAATTAAAGATGTGGTTCACCTATCAAAGGTATGAATTCCTACTCTCGTAGATAACTCGCCTATCAATCTCTCATCTCTCATCTCTCGATATATAAGATTGACGCTCTCAAACCAAGGTGTAAGATCTCTCAATCTAGCAACCTAGATATTCAACCTATCAACTCTCGTTATGTCAAGATTAAAAATCTCATCTTTCCTATGGTGATCTAAGGTTTACACCGACTCTCGTCATACGGTAAACATCAATAAACAATACATCTTTCGATATCGATTGCATAACACGTAAGCATAGAAAAGATACAACTTTAATCAAATTCACAAAGCGAATCTAGATTGAAAATAAAGAACTCAATTGAACGCAGTTCACATAGTTTGAACAATTGCTCGACCTCCAAGCATTCGAAGATAAAACAAAGACAAAGCGAAAAATAAAAGCGGAAAAGAAACAAGAAAAATCGCAACCCCAAATTTCCTCCCTAAGAAGTGGGGCCGCTAAGGTTTTCTCACAATGATTGTGTATCAATAGGTCTCAATCATGTATGTTTAGGAGTTGAAATACGCTACTTATTTATAGAAAACGAGGCGGCCTGCTTTGCTAAGTCGGTTTAAGGGCGCCCGTCCTCTCCTCGGGCGCTCGTCCACTCGGCGTCAAACTCTCGAATCAACTTTCTTCTCACGGGCGCCCGTCCTAATATTACAGGCCTTGATCAAGCCGACGGGACTTGGGCGCTTGATTCGACTAGATCCAAATTCGAAATCTTCAACTCTATCTCTTTTCTTCTAGCCAATTCCATCCTTATCTCTTTTTCATCAATTAAATCCGACTCTTATCTTCATTTAATCATCTTTTGAACCGCAATTATGCATCTACACGTCATCAAAAACATCGCAAAGTGTAATAGTATTCAAATAAACATAAAATCATCAATAAAACACATAAATTAACCAATTTTGCGAATAACTCGTTAAAAACCTCATTTACTCAATAATTCCATTAAACACTCGTTTCTTATGCAAATTATACAAATATGAGGGAAATTATCATAAAATATATCAATATAAATCGTATAAAATCACCCTCAACATCTTTCAATCAAAATCCTGCAAATGTTGACTACAGAGCATACTAGTATGAAGTGCTAGTAGTGATTTGCCTTGTGGATAAGGCTGTAGGTTTTCACTTGATGTAAGTGATTTGACTGGAATGATTCTCAATCACCGTGTGATTCTGTGTCCTAGCTTGTTTATCCCCCAAAATCTTGGTTATGATTTTGATCACCAGTACACTGTTACCATTAATCAAACTCAATAACACTCTTGTCACTGTTATTGTGTCTGCAAGCCCTTGTTATTTCTTGATGTGCACTGTTTTTGCATCCTGTTGAGACTTGCCTTTAGCCTGCTGATCTGCTCTGGGAATAACCTGTAATAGTTAGGCCTTAGTTTTGTTAAGTGCACTGAACTCTGTATTCAGTCATGTAAAACTTCAAGCCTGGTAATCTTATACATTGGACTAGATTATTATCTCTGAGGTTGACTGATAAGTTCAGTCTATAGTTTTTCTCTGCTGTATTTTCTTCATATATTGATGATATAGCCTGTAACCTGCTGAGTATCAAGTATTGTATATTTATCTGGTGATAATGTCGGAATTATCATGATGGTGTTAGCGGTGGTTTTGTGGTGGATATCTGGCTATAAAAGTGTGATTTTACCGGCGAAGTGTGGTGGTGCTTATGAACAATGGTGGTCAGACTCAAAGCTTTAAGAAGATGAGAATGGAGTCGACAAATTGACAGAGTAGCTCTGCTGAGTGTACTATTCAAGATGCCAAATGATTTACAAGGTGCCGTTATTTATAGACGAAATGCTAATGACGATTAAGCTAAGTATGACAAGACATAATTAAGTATGATGTTACATAATTAATCTAGATAGCTGGCATGGCGGACTCGTGTGGGGCGGACCCAGCACTTGGCCATTTTGCTAAGCTTGAGTCTGAGTTTGAGTCTTGTAGTCGTCATGTGTGAATCTTGTTCGCCTAGTTGAGCGAGCTTGGTCCGAGCAGGCGGACTTATGACCCAGAGGGCGGACTGACCGGCCTCAGGTGCTTCAGATCGTTGAAGGCAGTGGGTTGAAGGCTTATTGATTTCTATAATGTCGCCTACCCGGTGATGCGGGTCACAAGGATCTCAGGTGGGCTTGATCGTACCCGGCCCGATCCGGCTTATGGTGATGCGGACTCATTGGGCCGAGTACCTTGTCCATAACTGGGCCTACGTACGGGCTCAAAGTGCATGGGTTTGTTTACGGGTTTGGAGCATCACTAGGTATCCCACATGAATTCTCTGCTCCTCGAACTCCACAAAAAAACGGCGTTGTTGAGCGTAATAATCGTACTCTTCAAGAGTCTGCTCGAACAATGTTGAATGAGTTCAAGGAGCCTGGTTTTCTTTGGGTTGAGGTTGTTGCTTGTTCATGTTATATTGTAAACCGTGCGTCTATTAGACACATATTGCACAAGACACCCAATGAAGTCCCTAGGAACCGGCCTCTGAAGTTAACTACTTTCATGTTCTCGGATGCAAGTGGTTCGTGTTGAATGATAACGGAAACTTGCATAAGTTTTCATCTAAGTCCATTGAATGTATATTCGTTGGTCATTCAGAGACCTCACGGGCTTATAGATGCTATGATCCAATTTTCCATTGCATTCTCGAGTCCATTCATGTGTCATTTCATTAGTCTTTTTCCATGTCTAACATGTGCTCAAATGTGCAAGATAAGAACATAAGTGTTGAGTAGTTAGGCGTGGACTATGTGTTTGATCTACTTCCTCATGTTGCAAATGATACATCCCCGGGAACGGACGTAGTACCTGAGCCTGATGTTGAGTCATCATCACCCATTGTTGGTGACATCTTAGCAAACGATGCCCACAATGCGGAAAATGCACAAGAGGAGAATGATGGTGCTCTACAACACAGATGAGAAATGTATCACACTCTAGAACTTATTATTGGTGATCTCAATGCTGGTGTACGCACCCAAAAGTCCACTTTCTATCCCTCCTCTTTGTATGCATTTTTTCCCACGTGAACCTAAGAAAATTGATGAAGCCCTCTCAGATAATGAGTGAGTTATAGCTATGCAAGAAGATATTCATCAGTTTGAAAGGCAAAATGTATGGGAACTTGTACCCCTACCTAAGGAGAAATCGTCGGTAAGCACACGATGGGTCTTTATGAATAAATTAGATGAAAATGGTAAAATCGTTCAGAATAAAGCTAGACTGGTGGCCCAGAGTTATACCCAAGAGGAAGGCATCGATTATGATGAGACCTTTACCCAGTTGCTAGACTTGAAGCCATTCGACTGTTAATCGCTTTTGCATATGACTTTGGAATAAAGCTTTATCAGATGGATAACAAAAGCGCATTCTTGAACAGTCTCATTGAAAAAGAAGTGTATGTTCGCCGGTCTCCGGGCTTTGAGGATACACTTCACCTAGACTATGTCTACCGTCTCAAGAAGCCTAGACTCAAACAAGTTCCTAGAGCGTGGTAGGATAGATTGTCATTGGTGCTTTTAGCCAATGGTATTGTTAAGGGCATGGTTCCTAATACCTTGTTCATAAGAAAATTTGGATCTGACATCATGGTCGCCGAGGTTTATATCAATGACATTTTTTTTGGTTCCACCGACCCTGCTCTTTGCACTGAATTTGAGACTCGATCCTCTCGGTTTGGGATGTTTGATATGTAAAAATTAAGTTTCTTCCTCGGCTTATAAATCAAACAGACACATTGTGGCACACACATTAGTCAAACTAAGTACATCGGAGAAATGTTCACCAAGTTTAAGTTTGACAATCTGAAACTTGCTACGACTACTCTGAGTTCATCAGTCAAACTTACAATTGATGAAGATGGTGGGATGTTTGACTCTCAATTATATCGGTCTATAATCGGTTCTCTGATGTACCTGACCGCATCGAGACCTGACATTCAGTTTGATGTAGGTCTATATGCATGCTTTCTAAAAATACCCAAGATATCACTTTTCAAAGCCGTAGAGCAAGCTTTCAATATCTTCGGCACACACATACACTAAGCCATTGGTACTCCCGGGCATCTTCACTTGCATTTCTCGCTTACAGCGATGCCGATTATGGTGGTTGTCATGTTGAACGGAAAAGTACTAGTGGTACTTGTCAGTTCTTAGGTGATAGACTCATCTCTTGGCTCTCTAAGAAACAACCTAGTGTTTCTCTTAGCACTACATAGGCTGAGTATGATTCCTTAAGCAACTTTTGTGCTCAACTCCTTTGGATCAAACAACAACTCGCGGATTTCGGCATGTTTGTAGACTGTGTACCAGCTTATTGCGATAGTCCTAGCGCGATAGATTCGGCACACGATCTCGTATTGCTCTCCCAAGCCAAACACATAGATATTAGATATCATTTTATATGTGACCACGTGCAAAATGGTACTATATCATTAAGTTTGTGCCAACTGCGCAAATAGTAGCTGATATTTTCATGAAGCCCTTACCCCATGCATCGTTTGAAAGTTGCGTAGTGTCGAGGATAATAAAATTTGAATATTATTATTTACTTTAAATATTATTATCGTCGTATTTATCTTGTAGTGACTTATTGACTATGTCACCGAACTCTATATATTTGTACTCTCTCCATTCAGTTGAATCAATGAAATACAATACACTTTGAATTATGTTATGGTATCAGAGTATTTCGGTTTTCTCTTTCACGTTATGACAATTCTTTCCTAAACCTTAACCTCCTTCTCCAATCCCTTAGGGCTGAGCAAAATAACCAGTAAACCAATCCAAACCGTAAACCGATCCAAACCAATCCGAATTAACCAAACCAATAGCAAACCAAATGAATTGGTTTGGTTTGGAACCAAACCAAACTGCATTGGATTGGTTTCAGATATTTTTTTTTACACCCAATCCAAACCAAACCAATCCAAAATTTTAATACATTAATTATATATATTATATATTATACTCATTTGTCTTATACCCATTTTCGGTAGGAAAATTTATATCCGTTGGTAAAATCAACTGTGGTCTTTTAAAACCATTGTGTGGGGGAATGTGAATAGGAATGGCATTATAATGCCATGTAGGATAATTTTGATGCTTTTGATGATAAGTGACAATGAGAAAGCTTTAGGCCATTGTGATTGGCCTTATTGTTTTTATTTCTCATATTATATTCAAGTTGCAATTTTTGCTTTAAATGTTGGTTTGCTTTGCTTGAAACACAAAATGGTACATTCATTTTGATCATTCTCCTGCTTCGATCATGCAAGTTGGACTTGTCCTATTTTGCTCATTGAAAAAATGAACTTTGATCTAATTCTATTCATTGGTTTTTTCATGGAGCCATGGAGGTTGTAGGTTTTGTGGCTGCTGTTGGAGTTGGATTGGATGCTTGTTTTTCTTTGTGGTTTGCTATGTTGTTTTGGTTGGAAGACGCGCATGGTGTTTTGATCATTGTGTTGTGTCAACATTCAGCATTTTGCCCTTTTGATGTAAATATGTAAATCAGTAAATGCATGTATGTAAGTATGCAACTATGGAGGATTGATTGTAGTTAAATTATATTGTAATGTATGTAGCTACTTAGAGTTTATGTAAAAAATGTTGGTTTTGTCAATTTTTTTAAGATTAGCCTTGTTAAAGCGAAACAAATCCAATCCAAACCGAAACCAATTCGAACCAAACCATTGGGGTTGATTGTTTTGGTTTGGTTTGAACGAAGTCTCTGGCGCTTCAAACCAACCCGAGTCTTTCAAAACCAAACCAAACCCCCAAACCAATCCAAGCTCACCCTTAATCCCTATCCTCTTCAAAAAAAAAAAAGGGGGATTGAGGGAAAATGACAAAAATATTTACAAAATGAATAAATATAACACATTTCTTTTTTTAGTTGCAAAAAAGACAAAAAATAATCAGACGGACAAAAATACCCCTTTTTTAATAAAAGGGACGCACATATGCATACGCTTGATGTTTCAGCTTCAGTTCATCGCTGACTCGCTGCTAACCTGCTTCAGCTTTGGTTTTTTTTTTTTTTTTTCAAACACTCGTAACTTTTGATTTATAACTTCGATTATCGAAATTTTTTCACCAAAATTCATATTTTTTTTGTCTTTAATTTGAGCCCAAACACGATACCCTTCCGATGTATATTTTGAAAGCCGAAAAATATTTGTATTAACCAGAGCGTGTTTTTTTTATAAACGACCGTAACTTTTGATTTAGAACACCGATCATAAAAATTGTTTCACCAAAATTCATATTTTTTTTTTATCTTCATTTTGAGACCTCGTTCGATACCTTTTCAACGTAGTATTTGAAACCCGAATTTTATCGCAGCTTTCACAGTAACACAGTAACAGTGACACATCAACAGTGACACGTTTTATTAACATCCAAAATATCACCATTAACATTGCATAATACAACAATCTATCAAAAAAATGCTTCATATCCTAATGAAACAATCTATGAAAAATTATGGAAATGCAACTCCGGAGGCATCAAGAGAATAAAAACCTAATACTATTGGATGTAATCAAAAAGCATATTAATGAAACTTAAACATTCTTCAAGTTCTTGAAGACAAAAGCAGTCTGTTTTACCATCTATGGACCTTCATCCTTCAAACCCGCACCACATCAAACTCCATGAAAGATGTATGAAACAAAAAAATACATCAAATAGCATCGGCCCGGCTTCATCATAGATAATCTAGGCTCCTCCAATTTTTTAAAGACAAAAAAACACAAACATAACCATTTGAATCAACAAAGTAACACACCAACAAAGTAACACACCAGTCTATATTTGTTCTCAACAAAGTAACACACCAACAAAGTAACACACTAGTCTATTTTTGTTCTCAACAAAGTAACACACCAACAAAGTAACACACCAACAAAATAACACACTAGTCTATTTTTGTTCTCAACAATGTAACACACGAACAAAGTAACACACCAACAAAGTAACACAATAGTCTATTTTTGTTCTCAACAAAGCAACACACTAGTCTATTTTTGTTCTCAACAAAGTAACACACCAACAAAGTAACACACTAGTCTATTTTTGTTCTCAACAAAGCAACACACTAGTCTATTTTTGTTCTCAACAAAGTAACACACCAACAAAGTAACACACCAATATGATCAACCACAACAGATCTACCATTATTTTTATTCTCAACAAAGTAACGCAGTAACACAGTAACACAGTAACAGACCAACAAAGTAACACACCAGTTTATTTTTGTTCTCAACAAAGTAACACAGTAACACAGTAACACACCAACAAAGTAACACATCAACAAAGTAACACACTAGTCTATTTTTGTTCTCAACAAAGTAACACACCAACAAAGTAACACACTAGTTTATTTTTGTTCTCAACAAAGTAACACATCAACAAAGTGACACAGTAGTCTATTTTTGTTCTCAACAAAGTAACACACCAACAAAGTAACACACTAGTCTATTTTTGTTCTCAACAATGTAACATACCAACAAAGTAACACACCAACAAAGTAACACACCAATATGATCAACCACAACAGACCTACCATTATTTTTATTCTCAACAAAGTAACACACTAACAAAGTAACATATGCACAGCACAACAGATATACAAGACCACCTACACCATATGTTTCTTCACCATGTACACCACATCAATGAATGAATTCACAAAGAACATCATAATCCAAAAAACAATGACTACAAGGGAGCAAGATACTGAATGCCTACTCAAGTGCCAAGAATCCAGATATAAATAAGGTACTTGAGGTGGAGCAGAGAAAAACAAGACATTCGAAAGAGTTCTTCATTTTCTTCAAAACTTAACATTGAGCATCTTTAATACAAAAACCACATAGAAATATATATAATGATGGACTTTTGCAACCCAAAAAAAATGGTACTTATACCTATCGGCTCCTGTATGTTAGGCATAACTAAAGGCCACTAGTGCATGTGCTTTAACAAGAAAACTATGCTTATCATGTAGAGTAAATATTCATATATCATATACAAAAGTTGGTTATATTAGGCAATGTTTATACTCAGTTCCCTCAAACTTTTTTCCTTTTTCTAAAAGAAACATTATTACACGTTTCCAACTTCTGGATGTTATTGCATTCTATCAAAAACACGAATTTTGATTAATTCATTTCTACATCCATAGCACATCCAAAACTGTGTCCGTCATTTCCATTGAAAATATTTGCTCTCCAAGTGCTTTGCAAAAAAGACGTTAAAGCTACCAAAAGTATGTCCATATCAATTAATGTCTTTACTATTCATATTTTGATACTGGATTAAGAGAGAAATCAAAATTACCTTTGCAAGATCTCTACAAGCAACCACAGCTTTCCGATTCCGAGCTGATAGGTACTGAAGAACAGCAGCAAAACTGAACATGAGCAAAAGCAAGATCAAATCCAAGCCGATGGTGACATCAACACCATTGCAGCTTAGGTCAACCGGAAAAAGAACAACAACAAAAAACTGAAATTGACCAATGGTGCTGCGTCGAAGCTTGGGTACCTGAAATTGACCGACAGTGCTCCGGTGAACCTTGGGTACCTGAAATTTACCAATTATCCTGAATCTAGAACTCAAAACAAACATTTCTAAGTGGTGTGAACGCTCCCGGTTGCCAGCCGTCGCCCTCGCTGGATTAACAGCCTCATGGGTCAGTGCTGAGGCCGAGAATCCCTGCCTCCGAAAGTGAATTACTGAAAGGGGGTTGCACCGTTGCAGCCATTTTTGCTGGAGAAATGTTGATCTGGTGAATGTTGAAGAGTGATTTTATGGTGCAACGGTTGTAGGAAGGTTGTACCAAGTGGCATACTTTAGAGTCATTCATTTTAACTCTCTTTCACATAATACAATTTTGTGTGTGAGAGGTTAGAAATGAATGGTGGTAAAAAGATCTTGCCACTTATCTAACCTTCATACAACGGTTGCATCATAAAATTTTTCGTGAATGTTAAAGCAAGGTGAAAAATTTGCCGTCGAGAATTTGATGTCGTATTATTGAGAAGGAAGGCAAGAATAGAGGGTATTTTAGTCCGAACGAAATTATTTTGTCCTTTTTACGACAAAAAAATAAATAAATGTGGATTCAAATTTAGGAAAAATTAGGTAAAAGTCACTATTTTTCCTCCTTAATAAAGCGTTAATCCTCATTCAAATTATTAGTTGCATAAGAATGATAATTTTCCGTTGATTAAAATACTCCCAAAATTTTCCCATTCTGTTTTCTTCCCCAAAATGAAAAATTTTCTCCACCAAACTCTCATTTCCTCCCGTCCTCCTCCTCCTTCTCCACCCTCTTCCAAGATTTGGTTAATGAAGGCTTTCTTTCTGCAGATTCCAAGGCACTCTGCATTGGAACCCTAGACGGTCAAGACGTTGCCACATTAAGAGTGGCGGAAGAAATGTAGCAATACTGCTGATATCAGTAAATGTTGCACCGTCGAGGATCATTGCCGACGATAATCGAGTCCTCAATCTACCACCGTTCGTGTTTGATAAATATGATTTTGTGGTTAGATTTGAGATTGATTGATAAAAGCGAGACTATTTTAGCTGGAAATTGCAGTGAATTAGCTCGATGTGCTTATGAGAATTGGATTTTGGAATTTGGTGTGTAATTTGTGGTTAGCTTTGAGATGAATTTGATGAAAGTGCCCACTAGCCAATGATTATTGGATGATGATTCAACATTTGTGGATCTGATGTAGTTGTAAAGTGATCTACTACTTTAATTTTGCCTTTTACCTCAAATAAAGTGCATGGACTTCATTTATTTATCTGTTTTTAATGGATCAAAGAGTTCTTTTTTCAAGTTTAAGATTAATTCCAAAGCTTCAGGACTTTTGAACATCTTCAAACTCTCTATTTTGGTTGTAGGATTGTTATTTGTGTATGTATAAGAAGTTTTTTTAGTATATGGTATCATAAAGCATATAGAGTCAAGAAAACATTTTTGTTGCTTTGTTTTGACTTTTATGTGTTTTTGGATTCTAATGGTTTTAGCTACAATTACCACTTAAGTGAAGCATGTCGTCATTGAACTCGAACATTCATCGTTTGGATCGCTTAATTAGTTGAAAAAAAAGTTGTCTTCATTGGTAAAGATATTTTCTGGTGTGAAACTAGTACAAGAGGCCAAGACTAAATTTAAGGCTAATCAAAAAGTTGTTTATGTCATAAGCATCAAGCATTATTAGCAAGCTCACTCATTGTGATAGTGTTAGTGTGTTGAAAAAGGCAAATCGAATACTTCTTTTGAAGATTGTTCAAGAATGCAAATTGCATGAAGCCAAGAACAAGAAGAGGCCTAAAAGAAATGATCCTAAAGAAAAAGTAGTATCGAAACATGCTCTGAAAAGAAGTAAATATGAGTGTTTGAACTGTAAGAAGACATTCAGTTCATATCAAGGACTTGAGGGACATAAACCTTGCAACAAAAACCGATAGGAGAGTCGGCGCCTCGCATCGATCATCGTCTGCGATGCGCGATACTAATACTATCTACTCATCGATCGATATTGCGTCACGATCTGACATCGATCACGTCACGGTGATATTGATATCACTGATCACGATCTGGCGATCTGTGTGCCTTAATGCAATAGATAGGCCTAGTTCATATAAACTTCTTGAGTGTCTTGGCGTCTTTGAGGTTTTTGATCTACATTGTATCATCATGTAATAGATAGGCCTGGTTCATAAGCTTCATCGAACTTGTAATTCAACACCTTGTGAATTCGGACATGATAATTTAGTTCTTTGAACTTGAATATCCTTCTTATAATTTGGTGATAGTTCAGATTGTTTGACTTGTATTGATCTTATGTATTACCTTTTAGTCGATGTACTATTGTTCTAAATCTATAGTTTGTTGTATTGTTCTTCTATGTATTACCTTTTAGTCGATGTACTTTTTAGTCTTAATTCAAGTGATTAACTACGATCGACGATCATCGATACTCTGACATCGATATCTACGATCGATCATCGATCTCGTGTTGGTGTAAATCTGCGATTAAATTCGGCTTTCAAATACTTCCGTTGAAAAGGTATCAAACACGGTCTCAAAATGAAGATAAAAAAATATGAACTTTGGTGAAACAATTTGATGATCGATTGTTCTAAATCAAAAGTTACTGATCGTTTATAAGAAAAAACAAGCTAATACAAATTTTTTTCGCTTTCAAAATATCGTCGGAAGGGTATCGTATTTGGGCTCAAATTGAAGAGCAAAAAAAAACATGAATTTTGGTGAAAAATTTCGATGATCGGAGTTATAAATCAAAAGCTACTGATTGTTTGAAAAAAAAAAACAAACAACGTAAATGAATGTTTGTTCATTTTATAACGTGAATCAAATGTTTATACGCGCGTCACTTTTAAAAGGGTTAGTTTTGTCAAATCTGAAAATGTTTGTCGCTTTTTTGAATTAAAAAAGAGTGTCACTATTTATTCATTTTGTAATTAAAAAGAACTTTTCCCTCATTCTCTCTAAAATTTATATATAGACTGGAAAATGGACTAATAACTAATCTTTTCCAAAAAAAAAAAACACCTTGAGCAATCTCCGTCCAGCAGCAAAACTCTTTATCCAAATGTTCTTCGTACCTCCTTCTTTCCCTTCACATATTTTCAGCAACACAAAAAATAAAACACAAACAAACAAACAATTACCTGCTTTTCTCCTTCACATATTCTTCCCCTTGTAGCTTCCCCTTTCGTATAATCACGAAAGAAAATATATCTACTTAATACTTCATCAGCCGCCTATTGTCTTTCGGCGTATTCAAATAAAAAAAAAAGTCGTGGCTTGAAAACCCCCGAGGAATAAAAGAATGTGGGTTCTATTGTCACACTCTTTTTTTACTATTGACATCCATTTTTTGATTATTCTTTTAGATGAAAAAAACGTCGGTGCACTGACGTTGGTGTTCAACAAGGAACACCAGTGTAAAGTCGTGGACTGACGTTGATGTTCAACAAGGAACACTACTGGCACCGACGTTCCATTTATGAAAAATCACCGCACGCTGAAGTAATTTTTCGTGGTGGCGAGAATAATGTTGTCAGAGTAGTAAAAAGGTGTCTTAAATGATAGAGCCCTAAAAGAAATCTAGCAATTTTTATTTATTTTTCAGCAAGCAATACCAGTTTGTTTTATTTTGATTGGTTAGAAAAAAAAAAAGATAGAATGACATATCAACGAAACAGTCTCCACTTCTGTCCTTCCTTACATAGTGGTCATGATTTGTATTTTCTCGAGGCCGGGGGCGAGGCTGTAATCGTGAAAACCCTCGTCCCCTACACTCCAGCTTCCCTAATGGTCCAAAATCCTCCACCTGCCAGATTTGTGCCGCCACCGGCCACACCGCACCAGCCTGCTCCTTGTGATATCAGCGCTCGACTCCTCCTCAAGCATATATGACGTCCGCACACCCCGGATTTAACTGGATTGCGGATACCGAGGTCACTCACCATCTCACTCATGATGTTCGAAATCTCAACCTATCATCTGCCCATTATGTTGGGCCCTACAAAGTGCATGTAGGTGATGGTACAGGTTTATCTATTACTCATTACGGCTCATCTACTGTAAATTCCCCTTCCCAGTCATTTTACTTATCTAATATTCTTGTTACCCTCCCTCCCCCCCCCCCCTCTATCACCATAAACCTTTTATCTGTGCATAAATTTGTCTCTGACAATTCCGTGTATTTTGAATTTCATAGGTCATACTTTCTTGTAAAGGATTACCCGGGCCAAGTCCACCTCAAGGGATTTGTTAAGGATGGACTCTATCACTTCTCCACCCCTCTCCATCCCCTTAATTGTCATGCTCAAGCCCTTACCTCTTCCCTTGCCTCCTCTACCACATGGCATCAGCGTCTCGGTCATTGCTCCTATTCCATACTTTGTCAAGCCCTAAAATGTCTCCCTACTTTTACTTCTACTAAAGCACCCCTTACTGTGTGTACCCCATGTCAGTTAGCCAAAAGTCACCGTTTTCCGTTATACACTTCTGATTTCACTCTACTGCTTTTTTGGACCTGATCTACTCTCATGTTTGGGGCCCCTGTTATGAACCTTCAATTTATGGTTCCCGTTATTATGTAAGCTTTCTGGATGACTTCACAAAATACCTATGGCCCTATCCCCTGAAAAATAAATCCGATGTTGAAACTATCTTTCCTGACTTCCTTGCCATGATTGAACGCTAGTTTAATGCCAAACTAAAATCCATCCAGATTGACTGGGGTGGTGAGTGTCGCCGTGTTTCCACTCTTCTTACCTCTCTTGACATCCGTCATCGTCTTTCTTGTCCCCACACCCATGAACAAGTTGGTGCCATTGAGCGCCGCCACCGTCAAATCGTTGAAGTCGGCCTTTCTGTTCGTGCCCAATCCAACCTTCATCTTCCCTATTGGGAGGATGCTTTTATCATTACCACTTATATCATCAACCATTTTCCCACCAAAGTCCTCCAAGATAAGTCCCCTTTTGAAATGGTCTCTATCGATCCCCTGACTTTACATTCTTTCGAGTTTTTGGCTGTGTATGCTGGCCCTATCTCTGTCTTTACAACCATCATAAGACTAATTTCCGCTCCAAAACATTCATCTTCCTCGGATATAGTCCTTCACACCACGGTTATAAATGTCTGGACCTTGCCTCTGGCCGTATCAATATTGCTCATCACATTGTTTTCGATGAATCCGTCTTTCCCTATACACCTTCTCCTTCCAAACCCACACTTGATAATCTCACTGTCCCCGCTTCCGTTATCCGCTTCCTAAAGACCTTGTTGCCTCTACCAAATCCCTGGACTCTACTTCCTACAACGAAGCCTCCAAACACCTGAATTGGCGTAATGCTATAAGAGAGGAAATTGACGCTTTATTGCACAACCATACCTGGGATCTTGTGCCTCCGCATCCTCGAATGAATATTGTTGGAAATAAATGGGTTTATCGAACTAAACATCATGCAGATGTCTGTTTTGAGTGTCATAAGGCTCGCCTTGTGGCCAAGGGCTTTCATCAGGCCGAAGGGGTTGATTTCACTGACGCATTTAGTCCGGTCGTTAAACCGGTCACTATTCGTGTACTTTGTCTCTTACCGTTTCACATGGATGGTCTCTTCGCCAAGTGGATAGTCAGAATGTCTTCCTCCATGGGCATTTGTCTGAGCCAATTATATGCAGAGCTACAAGGTTTTGTTCACCCTGATTATTCAGACTATGTTTTCCATCTTTGCCACAGCCTTTATGGCCTTCGTCAGGCTCACTATGCTTAGTTCTCTCGCTTCACCGATGTCTTGACTCAGTTTGGATTTGTCGGTTTCAAAGCCGACACCTCATTATCTATTTATTCTCATGATAGTGCTCGCGTTCATATTCTTATTTATGTGGATGATATTATTATTATTGGCTCGTCGTCTTCTCTTGTTGAGCAGGTTATCTCTTATCTTGGTCTGCACTTTCCGGTTAAGGATCTTGGTTCTCTGCCGTATTTTCTTCGCATTGAGGTACTTCCTACCTCCGATGGGCTATTTCTCACTCAGCGCAAGTATATCTTTTAGCTTCTGCAGCGTGCCTCTCTGGACAAGGCCAAGCCTTGTCAGACACCTATGTCGGCCTCTACTCGACTTACACTTGACGCCGTCCCTCCCTGCGCCGATCCTTTGCTTTACCGCACTATTGTTGGCGGTCTCCAGTATCTCAATTTCACTCGGCCTGATATTGCATTCGTTGTCCACAAGGTTAATGAGTATATGCATTCGCCTACCGAAGCTCACTGGGTTGCAGTTAAACACATTCTTCGGTATCTTAAGCACACTGTCTTCGTTGGTCTCTTTTTTTCCCGCTGGTCCCTTATTTCGCTCCGGGCTTATTCTGATTCTGATTGGGCCGCTGACAGCGATAATCGCCATTCTGTTGGGGCATATTGTGTCTTCATTGGTTGTTAATCTCATTAGTTGGCATAGTAAGCAACACTTGACTGTTTCAAAGAGTAGCACCGAGGCCGAGTATAAGACTCTTTCTAACACCGCTGCCGAACTCTAGTGGCTTTGCAGTCTTCTTCGTGAGATGCAGGTTCCGTTGTCTTCCTTGCCTACTCTTTGGTGTGATAATATTGGCGCCACCTACCTTGCTCACAATCCGGTGTTTCATGCCCGTACGAAGCACATAGAGACCGACTTCCACAATGTTCGCGAATTAGTTGCAGCTCACAAGCTTAGCATCTCTTTTATCTCCTTGAAGGACAAGTTAGCCGATGTCCTCACCAAACCGTTGGCTCAGCCACGTTTTGCTAGTTTAAAGTCAATCGCCGTTTTCAGCCACTTCCCACGGGATTGCGGGGGCGTGTCGAGGATAATGTAGTTTGAATATTATTATTTAATTTAAATATTATTATTGTCATATTTATCTTGTAGTGACTTATTGACTAAGTTACCGAACTCTATATATTGTTACTCTCTCCATTCAGTTGAATCAATGAAATACAATACACTTTGAATTATGTTACGTAGTGACCTTCATATGGTACCTATGTAATCCCTTTTGCTTAGTTTTTAAAGTAAGGGGGATAAGTACATATGTAGGGGGAGTTGTAATCTAGAGGGAGCGTATCGGTATTTTGAAAATTAATCAAAAGGGGGAGATTGTTGAATCATGAGCCCTAGTTGCACGTAGTTTGATTAATTTCCCAAAATACACATTTGTGATAATTATATGCTATATCTGTCACTAATGGCCTTGAAATCTTGTGTTTACATCATATGGCAATTTTTCTTGTTTTATTTTGTCTTTGCGGGATTATATAAATTAATTAAACAATTAATTGATTATCAAATTAATTATAAAATATATTTTATAATTAGTTTTTTATTTTAAATTAAAGCTTAATTAATTAAGTATTTTAGCTCTAGGCCGGCCCTTCTCTTCAAGCATGGCCCATGGTCAATCCCGCTTAGCCTTTACCCGGCCTCTTTGCCTATACCCGTTTGTCTACCCTTTACAACCCCAAAAACCGGAACCCTTCCGCCATTTCACCCTCCTTTGCAAACCCTAACCGTCTGTTGAGTCTTCTCGATCCTTCCCTCTCTCGAAATCTTCAGCATTCAATGTCTCCATTGATCTTCTGAAATGACCCTTCTCTCCTCCAACCTTCCTTTTTGAGTATGATTCTCTGTAATATCCTCGTGACTAATTCAAATCTTTTGATAAGAACATAATGCTACCTTGATTCTCGCTCGTAACTGCAACGCAAATCTTCTCCGATTTGTGAAGGCTTGTTCACATGGAATCTTTTAATCATTTGACTGGCTCGGCAGCCCCACATGACCTTTTTCCGGCAGTAAATTGAAGATTCTCTATCAATCTTTGATTGACGAGATGAACTATTTCCTTTAATATCTGCTCTGATTTTGGTCTATTGTGTGCCTTGATAGGTAAATCAAGGCGGGGATTCGAATACCCTAATTCTTTGGTAAATCAAAGAATTAAAGTTTGCAGCTTCAAGGCTTACATTTATGAGGGGCTCTCACTTTGTAGGCGCTAAGAATGCCCTAATTATTATTATTATTATTATTATTATTATTATTATTATTATTATTATTATTATTATTATTATTATTATTATTATTATTATTATTATCCTTATTTTCAGTATCAAAGTCATTAATCATTAAAGAACCGTGAAAGTATCTTCGGATGTCTTCTTGGCTCCCTCTTGATTATGC
This sequence comes from Gentiana macrophylla, assembly GCA_026214975.1. Lineage (NCBI taxonomy): Eukaryota > Viridiplantae > Streptophyta > Magnoliopsida > Gentianales > Gentianaceae > Gentiana > Gentiana macrophylla. The sequence continues at coordinate 87,633,570 of CM047805.1, read as the reverse complement.
TTTTCTTATTGAGTTGTCAGCTCAATCCTTATTTAACATTTTCACATGAAGGTGATGCCGGTGATGTCGGATTAGATGGTCAAGTTAGAGCTTCTTTTTGTGTCAGCGATATCTCATGTTTAGCACCATAATTTATGTTCTTTCCTTTTGTTGATTTGTAAAGGTGTTGACCCCCATTTTTGAATAGGTGGTGTTCTCGGTGCTTATATATTTCCTTTTTAGTATCTGTGAGTAGTGTGAATATTGAGGTTGGTAATGACGTTGATATTCTATATTAGGGGATTTCGTATTGTCTAGTGATTGGGATCCTGTTGTTGCTATTTATGGTAGTTATGGATATTGGAATTGTAGTGTGTATCAAAAACATGGAGGTTGTCTCTGTCGGCACGGTTTCCGTTCTGCTTGCCCGATACCACCGGTTCAATAGTGGTCATACGAGTTGTGGACATATATCATCACTTATTCATATTATTTTTTTGAGTTGCGAGATCTTATCTTCTCTCTCTTATGTTAAATTATTGTCATCTTTTTAAAAGCTTCTGCGTAATTGTAATATCCCGACTTTTCGAAAAAGGGCAGACGTGTCTTTTTGCGAAAAATGGAATATTATAATTTACGGATTTAAAGTATTTTAAGTGTATTTATATATATTTGGCCGATATATATAAATAATTTGGAGATAAATCCGATTTTAAGTAAAAATGGCAATTAAGGAAAATAAGGGATTAGGTTAATTATTGGGATTTTCCTATTTAAATAGAAATTAACCCCATTAGTTTCCCTAACCTTTTAAATCAGAAATTTCCTCCTTAGAAGCCTCCTCTTGCGTGTGAGAGTTGGAAGAAAACACAGTGAGAGCGTAAGAAGAATAACGAGAGTTTCTGCGATATCTCATGGAGTTTTCAACCGTTTTTAGATCCGCGAGAAGCGTTGGAATCGTCGTGAAAGGAGCGTCGTTTCAACACTCAAAGATCAGAGCTTTGTTAAGGTTATCTGCAAGAAAAGATCAAGGTTTTGCTGCAGTTTTCTGAGTTTGAAGTTGGTTTATCTTGCTAAAAAGGTAACAGGCTTTTCCTACAATTAATTATGGTTTAGAGATGTTAGATCATGTTTTCGATTCGTCTTGTAAGAGAGGATTTTTATATTTGCATAATTGATGTTGTTTTTGGTGTTAAGGTGAAATATATTTGGGGGTTCGTAGTAGCTGTCGAAAAAAAGGGAGGGTCTGCTGCATAAATATCTGATGCATAAATACCCACTTGCTGTGTTTATGTTTGCCAAAAAGGATGTTAAATAAATAAAACCTAGCAAATTGTCAGGATCGTATCATATGTTTGTTTTAGCTGTTTTACTTTTGGTAGGTGTAGGTTTTGTTTTTATTATATAATATTATTTATATATACATATTGTGGTTTTGAATGGTACTCGGGTCAATCCGTACCATGGGGTTTTGATTTAATAAATATATATTATATAGTTGTTTAGTTTATTGTGTTGTGTTATTTATTTTTCGTAAAATATAAATTATGATTTAGTAGACAATGAATTGTGTAGCTAATGTTATTGTGTTTAGCTTGAATTGTAGTATTTTTAATGAGTTTAAATAAGATTAAATAAACATAAACAATGCCCTCCGATTGAGTTTCGATGCGTTTGGTTAAGTGGCGGACGTCTTTCTTAAAGGGAGTTGAAGTTCGGGACCGTCGGAAGAACATGAAAGGGCTTGTGCTTTGATGAACTAGAGTTCATCAATATGCAGTAATTCTTGGCGCTTGTCCATGTGCAGAGTGCAGGAAAGAGAGTTGAGTTTGTGAGGAGTTTACTTGAAAACACTTAGGTGGCTAGTTAATAATCATTAATAATTACATACTTGCATAGTAATAAGATTAAACATCATGTCATCCTTGGTAAGGCACAAGACTATATCGCAATGTGTGAGCTTCGGATAAAACGAGTAAACTTGTCGGCCTTTACAGAGGCACCGGGAGTAGAGGGTACTCGTTGTGGATAACTTTGTTGGCCATTAGAGGCACCAGGAGTAAAGGGACTTCACAAGTAGATAACTCTGCGCCCAAGGCACACCAGGAGTAGAGGACTTTACAATGGAATAACTCCGTGAGTTCATAAGACCCCAAGTGCGGAGGGACTTCGCGAACGTGTATACTATCGGGACTAGCCCGTGGCTATTGGTGAGATCCACCAATAGGTTGCACCCAGATGTCTCATGGTGGGCGACACCATGCGTAGTGCTCCTTGAATCTCGATGTAACAAAGATAAGCTAAGTTAGAAATCAGTTAGTCGCGACATGTTGATGGTCATGAAGTGAACCCTAGATTGAGTCGGTCTCATAAAGATAATTAAAATAATAAACTTGTTAAAGAGCCTTAATTAAATTGTAAACCTACTTCTTACTATGTACAATGTACTTACCTCAAATGCATGTTTATTTATGTGTTTGGGGAGAAAGGCGAAACAGTAATTCCGGAGTTCAAGAGTGCTTTGATGACGACGTTTAAGGACGCCGAAGTTGAAGACTTTAATTATTTATGTTTTATTTATTCTTTAGACTTGGAGTTTCGTTTGGGAACTTGTAATTACTTTCTAGTTCTTCTCTTTTGGAGTTTATCGTACGTTTTGGATTTCGTTGGTTTCTTTTTCAATGTAATAGATATTACATTACTATCTTTAGATGGGATTCTATTCTTAGTAGCATTTTATGGTGTTTTCCGAGTCTTTTGAGCTTCCGTTTTGCTAAACTCGATACGACGTAGTAGAGGCTTACGTGTAATATTAGATTTATTTAATATTATGCGTGCCGAGCGTTTCGTTTCCGGATAAGGACTCGGTATCCGGGAGCGGGGCGTTACAGTAATCTTGCATGATGTCACTGTAATTTAATGCTTACGTGCACAATTGTCACGGGTTGTGCATGTATTGAACGATCTTTTCTATTCTACGTACCCCTAAGGTAGGTATGGTTCGTTACACTTAGTTTATAAGTTGGTTAAGAGAAATACATTGTTCAAGAACCCTCCATACATAGTAATCACACTTGCAAATCAAAACTTCGTTCATGACAAAGAAAACGGGAGATTTTACTATGGTATTTCAATATGAGGAAATATACGGATTTGGCACAATGCATGCAATCACTAATCAATGCTGGGTTTACGATGAAAAACTTGGACTGTGTCGTATCATGTATCTGCTCATGTGGAGATACTATAATATAAAAAATAAAAAATAAAATAAAAAGAGTATCTCCCAAAACCAGTTATGAACAGAAAAAAATTTGAATTGATTTTGATATATAAAGCAGAAAAGCTAAAAATAATCCGGGAAAAAAATAAAAATGTTGGCGTTGGGATGGTGTTGGTATATAAACCTATAAGTCTAAAAAAATACTTTTAAAAATAAAAAAAATGTTCAGTAGTGGGATTTGAACTTACAACCTGAATTATGGAGACGAAAAGGATTTATTCTTAAACCACTGGGATATAAGATCTTTTGTTCGAAAAAAAGACATAACATACTAATATTAACACTACTATTAATATAATAATAAAAATTTGGGGGGAAAGGGGCTTGACACCATATAGGAGGGCTTGACACCATTTGGGGGGCTTTGAGACCACCCCAGGCATAGGGGCTTTGAGACCACCCCAGGCATAGGGTGGTTCCGCCCCTGCCCAAAACTCTAAACATAAAAGCCTTCTTTTTTTCTTCATAAATGTAACATGACCGAATACTCAATAATATTAATTACTGCTTACGTCCCGTAGTATAAACTTATCAGAGATTTCCATACAAATAAAACAGAAAAAAAAAAAGAAAAAAAAAAAAGTGAATCAATGTTACAAAGTTTGAATGAAAATGCCTAAAATACTTTTTGTCTATCATTAGTGTAAAGTTTTGAAGTAAGAATAGTGATTGGATTGAAAAGAAAAGAGAAGATACAATAAACTTCTATTGGTACCACGTGTTTGTTTCAATTGACACTCTTATTTCAGGCACTCTTAAAATTACCGTTGGCACCACCATAATTTTTTTTTTTTTTTGAAAGGTATTTTTATTATTTTTGTGCAGCACAACGTCAGTGTACGGGCGTCACTGACATTGACGTTGGTTTTCAATACCAACGTGAGTGACACTGATATTATAGTTATAAATGTATCATTGCTGAAAAACGTCAAACTCATTGACGTTGTTAGCGAAAAAATATCAATGACTCTGACGCGTACCGTGGTGTCGAAAAAAAAATTGAGAGTGGTATCGATAAAAGCCGCCTAAAGAAAACACTAATAATATTCTAAAGAACTTGTATCATTAGACCATTTTTTATTTTTTTTTGGGGGGGACACAAAGACGCATATTACAAGACGAATGTAGTATTTTATTTTAGCCTTGTTCAAACACTGTGTGTACAATTTGATTTTGAAAGACCATCAGAACTGGTTAAACAAAAATGAATACTGCTATTGTAAACATTGTGTTACCTCTTAAAGTTTTAAATGCTGCTACATACCCTCTCAGTTTTTTTTTTTTTTTTTTTTTTTTTTTTTTTCTTAACCGTCACTTTTCAGAATTTGATTTGTTTTTTTTTATCTGTCAGTTTACAATTTTTTCCTCATTGACCTTTCATTTTAATAACCAAATTTTGGTACAATTTTCCATGCTCAAAGAATGAAGAGTAGTTTTGTTATTTTACACTCTATTTCAGACACATTAATCACTTTTTTATTCCGTGTGATTCATTCTTTCCGACAATTAAAAAATACGGAGGTAGTAGTCTATAGAGCACAAATGTATGCAGTTGCGGATTGACAATATATATTTTTTCAATGGACACACTTTTAACATTATTATTATATTAAAATTAACACAGCGAAGAAATAATAATTGTGTTCGTTTTATTGTTTTTTTCTTTTACCATTACGTTTTTTCGTCCTTTAGTAACATTTAATTATATCATTCAGTAAGGGCACAAATTTGTAATCTAAATTACAAAAAACAAGCAGCAAAAACCTCGTGCAAATTGGAGTTGTAACATATTAATTGCAGTTAAAATGCCTAATTTGTTAAGATAATGCCTCTTGATTCAAACTCATCTAAAGACTCAAAATTTGATTTTTCAAATTTTGAGTCTTTAGATGAGTTTGAATCAAGAGGCATTATCTTAACATAATCATGTCTATCCAAGTGGAAACCACTCTTAATTTGATTTAGTCATGCACATGTGGACTAGACAGGCATTCTCTATGGGAAAACAAAAAAAAAAAGAAAAAAACAATAAATAAAAATGACTTAGAACTGGGAGGATTGATCTGTTATTCAGAAAACTGTATTTACGAAAGCAACATACGACGAAACAAGTAATAAGATTTACTGCCAGTAAACAGCAGAGCTCAACTCAACTAAAAACCGTCTTCTTTGCTCATTTAGGTGTTCCTTTTCCATGTTGAATCTGCTGAATGAGTGCTGCTGCCAGCTGCAAAGTTGCCTGAAGGCGTTTCTCGGTATCACCACCTTCTTCATTTCCAGCAAACTGTGTTTGCTGCTGTTGATTCACGTAAGTATTGGGCTGCGTCTCTCTCTGATTTGAATCTACCATATTCGGCATTTGCTGTTGCTGTTGCTGTTGTTGTTGTTGCTGGTGGACTGGGACATACTGTGATGAAAGGTCTGATGAAAACTGATTGCTAGGCAAAGAATATCTTTGATGTTGTTGCCACTCGGTTGTTACGCCCCCTGATTGCCTCTGTTGTTGTTGTTCAAGTAGAGTCGATGCCAACTGCACCAATTGCTCGGGCTGAAAAGCAGCGGTTACTGATGAAGGAAGTAGTGGTTTGTCTTGAAAAGCAGCGGAATTACTGGATCTATTACTACTTGCAGGTACCGGCGGGTTGTATCCTCCTTGCGGAATTACTGAATTCAGATTCATCATGTTTCTATTATTAGCACTCGTGTTTTGTATATTGTGAGCAGACCAGCCTGGACCCCCCGTTATTGGGTTCTGCTGATGATGCGGTGCGTATTCACCGGCTAAGTCAGGGAAATTCCCAATAGAGGAGGGACCGGGTCGAGGTGGAGGTGGAGGTGGAAGTCCGGCAGAGAAATTGCCGGAAACAGACGTATTTGTGGGCCCGTGTCTCTCAAAGGTTGGCAAACTTGATGGTAGATAAGGCACTGAAGATGTATTATTATCCAAACTGGAAGGAACAAAGTTGGGCTTGTTTTGCTCTTGTTGAAGATGAACGGGCACGTAACCGGAGGAGCTAGGTTGCTGCTGTGGCTCTAACCTTAAAACAACACCAGAAATGCTAAGTTTTCCAGGCACTTTTAATATTTTCTCAGAAAAATCTGATGGAGGGACAAGAAACAATGTTGTCCTGTCATCCAATTTGGCAACGGCAGCACGTTGTTTATCTCCCAGATAATTCATGAACTCGTTATAAAGAGCCATGTCAGGATCACTTGCAGCAACAAAGAATACCACCCAAGAAGACGCTGCTTGATAGTAGTGCTTTGTAAGCGCGTCTAAACTAGTCTTTGCGGTGCAATTTAGGAATTCCGGCCTGCACAATATTCAAAATGGAAAATCACGAACCCTGAATTGGATCGAATTTACGAGAAAACAAAATGCCAGATTTCTTTTTTTTTTTTTAAGAAAAAAAGCAGGTTATTGCTTACAATATCAAGTCCATTACTGCACCCACAGGAAAACAGCGAGCACGACATATCGGAGTTCCTCCCTTCGCGATAGTGCCTTCCCATTTCCACTCCTCAGCTTTAAAAGGACGGTATGACTCAGGGGTCAATTGTTTCCGCTCAGGGTATGCTACCAATGGATCAGGTCCTACTATGTGGCCATCAAAAGGTGCATTCTTCAGGTCATTTCTCTCCACATAAGGTTGGTTTAACTGCATTAGGCGATCAGGATTATGTTTATAATTATTATAACCAAAGGCTTCTGAATCAGTGTTTCTTTCATAAGGGTTATGTCGAAAATCAGTGTATGGTCTTGAAGGTGGCATGCGATTGATTTGTCCTGAATCACTGAAAGGATATTCCGGAAGCTCATTTGCATGAGGAAAGGATCTCTTAGTTTCAGAGAAGAGCAATGGATCCTCTGGCAAGTCAAAAGGGTCATCATAGAATGGGCCTTGTCTAGGGAATTCCTCTGGAGAAAAGTCACGAAAATGTCCACCTCTATCGATCTGTTGTCTCTTGCGTGGCTGATACATATTTGATGTTTTTTCTGTTTCAGAGCCCAACTCAGGGAACCTCCTCTTGTCAAATGCACCTTTTTCACCTGACCATGCAGCATTCTTTCTGCCAAAACTTCTGAAATCAGGATAATCAGGTTCCAAATTCGAAACAAAATCAGGAGAATTCCTACCGAGCTCCCCAGTTCTTGTACCGAATTCCCTATCATGATGAAAGTCCTCTGAAATTCCTTGGCGTCCATGAGGAATAAAATCTGGAGATAAGGGAGCATTCAGAGAGTCCCTTTCTCGGCTTGATGATCCTCCAGATTCACTTCTGGCAAAACAAATATGTACACGAGGATTGTCAAATAACTTCCCTGTAGGGTTTCTTTTGCCCTACAGGCAGCTGATATTCGCTTTGAAACGCACAAAAGCATAAGTACGCCCAGGAAAAGCAGTTATCCTATCAATCTCCCCAAATGGTAAAAAAGCTTTCCTCAAGATAAACTCATCCACTTTTAACTGGGCAGGAAAACCAACCCATAAGACCTCACTGGGCTCAGCATTTTTATCATTCATTTTAGATTTGTCTGCATAGGGAGCGCTCAGAAGTATGACGTGCTCTTGTCTCCCTTTGCGAAAATGGAGACGACCTGACAATGGGAAGCTGTTCATCTCTATCTGGCATGTAATCTTCTTCACCACGCCGTGGTGTAGATTTATCCTGCAACACAATGAAGGTTTAAAATAATAAATTCATAACCCAATTTGAGAGTATATAGAGTGCTAAAAAATGTTTTGCTTTTATATTGAATAACAATCACTACAAGCACGCCAAGACGGACGGATAAAGCCTTCCAGCTTTACACTATTGACCAAGAGTGTCTAGTCAAATTGTTAAACAGACTCAAACCGGCCATGTAAGATATTCGGAAATGTAGAAAACGACTAGGAATGGGAAGCATGGGAAGATAAACTCTACTGGCTCACAGAAGAGAATTAAAAAGCAATAAGAAACTTCGCTCTCATTGAAATCATACATTAAAACTGCAGCATCATAAGCACTACGCCCAGAAAAATAGCTAGCTACACGCTAAGACAATCGAAGACAAGTCTAACAGCAATAGTAAAAGATAACAACGTATGACCAGACCAAAGTTTGAGTTCAAACTGTAAAACAACCTCTCATAGAAACATAATGTAACGCTACTGACCTAAAAGCCTTAACCTATACCAAACTCCACATAACCAGGATGCTTCCATGCACCGGACTGTCCTTTATAGGCTAAGACAATATTAAACTATTATATTAGTGCAACTCAACTGTCAATCTTTTTGTCATACACTAGACCTAAATGGTTTGACCCTTCCCCAAAACCCTGCATTGAAGGAATCTTCCATGCAACGACTACCATTTATACCTAAAGACAGTGAGAAATTAGTTTACTAGCACGACTCCACTGTCGACTTTCGTGTTTAGAGTGGCCTCGGCTTTCTTCTTCAAGAAGATTCAATATACGGATGAAGTCACAAATGCTAAATACACCCTCGTTGCAAGAAATTATCTATCCCCCAATATACACCATTTTTCCTTGAACCTTTTCTTCGATAGGTATATAAGAAAATTAGCTATTTGCACAATAATCCCATGCCCTTCCCACCACATCACCCCCCCTTTCCCAAACCCCCTCATTTTCATATAAAAGCTCCCCCAAGTATATTCTATGAAGAATTTTTCCCAGCCTAAAAGGTATAGAACGATACGATTGGCTAAAAGTAGGTGTACACATGTTGCACAACACGACGATACGATTGGCTACAAAATCTTAAAGACATGACACGTCAAAAAACACGCTTTAAAAAAAATCTGAGTATATTGTCAAACGAAAAATATTAATGTTAAAAGTTTGGTTGTGAAAGATAAATGACGAACATTATTTTCATTACAACTTTTCAAATGAAGTTTTGAACATAAAATAAATAAATAAAAAATCTAAGAGTGTTTGACTGTTCATAATTTTCTGTAAATATGTTTGACTGTTCATTCCTAGTCAAACTCAAACAATCAATTGAAATTTTTATTTGAAAGAGAAAATTTGTGTAATATACCATCGTTTGACTTGTGTGTCAATGACATATCCCATATATGTCAAGGGTGTGTCCTTTGCATGTTGAAGGACAAAAATTTAAACAATAAAAACCAAAACTAAAAACCTAGCACGTGTCAGTTGTGTCAGAAACATGTTGATGGTGAGGAAGTATCATACAGGACATGGCACACATGGTATCGGTGCTTCATAAATTAATCAGAAATTTGACACTTAGACGACACCACAACTGTTTAAGAGTTTCGTGAGTGCATCCTGAACAGACACGTGAAGCAATCAAAAAGAGGAAAAATAAAAGGTACTTATGCACAAGTAACAAATGGGTGACGTCCCATAGCACACTGATAAGGAATTCAAAACCTACGGAGAAGATAGGACCAGTACAACTTAGGAGAATCTTAGAGGGCAAAAAAGCAGCAGCCACCCATTGTCGTATTCAACGATATCTTTATGGTTATAGTTGTCTTTCTAAACTGAGTCTTTGAATCGCATGAAGATGATAACAAGCCATAAAAGAAGACATTGACCGTGGTAGGGAATAACTAGCACAAGGAGCCAGATCCAAGTGAACATATAGCATGAAGCAACAAGTAGAGTATTCTTAGCTAGGTAAGAACCTGAAAATTTGACACCGGATATTAGACAAGTCAGCAAAACAAAAGCCACATGAAATTCTGAAGTTCTTATTCTTAATTCCCCCTCCCTCTCCTCTCTTCAATTCAAAATTTCTCACAACTTAAACCACTAGAACATCAAATATCCCGACTTGTCCAAACACTTTACATTCACATTCCTAGCTAACTACTGGCAAATTAGGACAGTCCACTTCACTCAAATTTGAGACTACTTCCTTCAGAAAATCTTTTCACTACATTTTGCATATTATTCTTCCCAAACCCTGGTCAAACGCTTTCCTTAATGCAATACCATGACCCTTTACACAGAGCATCACACCACAGAATCATTTCTCCAGAAAATGAAGTGCCCATGCACCCCAGAAAATATACACGAATCATATAAAAAACACTGGTACAAGGCACTAGATCCACATATAATTTCTTCAGAATCTCCACAATCTTAAAGTGCATTTGATTTGTCACGCAATGGATTGAAGCCAAACAGTTCATGTTGTTGAGATAAGTATCTGCAGGTCATTTGTAACCACATCAAGCTACATTCTAGTTTTACAACTGCCGGTATGCATGGAGCAGAAAATCCCATCAAGTAACCAACTAATTTTGAAACTTTCCAAATCAAAGAACTGGATGCTTAACTAAGGCCTATTGTGACATGACTAATCAAAAGAAAACCGACACCTCCATACAGCACACTAGATAGATATAATACTAATTGAATATGATTTCATTATCAAGACGCTTCGGTGGTGAAATGGTAGACGTGCAAGACTCAAAAGCTCATGGAAATTGTTAGTGGTGTTCCATTTTTTTTTTCTTTTCCAAAACCAATCGAACCGATGTAAACCAAACCGTTTAGATGGTTTTAGTAAAATGCAAAGCATAAGCGAGCTAAAACCAAACAGATGCAAAATGATTTGGTTTTGAGGAAATTGTTGAACAAAACCCAACCGATATTATTAACTATGTGCTTAATATTATTCCTGAAATAAATCATTGCCTGCTAGGAGTTGAATTGTATTGGATGGTAATGCTGCATTGTGTAGTCCGTTATGTAAATATCTAATTGTCTAATTGTTATGTTAAATTGAAGTGGTATGCTTATAGTTATATGGAATATATATATATATATATATATATATATATATATATATATATATATATATTGCAGGAGGATGTTTCTGTTTGGATATTTTACTCTTGTTATAGAGACCTTCATATTCTGGTGGCTGCTGATTTCCACATCTTGTCACTGGGTATTGGATTCTCTACTTTGTTCCATTGATTTGTACAATTTCTCTACGAGCCACCTTCCTGGTTGCTCTGGTTTTAATTAACACAATATTGATGTTGAAAACAAAATTGCGGGAAGATAGAGTAATTGTATGTTTGTGGTTCAAATGCGTAAACTAAATTTACTTTGTGGTAATCTTGGTAGTGAACACCGATAAACTGAACTGAACCGAAACAAACTGAAGAAATGGAAGACCAAACCAAAAGGAACTGAATTTTGTATATTTGGTTTTTGTTTCATCTTATACAAACCAAAATGTTTGGTTTGGTTTTGAAACTCTTTAAAAACCATACCAAACAAAGTCGTGAAACACGCTAATTACGTTTACAACTCTCTGCTTAGAGGAAATATTATGATAATGGTCTATAAATTTGAGGACTTTACCCAACCTCATCCACTCATGGCCTTTCCCTGTGAATGGGGTTGAAGGTATAAAAGAGTGGGAATTTCCATTCAACAAGTACAAATCCGCGCCCCCTCTAATGTAATATAGAACCAATAACTGATCTAATCCAGTTTAATTGGGCAAAAAGTCTTTTATATGAATCACACAACAATGAGTGACAGGTTACATATCGATTAAAATGCTCACAGGAAACCCTACAGCAGCACAAAGTAGAACATTCTGTTTAATATACTTTGTGTGTGATCTCTGAAAGAGTAACACGAACTGTATTATGTTGTTCCTTAGACGATACTGGACAGAGCGGTCTGGTTTTCTTCTTTTTATTATTATCACAAAATCATGGCTTTCACCCCTATAAGCAACTAATAACGGGCTTTCACCCCTATAAGCAACTAATGACGGCTTTCACCCCTACAAACAAGCAACTAATAACGGCTTTAACCCCTATAAACAAGCAACAAACAACGGTTTCACCCCTACAAACAAGAAACTAAGAACGGCTTTCACCCCTATAAACAAGCAACAAATTACGGTTTTCACCCCCTATAAACAAGCAACTAATGACGGCCTTCACCCCTATTAGCGCAACCAATAACAGCTTTCACCCCTATAAGCAACTAATAACGGCTTAGAGATCAGCAACGTATGAGAGCAGTCACATAACCCAGCAGACATTGATCATGTAACTGCAGCAAAGCACTTCCCCATCAATGCTAATCTGGCAAATAACTTTGAACAGTTCACGAATCAAGTTCAAGTTGCAAATAGCGAGAAAGTTCATTGCAATACATTGATCTATGTGACACAGCCACGCAGCAGCTATTTGCGCAGTTTTTCATTTTAACTCCCTTATAGATCTAAACCCTTACCCTTGGCTAGAACTGCGTTTACATGCAGAAAAAATCTCTGACATGTACATCAAAGGGTTTAATAATTTACCCAATATTTTCCATTATTTACACATAAGATTGAATAGCAACAGGTCAATGATGTGTTTCCAGGATTTCCCGCTATGAGAGAATATGTTGCAAATAGAATATACGGTGAGAACTTGCAGATGCGATGAATGCTGCGCCTAAAATTCTGTGTGCTCGGTTGCATGATTTTGCAAACAAGAAAACATTAAGTTGGAAAGAATCAGACGTTGGTGCAATCTGCATGATAAATGATGCTTGTGCAAATATTAAACTTTTTGTTGCATTCCCATTGTGTGCAGAAATCAAGTGATTGGAAATCTGAGCTGTGAAATTGACAATGCTTTGGCAGACAATGACCTCACTGAAATGAAGCTGCAGACTAGGAGACATTTCCTCAATGGGACAAACTGATGAGAGCCATGGACCGATTAGAGTACTTGAGGCACCACTAACGAGTTATATAAATTTACCAAAGCACTTGAAGCTCATTCGTCTTATCAAGTCTAGTTTATAAACTATGAAATCAGCAATTATAATGTCATGGAAATGCCAATTAGATTGATGGACTTTAGCATCGCTAGAGAGATCCTAAAAGGTATCTGTCATTTGAACTTCACTAACAAACTGGGAGTGATGGCCCTTCAAACATGCCAAGATTTAAAATCAAACTAACACATTGTACTTGATAATTATATGATTTAACCAGTAACTTAAAATCTGAAGCATGTCTCCTGAAGACTAGTATCTAACACCTTTTGCAGTCATCATTCTGTCATTTGAAAGCATTGTTCAATTGTAAGAATCAGGGAGCTATTATGTAATATCTATACTCCACAGATTAAGCATTTAGCTGAGATGGAAATTTGTCATGGTATGAAAAGCATAAAGATGTAGCATGGTATAAGATAAAGAGATCCTGCATTCTTCTTACATTGAAACCAATTCACTAAAAAAAGTGATGTTATGTTTGGACCATGTGAAAGTTGCAATAGGCCCATGTGGAGGGGGCATCATACAAATGTGTGAATCAACAAGCTTTTCAATGAAGTTGTAATTTGTTGATGGCAAAACACAAAGAACTATTCATGGGACACTTGAATAATACTGGCAATATTAGTTCACTTGAAGTTGTAATTTGTTACTGGGTATTGTTCACTTGGGTTTTAGTTCAATGGCTTGAGAATGACTATGCAATCTACTGTATTTGGGGAAGTATTGTTCACTTGGACATGTTTTAGTTCAATGGCTTGAGAATGACTATGCAGTATACTGAATTTGGGAATGGCGTTTCAGATTTAAAAAATTGCATCTATGGGCACTTGAATCTGAGAATGTTTGCATTAAAATCAAAGGTTTCGAATAAACTTTATACAACACAAATTGCAAGGAAATCAAACAAAGGTTGACATAACTAACCGCCTTAGCAAACTCAATTTTAAGTGGTAGGCCAGCAATACTAAATCCTTGAAGTTCCCTAACAGCAGCAAAGGCATCATTCTCATCTCTGAAATTAATGAAAGCATAGCTTCGACCAGGTTGATATGCGACACTCTCAAGATCACCGAAGCGTAAGAAGTGACGGGCCAACGTACTCTCATCTAAGTCATGTGAGAGATTTCCAACCCAAAGATGCCTTGAGGGTGGATTACCCCTGGCAAGGTGGTTTTTTTCTTCAGATCTAGGTGGATAATCTCGATGGAACCGATCCCTTCCACCTCTACCACTCTGGCCAAAAAAAAGGAGAAAAAAAACACATAAAGTCCGGGTTATTTTAAACATCACCAATAAAACATGGTATCTTCAACACTTCACAAAAGCAGTTTCCATTGAAGCAATGTGCACAATTATTTCATTTCAACTCACAGTAAAATTAACCTACTCTTTGCTACATTTTTCTACTATCCAAGGAATTTCCGATCCAAATCTCCTACTGTATATTTGTATTGGTCTCTTTAGCAGGGTGAGATGTTGACATCTCCGCATTGTACAGAAGTAAGGAATCAGAACACTCCAATATACGATACACAACACACATTCTATCAATTTGAAAGAACTAATAATCTTAAGAACAGCAACTAAACGTAATCACATAAACAATGTGATATACAATAAAGTCAGATAAAAATTCAAAAGAGTAAAAGGAAAAGAGGGGATCTTGAGTTTTAGAACTAGAAAACTCCCTAACAGAGTAAATAAATGGAACAAAAATAAAAAATCAGAACTAACCATTATGCAACGATTTGAAGTTCACTTCGATTCACTCCTACCACGTAAGAAACTAGTAGCACAATAAATACTGCTGTTTTGACGTGATTTGCATTCGGAGAACAAGCGGCGATCCAATTATTTATCCCCTTTTGCTGATTCCAAAAGCCGATAATTTAGTTCAGAGTTAGGAATTGATGCATAAGACGAGAAGCAACAACATCAAATTAGGGTTTGGGCATGATCCCAGTACAAATTACTATCAAGAATCAACAGAGCAACGCTGGTGACTGGAACAATGCTAAGTCGCCAATATATGTAGCAACGAAGGGAGCCCTGGAATTTTTCAAGATAAAAACATTATCTTGCATCTTACCCTTAAAAAAAAGGAAAAATTAGGGAAAAGTCCACATTTTTACCCTTAATAAAGCATTAATCCTGGTTCAATTTATTAGTTGCGATAAGAACAATAATTTTCCGTTCGGACTAAAATATCCCCAATTTTGCACTGATGCTGTGTGCTTGAATAGCTTAATGAATCCAGAATGAATAGCCGTCCCCAATTTTGGCTCTTTCTCTAGCTTTAATCACTTCGTCCCAACGCTTCAATATCATCGGCGACGGAATGAATATCTTTGCGATCACGGTTGAAGAATCCGCGCTTATCTTTCTTCTTCATCTTTAGCACAAAGCTCCTTCTCTGCACTTGATTTCTCCATGATAATCTTGCTCAGAAAAAGAATCCCGAATCACGTGATCATCGTCCCATTCAAGAACAATGCTGGTTCGATTTACGGCTCTTTGATAAAACCACGTGAACATGGTTTGTTGCAGGGCTTGGATGTGAGGATGCTTTAGTTCATTTGTTGAATTATGTCCGGCCGAACAATTTGAGACGTCTCACATGTTATAAATCTTTGTCATGGAAGCCATTGAAGGAATGAGGGTGGCTTTAGGAGCTGCAGCTTGTTCTCAATTATCGTCTTGAGGATTGTTCCATCCAACAAGGAAGGTTAGAGAAGTTTCTTCGAAGATATACAATTCATTGTATATCGGTGAACAAGACGCTTCATGAAATGTGAATTTGGGCCTTCCAGGATTATTTCGATTCTACAGGGTTTTTCTATGATGCATACTCATTATGTGTTAATGGAAGTATTTTTGATGGTATAAAAATGGATATGGTTTCATTTGGAATGGAACTTTTGGGCTCAAATTCACCTGATGAACAGCTTATAGGTGCTCAAATTCTGAAAACCTTTGCATCAAGCAAGAGATTCTCTGATGACACATTGCAAAAGATTGGAATAAACTTACCAGTTATGGAAAGGCTAGTAGAAATGTTGAATTGGAAAGATCTTGAAGAAGAAGAAATAAGGAAATATTCAGCGGAAATTGTGTCAGAACTTGCTAGTAAGAAACAGAACTCACTTAGGGTAGCTGGTATAGCAGGTGCAATGGAATCAATATCATCATTGCTTCATATCAGTAGGAATTCAAGTGGTGCAGCTGTCGAAATCCCGGAAAAAAGAATCATCTTTGACACCTAAAATTACGGGTTTTGGACATTAAACCATATGGGCTTAACCATTTTGTAGAGAATTCATTTGTTTGACTTGATGTGTATTGTCTGAAATCGAATGGGATAGTAATGCAATTGAGGCAAGAATTCATTTGTTTGACTTGATGTGTATTTCCGAAATTGAATGGGAGATCTAAGTCGATGTGCTTATGAATTTATTCATTTTTGTTTTCATTCCTCAATTGCTATGTGCCTGGATTGCGTAATTGTCTTCAGGACTGAAAAGTCATTGTTTGTTAAATCCGTATACAATGTTTCATACAATGGAGTGCGTGAGAATATCTCCATACATATTTCATCTAATAGTGTTGATATCGTTATTAATTATGTGGTTTACTTTCTGTGTTAACAAACCCATTTCATCAGATTTGTTTTTTGATGTTTGCTATCAGGTTACAAATTTGGGGTAAACAAACAGTAAAATGTTTCATGTGGAAGTAAAGTGGATGCTTAATAACCACAATGAAAAGGAATAAGTAATACTTGTCCATCCCAAGTCAATAAATAATCCACTACTTATGCATTATATGGACTAAATGCAATAAATAATCAAGGTGTTTATATTTGTTTGGTTGGTTCCATGGAAGCGAGAGAAACTCGAATACGAGGCCACGCATAAGATACACTTAGAGCGGACTCGAAATAATGTTATGATCCGTGTGTTCAAAGGGTCCCTGGACTTTGCATGTTCTATACTAAGATCCAAGACGGTTTCAGTCCGGTTCTTGGACATTACATGAAAAACATGAGGTCCTTCCACAAAGTAACGGTTTTTACGACTCTTAGGTACTTGCTTTGGTGGCTAAAGTCCCACAGAATGAGAGGATTATTGGTAAGATGCAGAAGAACAAATGGAAAGAAATGGAGATGTGCAAAAGAAGCATACATTGATTCCATATACTATGAGAGGCATATGCATAAGGCAAAAATCGTTTAATAAAGCCTGTGGAAAGTAGTGATGTCCAAACATCAACAACATTACCTTTCTCTTCATGCTCCGAAAAGAAGTAAATATGAGTGCTTGAACTGTAAGAAGACATTCAGTTCATATCAAGGACTTGGGGGACATAGACCTTGGAACAAAAAATCGAAGGGAGAGTCATTTTGAGCCTGATCATCGACATCGATCGCGAGCATCGACATCGATATCGCTGATATCGACATCGCTATCACGTGATAATCGATACTCACGATATCGACTTCACGATAGGCTCAGAACGAAGCCGAACCTCTACCGAACCCTGGCGGGGTTCGGCTCGGCTTCGGTATGTTCGAACCTTAGGCTCGGCTCGGCTCGAAATGGCCGAGCCTTATATTTTCATTATTCGCCTGGGTTGGTCTGGTATTTGGGGAAAAAGCTCGGCTCGGTTCGCTCGAACATGTCGAACCGTTCGAACATGTTCGCTCGAATCGGGTTTAAAAAAATCGTAACATGTTCGCTCGGTTTTAAAAAACATGTTCGCTCGAATCAGATATGAATTTATGATATCCGGGCCGAACATGTTCGAACATGTTCGGCTCGACCACCGAATATCTAATTTGTAAGGTTCGCTCGAAGTTCGAACCCACGAAACGAGCCCGAATCGAGCTTTTTTCGAGCCGAATACTCCGGATCGAATCGAATACTTAGGTTCATTTACACCTCTAACTCATCGACATCTTAGCCTTAAATGCAATAGATAGGCTCAGTTCATAGAAGCTTACTATGTGCCTTGGTGTCTTTGAGGTTTTTTGATCTACATTGTATCATCATGTAATAGATAGACTGGAGTTCATAAAGCTACTTGAACTTGTAATTCATCACCTTGTGAATTCGGGCATGATAATTTAGTTCTTTAAACTTGAATATCCTTCTTATAATTTGGTGATAGTTCAGATCGTTTTGACTTGTATTGATCTTCTATGTATTACCTTTTAGTCGATGTACTTATTGTACTAAATCTATAGTCTATTGTATTGATCTTTTATGTATTACCTTTTAGTCTCGATGTACTTTTTAGGCTTAATTCAAGTGATTAACTCATCGAACTCTGCATGTTATAAACACCACACCTTAATCAAGTTAATCTATGTTATTCCTTTTATCAATCAAAACCACATAAACTCGACATAAATTTGAATAGTTAATCACTTGAATTAAGCCTTAAATGAGTCTTATATGAGCTAGCTATGTGTGCCTTGAAGTAGTCACTTGAATTAAGCTTTAAATGAGCCTCGACATCATATCATATCGACATCGATACTACATCGATATCGACATCGATCATCGATACTCTGCGATCATCGATCATCGACATCGACATCAAATCTTTGCGATTAAATTTGGCTTTCAAATTCTACGTCGAAAAGGTATCAAACGCGGTCTCAAAATGAAGATAAAAAAAAAATATGAACTTTGGTGAAACAATTTTGATGATCGGTGTTTTAAATCAAAAGTTACGGCCGTTTATAAGAAAAAGCGTTCCGGTTAATAAAAATATTTTTTCGTCTTTCAAAATATACGTCGGAAGGGTATAGTATTTGGGCTCAAATTGAAGAGCAAAAAAACATGAATTTTGGTGAAAAATTTCGATGATCGGAGTTAGAAATCAAAAGTTACGGATGTTTGAAAAAAAAAAAAAAGAAAACGAAACAAAACAGATCAAACTGATCAATGTATTTAATGATCATGTAGCTGAGACGCCTTGAGGTTATATTTGTCCTTCGAAAATGTTTGTCTTTTTAACTAAAAAATATATGCTGTCACTATTTATTTATTTTGTCTACTAAAAAAGACTTTTAATTCTTTATCTCTAAAAAAAAACCCTAAAAAACAAAAACAAAAACAAAAAATAATCTTTTTTTTTGCATCTTATAAACATACACGTGCTCTTCTCGAAAAGAAAAATATTATATGTACACGATAACAAGTAATATCTGGATATTTATCAGATTACATACAATTTATTTGTATGTCCGTACGATATGATCGATAGATTTTTTTCACCATAAAGCCATGCGTATTGTTAAAACGTCTAAAATGTTAATTTTATATATATATATATATATATATCGGCTTAAGCTTTTCAACATAGCATTAGAGCTGGAGGTACTGGATTCAAACATTGGTGCCAAAATTAATTTCCTGTTTATACCGTAAGAGTTTGGCCTCCTTGTTGTTGGTCTTGTAGTGTTTTTGTGTGTCTAGTTGGCTTCTTTGTTGTTGGTTCAAACGTTGGTGCTACTTGAATTTCAGAAGAAGATGATAATTCTCATTACTTAATTTCAGTAGTACATTACACAAGGATATAAAGATCTATTACCTTGTGGAATCTAATCTAACAAACCTTATCTAGTGTACCAAATCTTAACCACACAACACATAATACAAATGTAGGTCTAAGATTATGCCACATCACATAATATTACTCAACACCCCCCCTCAAACTCAATGGTGGGGAGACTACATTGAGTTTGGTCTTGAAGCTCTGAAACTGAGACGGTGCCAAAGGTTTGGTTAGACAATCTGCTATCTGATCTGCAGAAGGGATGTAACACACTTTCAACTTGTTGGACAGCACTTCATTTCTCACAAAATGCACATCAATCTCTATGTGCTTGGTTCTGGCATGATAGACAGGGTTTTGAGCCAAATAGGAAGCATTGGTATTGTCACACCAAACTGTTGGAATGCCCTGCACTTTGATTTGAATTTCATACAAAGAATCGCATGTTCCACTTGATTTACTGGCCATTAGATCGGCCTAAAGCTCAGATTCGACTCTGAACTGGATTTGGATACAACTCCTTGCTTCTTAGAACTCCAAGATATTAAGGACTCACCAAGATAAACACAAGATCCTCCAAATGATTTTCTCGCCCACCGTGGAAACTCCCAATCTGCATCGTAAAATCCAAATGCGATGGCGGCAGCACTGGTTTGAAATGCAGGCCATGTTTTAAAGTTCCAATGACATATCTCAGCAGCCTTTTGACTGCTTTCCAATGTTCCAAATGTGGTACCTGCATAAACTGGCTCAAGTAATTCACAAAGAAAAGTGATATCCGTCCAGTGCGGTGTCAAGTCTCAGTAGGCCACCAATTGCACTCCTGTACAGGGTTACATTTATGAACACTTCCCCTGGTTCTTCCTCAAGTTTCTTACCAGGTACTATAGGAGTTGGACATGGTTTGAGTGTGTCACACCCCAACCTAGACAAAAGTTGAGTGGCATATTGAGTTTGAGTAAGATACAACCCTGATGAATTTCTGACAACTTGCATCCCCAAAAAGTGTGAAACTGGCCCCAGATTCTTTAATGCAAACTTTGCATCCAACATATGTATAAATTTGTTGATCAATGCTACAGAGCTCCCTGTTACTAGTATATCATCTACATACACCAACACTATCAGAATATGTTTAGGAGTTCTGAGAATAAATAGTGAATTGTCACACACAGACTGTTTGAAGGACCACAACAACAGTTGAGCCTTGAGAGCTTCAAACCAAGCTAGGGGCTTGCTTCAGACCATACAATGCCTTGTTCAATTTACAAACATAATGAGATCTGGTAGGATCAACATACCCTTCAGGCTGTGACATGTAAACTGGTTATTGTTGATGTCCACCTGATTGATAGGCCAGTTGAAAGTCACTGCTAGAGACAAAACTATCCTGATAGTTGGAGCCTTTGCCACTGGACTAAAGGTTTCTGTAAAGTCCACTCCATAGGTTTGACCGAATCCTTTAGCCACTAACCTTGCTTTGTGCTTGAGAACAGATCCATCAGGCTTCAATTCGAGTTTGTACACCCATCTGCTACCCACAACTGTATAATTTGAGGAAGGTGGGACCGGATCCCATGTCCCATTCTTCATAAGAGCCTGATACTCTTCTTCCATAGCACTCTTCCACTCAGAACTAGTCAAAGCTTCTGCCACACTTGCAGGTTCAATGGTAGAAACAGTTGCTGAAAAATCTTTGGGTTTGAGGATCCCTTTTTTGGCTCTAGTATCCATGGGGTGAGTATTAATGGATTTAGGATCTGGTGGAGGTGTATGTGTAGTTTGTGGTGAAGGTGGGGGTGTAGGTGAGTGTGTTGTAGTAGAATGAGACTCAGTACTAGGCATATGCTAACAGGATTCAGGTGAGTGTGGTGTAGGTGGTGTGCCTGATGAAGATACTTGTGGTGATTGGATGAGTGGTGAGACATATGAAGGTGAGCTGGTATTGATATGTAGAGGTGCTGTATAAAAATCTAAAACAGAATTAGGGGTACCTGCTGGAGTACTTGCCTGAACCCTTGGAGTGTCTGTACTAGTCATCTGGGCATCATGAAAGGCAGGAATGTCTGCTGATTGTGAGGGAATCATGAACACACCTGTAGACTCATCCAAGACATGGATAGCTCTATTAGGACCCTGAGTAAAACCAGTGGCAAAAGGAAAAGCGGACTCATCAAAAACCACATCCCTTGTGATATAAATTCTACCACTCATGTCTAGATACAAGTATCCCTCGTGACAAGGACTGATTCCCAAATTAACATACCTACTGGAGTGAAATTGGAACTTAGTTGTTTGAAAGGGCCTAAGATGAGGATAGCAGACACAACCAAACACTTTGAATCTTTTATAGTCAGGCTTAGTTTTGTACAGACACTCATGAGGAGATAAATTGTGCAAAACAGATGTAGGAAGATAGTTTATAATCATTACAGCTTGCTAAAAACTATGCCACCAGAAACTTAAGGGCATAGAGGCTTGAGCCAAGAGGGTGAGACCTAACTCTACAATGTTTCTATGCTTCCTTTTAGCCCTGCCATGTTGGCCATGAGCATGAGGACAAGGGTGTCTAAAGGCGATACCCTGTTCTTTCAGACAGGACTCAATGCTTTTGTATTCTCCCCCCTAGTCTGACTGAATACACTTAATTTTTGTGGAGAATTGTGTTTCAACCATCTTTTGGAACTTTGTAATGACATTATGCACCTCAGATTTTTGGTTTAAAGGAAACAACCAAGTATACCTAGTGTGATCATCCACAAAATGCACATAATATGAGTATCCACCAGTGGACTTGACTGGTGAGGGACCCCAAACATCAGTGTGAACCAAGTCAAAAAAACATTTAGCATGAGAATTAGATAAAGTATAGGGAAGAGTATGAGACATGCCATATTGGCATGATTCACAAAACACAAGTTTCTCATTCAAAGACACATTACATTGCTGCAGAATTTGATTTAAAACCTTTGGGAAAGGATGGCCTAATCTCCTATGCCATACATTAGGATCCCTATTGACATGAACTGTCTTAACTCTACTAGACTCAGCCACAAAGAGAAAAAGAGACTTGACTTGGACTTGATTAGATTGATGGGAGCTCTTGCCATTCTCAACCTGCCTACCCATCTTGTACAGACCACCCTCCATTGTTCCTACCAGCAGGGGCATCCCTGTGTTCTTGGCCTTAACAACACAAGTAGATTCAGTACATTCAATAATAACATCATTATCACATGCAAGTTTGGATACACTAATGAGATTTTTAGTGATGGCAGGTACATGAAGCATAGAGTGAAGTTTTAAGGAGTGTGGTGAGTGTGATACAGGAATTTTAGATTGGCCTATATGAAGAATATTGAGCTGCTCACAATTGGCAACTCCAAGTGTGTCAGAACCTGTGTACCCAGAACTGAGATGCAAATTGTTTAGGTCCCCTGTGATGTGGTTTGTAGCACCACTATCCATATACCAAGAGGAATCAGCTACTGATTGTGGAGATGCTGTAAAGGCTGCTGGTCTGGCATTGCCTTGATTCCCAACATGTCTTGAACTATTGTTGTTGCTTCCTGGACCAGTGAAGTTTTCATCAAACCTGTGCCAGCATTCAAGAACAGTGTGACCATTTTTGCCACATAGCTGACACACACTTCTGTTGTTGGAATTGGATCTACCTCCTCATCTTCCACCTCTAGATCGTCCACCTCTGTGTCCTCCCCGACCTCTATTTGTGGACTGAAACTGAGCTCTAGAATCAGGTGAGTTAGAACCTCTGGAATATGTTTGAGCAAGATGCAAGGAAGGAGTAGATGCACCAGGATTAAACCGAGCCACAAGTCTTTCATGAGTCAATAGCTGTGATTGCACCTCTTGCCAACTCATAGATCCTACTCGAGTAGTGATATTGACTATGGCAGACTCATAGTCTCTATCCAAACCACCAAGAATTGCTAAAATGAGTTCAGATTTTGATATAGGTTAACCAGCTGCAAGCAATTTGTCAGAATATGACTTCATCAAGGCCAAGTAGTCCCCCATGGACCTATTTCCCTTCTCTGTTTTAGTAAGAGCGGTCTTATACTCCAACATTCGAGCTTTTGAGTGGGAATTAAACAATGCTTCAAGAGTACTCCAAATCTCAGAAGAAGTGGTACAACCAATTACCTCAGAAAGAGCATGTTCTGTCATTGAACTGAGAAGCCAACCCATCAATAATGAATCTGTAGCATCCCATTGTTCAGTAGCAGCGGTAACCGAAAAATGCACTCTCCATCTGCCAACAAGGGGGTTGGTCTTGGCGTAGTACCAAAGAGAAAACCATCCAGCCGATATCCCTTCACAATTGGAAGGATAGTATACTTCCAGAGTAAATAATTCTCTCGATTGAGCTTAACCGTGCAGGAAGAACGAAGAATAGAGGTGGAATCAATTGATTGCATATTCTGAATTAGGCTGGGAGAGCTGACATGCACAGAAGATCCGGTAACCGGAAAAGTAGACAAGCGGGAAGGAAAACCAGAGGGAAATAAAGGAATCGAAGCTCCAGGGGTGTACGGAGCTAGCCATGGCCGGAAACAAGGAGGAGGGCCATGGAAATGAAGGTGGAAGAACAGAGCTGCTGATTGCAATAGACAAATTTGGTGGTGGAAGAATAGAACTGCTATGAGTAACAGACGAATTTGGTGCCAAAGTGGCAGCTGGAACAGACGTGGTGGTGACGGTGGATATTACCGCCGGTGTGGTGACGGTGGCTGTCACAGCTGAAGATGGCGGAGCTGTGGACGCCATTAACCAGGCTTTGCTACCAACTTGAATTTCAGAAGAAGATGATAATTCTCATTACTTAATTTCAGTAGTACATTACACAAGGATATAAATATCTATTACCTTGTGGATAGAATCTAATCTAACAAACCTTATCTAGTGTACCAAATCTTAACCACACAACACATAATACAAATATAGGTCTAAGATTATGCCACATCACATAATATTACTCAATAGTGCTAAAATGCTAGTTATATGTATCAGCATCTTAAGTTTTTGGGAGAGATTGTAGTTCTACACGTATTTTGTCGTGGCTTTATTAATCGGTGTCGTATACGATAACTGATGACTAATCTTAAGCCGGCATAGTCTCGTTGATAAGATCAAGACTTATACTGACTATTCTTTAAACCGACATCTAATTAAATATAAATGGGTAGGAAGAGTAGATACAATCGAGTAATACTTAAGCATCGGTTTCACATTGCATATATCTTACAAATGAAGTTGCATTATCTTATAAATTGCTTTTGTCTTATCCACGGTATGTCATCTTCGGCTTGCATCCTATTTTGTTAAGTACGAACATGGCTATCATCAGTGGCAAAGTAGGCCGGGTAACCGCCCATGGCCTACGTTCTGTATGGGGCCACATAATTGATTGTCATTAACTAAAACATTTCAACTGCTAATTAAAAATGTATTAACCATGCCTATGAATGTAGCATCAACAAAGAAGTTTTGCAAACTTAAAATTATTGAAAACCTACTTGAAGTCGTCAATGTCATAAGAAAAATTGAATGTTTTGGTTCTTTTTTATGTTGAGATGGATATGTTGGACAATATTGATCTTGAAACTATGATTGATGGTGAGGTGATTCGTAAACAAATCAGATCTGAAAATACCCAAGGACCAATTAAAAGTATCAATGAAAATAAGTATCGCGACCCTTAGCTAACCTGTAACTAAGAATCTTGGTATATATGGACACCCACAAGGTTCGCCCACCACGACCACAAACAGATCAACTACTTCTTACAATCTATGGGAAGGATATAAATACATACAATTTGGTTCCAAGCAATATGCACAGGGGCGGCTCCAAGTGGACCCAAATGGGTCACTTGACACCCTTAAATTTAAAAATAAAAATCTTATGTATTTTTTACACTACTTAAGAATTTTATTGACTAAAATCTATTAACTGGCCCGCTAATTTTTTAAAATATTAAACCTTGACCCGTAATAATACTTGGATTTTTAAAATTAATGCTTATAAGCTTGTAATACGATGTGCCGCCGTCCATCCCCGACCCGTATCCAAAAATTCCTTCAGCCACCACCGTTGAATATGCATAAAGATCTATTCAAAGATTTAACTCAAGAATTAAGAGCTGAGCAAAATTTTGTTGTATGTGATGCAGATATAAATGCCAAAACAGTGTTAAACGTGGAAGAAGAGTTAGCTTTTGATTCTATATGTGCTTAGATGTGTGGAGGTAAAATTGAATCTTATTTTATAGATGGTCTAGGTGGTACGGGCAAAACCTTTTTATATAGAGCTCTTCTTGCTAAAGTACAGTCTAAAGGTGGAATAGCTTTAGCCACTACTATATCTGGTATAGCTGCATTATTGCTACCAGGGGTAGAACTGCTCATTCAAGGTTTAAAATTTCTATTGATGCAACGGAAGGCTTCACATGCCGAATAAGCAGTTCACTTTAGCATAGATGATTACAGATTGCAGGTTGATAATTTGGGATGAGGCTCCAATGGCTAAGAGAATGGCTATTGAAGCTTTGGATAACATGCTAAAAGATGACATGGAATGTGATAAAATTTTTGGTGGTAAGGTTGTTGTGTTGGGTGGTGATTTTAGACAAACATTACGAGTTGTGTGTAAGGAGAGTAAGAGACAAACAATGAATGCTTCTCTGATTAAGTCATATGTTTGGAACCACCTAACAAAGCTTAGGTTAGCACAGCCATCTTTAACAGAATTTCTCCTTTCTATTGGTGATGGACTTCATCAAACTGATGATGTCCAAACAATTGAACTCCTAGAAGGTATAATGATTAAACCAATTGATGGTGAGTCAGGCCTTGATAAACTTATATCCACTGTGTTTCCGTATATATACAGATCTAGCAACGAATGTAGATCAGAGTTCCATTAGCCGAGCCATACTAACCACCAAGAACCTTTTAGTATATGAAATCAATGAAATCATGTTGGTAAAGTCCCTGGTGTTGAAACTGATCATGCAGTTAACCCAAATGATCAAGGTGATGATGCTTAAAATAGTCTATCCTACGGTATCAATTTTCTATCCATTATGAGCTAAAAATAGTTGTTTCGACATATAAATATGAACCATATAAGTTGAATATCATATGTCGGGTTCGTGAGTCGAGAAATCTGCACTTAGCATTTATTTTCCCTATTTCGATATTATTTCGTGCATCATTTGATTATTTTCGTGATACTGAAATATTGGGCTGAGCATCATGGAGACGAATCAGGTGGGTGAGCGAAAAGGATTGGGCCTAGGGTATTCCAGAACATTCCAAGCTAAGTCTCCAGAGAAAAAGGACAAAATTACCCTCGGTTTACCGAGGTGTGCCGCCGGTTTACCGAGGATCCAGAATATTCAGAAACGCGTTTTCTTGGACGGGGGTAGATCTAGGTGTTTCTAAGTCAGTTTATGTAACTATAAATAAAAGGCTTCGACTCAGAATTCACTATAAAATTGGTACCACACAACTATTACAATTACTATGCAATAAAAGTTATTTGTTCTTTATTTTATAATTTTATGAGTTCTGGTTGGAGAGGCGATGGAGTCAACTACTATTTCATGATTTCTTCACCAACGAATTAGATCTATAACACATGGGGTAAAATAAAATAACTACTGCATAATTAAACTAAATAGGCAATTAAAACACACTAGTCGAATAGAACAACGATAGATCTACATCTTGGAAAAGATAGAAAATCATACCCTCGAAGACGAGCGTAGATCTCCCTCGGATCTCTCTAGGCGGTGACTCTAACGTCTCTCTGACCAGAACTCATAAAATAAATAAAATAAAGAACAAAGAACCTTTATTGCATAATAATTGTAGTATTTGTGTGCTACCAATGTTACATTGAACTCTGAGGCGAAGCCTCTTATTTATAGGTACATAAACCGACTTAGAAACACCTAGTTCTACCCCTCGTCAAGAAAACGCATTTTGGAAAGATCTTGAACCTCGGTAAGTTGATGCTCATCCTTGGTAAACCGAGGGCAATTTTGTCCTTTTTCTTTAGCCAACTTATCTTGGAATGTTCTGGAATACCCTAGGCCCATTCCTTTCGTTCAGTCCACTCCAGATTCGTCCTCAATGCTCAGCCCAATATTTCGTATCCTGAAAATAATCAAATAATGCACGAAATAATATCGAAATAAAGAAAATAAACGCTAAGTGCAGATTTCTCGACTCATGAACCCGACATATGCTATTCAACTTAAATGGTTCATATTCATAGGTCGAAACAACTATTTTTAGCTCATAATGGATATAATGTTGATGCCGTAGGATAGACTATTTTAACCGTCATCAACTACCCCCCACTAGCCTTTTGCTCGTCCTCGAGTAGAGTATCAAGGCGGAATGTACCTCCAAGAACAATCTCCATCAACTACCACATATTCAATAAATATTTCCGACAGAACATAGATCAAGCCACAATCCATAAGCTTCCCATTAATCAATACTTATCATGCATCAATGTGTCGTGTGATGAATCTTTTGTGATAGTGCGTTCGTGAGGAGAATCAAGTTGTATTAACCCCACAATCTTAACTTACCTGCGCATACACTCGCTTATCGTGCCTTCAGACTTGGTTACACAACATGGTACCTTAATTCGGCCGGGCGGACTCGGGGACCGAGCAGCGCTGTTTGTTTCTTTTTATGCGAGGGTCGTGCCTTTTTTTACACTAGTTCGCTTCCCTCACTGCCTTGATTGCATATATATTTTTTCATTTTTCACTTTTTTTGTTGGCAGGTTTCCTCACTTTTTTTTCTTTCTCTCACAAGCCCGTTTTGTTCCGGTTACCTCTTGTGGCATTCAAGTTGCTTCCCTTATCTTACAACAATTTGTTAAAGTATATAGACAGACAATAATGATTACCGGTTAAAAGAACACATCTGATCTTATAACACTTCTCACTCAGATTATGTGCTTAAATATTGAGTGTAATGATAGAATAACAATTAATAAGTTACTATTTCTTGCAACATAATATATGCTTCTTCTTTCATACTAAATTGAATATGCTATAGCTCATTTCAAGTTGAGATTGAGCTCATTTTCTACCGATTCCTTACTTGAAAACGTGCAATAAGCAAGCTAAAAACAGTGTAAAATTTTTCAAAATTATTCCCTTTTCGACTGCCCAGCTAAGACGCCTACCCCTCACTTATTATAGGCATTGTCCCCAATAACTAATAATAAAGAAAAGAAAAGTGATAACGTCGAAATTATCTGGGATGTTCAGCGGTAGTGTAATGAAGGATATCTGGCTATTTTGGTGGTGTCAGTTATGGTGGCTCACGGTGGAGCTGTGCATACGAGTGGTGGTGTCGTACAGATAAATAGAGAATGGGAGAATTTGGCTTTGCCTTCTCTTTTATTAGAAAAATCAGCTGTCCCCTTGGAGGGGTTACATATGGTCTTATTTATAGGGAAGTTGTTACATAACACAAGATAATTACGATAATGTACATAAAAGGAGCGGCCAAACAGCGCATGTTCGATCCGCCGACCAAGCGGGGCGGCTCCAGACTTGAGGTTTATATCCCTCACCTGTGGATTGTCCTGGTGGTGGGTGACCCTCTTACGCTGGGGACGCGCTAACGGCCTCATGAGGATACGATGGACGAATAAAGGATGGCGAGGCGGTGGGTCCGACCCAAAAATTAGGATCTCCCTATCAATGGCCCCCTACTCCGTACCCTTGACATTTCCCGATGTCGGGTGGGGAGTACTGCCTTCGAAAACTATCACCTAAGGGGTGGTTCTGCCTTCACTTGATTTGGCGCATTGGACTCCTTGTCGAGTCGATGGTGAAGCTGTAGTCGGGCGGATAGCCTAAGCTTCATATGATTTGTCATCTTGAGATTTTAGCCTAGCCTGGTGGCGAAGCTGTAATTGGGCGGATAGCCAAAGCTTCATATGATTTGGCATCTTGGGATTTTAGCCTAGCCTGATTCGAAGTCGTATTTGGGCGGATAGCCTTGACTTCATATGATTTGGCATCTTGGGCTTTTAGCCTAGCCTGAGTCGAAGTCGTATTTGGCCGGATAGCCTTGATTTCATATGATTTGGAATCTTGGGCTTTTAGCCTAGCCTGATTCGAAGTCGTATTTGGGCGGATAGCCTTGACTTCATATGATTTGGCATCTTGGGCTTTTAGCCTAGCATGATTCGAAGTCGTATTTGGGTGGATAGCCTTGACTTCATATGATTTGGCATCTTGGGCTTTTAGCCTTGCCTGGTGGCGAAGCTGTAATTGGGTGGATAGCCTAAGCTTCATATGATTAGGCATCTTGGGCTTTTAGCCTAGTCTGATACGAAGTCGTATTTAGGCGGATAACCTTGACTTCATATGATTTGGCATCTTGGGCTTTTAGCCTAGCCTGAGTCGAAGTCGTATTTGGGTGGATAGCCTTGACTTCATATGATTTGGCATCTTGGGCTTTTAGCCTAGCCTGATTCGAAGTCGTATTTGGGCGGATAGCCTTGACTTCATATGATTTGGCATCTTGGGCTTTTAGCCTAGCCGATGGCGAAGCTGTAATTGGTCGCCCCCTGGCAAGCGTGTTAACTATGGCTCTGTTTTGACCTATTCCAACTTGTCCTAGCCTGGGGGGAAAAGACCGACGTGACCCACCGCATGCTCTGATTGGCTGTGACTTTTCGTATATTCGTGCCTAATGATGGCAACTCCAAATTTCAAAATTTGAAAGTCCCGCCTCCAATCCTATCCTTTGGATCTTTGGGCAGTTGACCATCGGATCTGTGTTTCTCTGCCTATATAAAAGGGGAGGGTTCTAGCCATAAACACTTTCCGATTTCTCGTTTTGGTGATTTTGTCGATAATTTTCAGAGTAAAGGCTTTCCGGCGAGACGATTTCCGGCAGGATTCCAAAGGTTTATTTCTTGCTTCAACACTCTTCCCTGCATTTCCTGCTAATTATCCAGTAAGCTTATTTCTTCTATCGATTTCCAGTATTTTGTGATTCTTCTATTCCTGGGTTCACTCTTATTTGAATTGGTATGATTGAATTTAGATTTGCCCTTTCTGTTTCTGTGTCTGATACTGTCCCCGGGTAGTCTGGGGTATGGGGTTCCATGGCCCTTGATTTGATTCTGGTATAATTACTACCATGATTGGAGGTTTTTCCAAGATTTTTTCCCTTAATTGATAGGGCTTGATCGTAAAATGAAAAGATGGGTGTCGAGATGAACTGGGTTAGATGGTCTCAGCCCGACTTCCATTGTCCTGGGTGATGGCTTATCCACCTCGTTCTTTTCTTTTGTAGGATGTCTGACAGCGATAGATCGAGGAATAGCGATGATGACGGTGTTCATGGCTATGCCTCTGAAGATGCCGATGAGGTGAGCACTAGCTCCGGTGAAGTCGACGAGGGCGAGAGTACGAAGGATGATATGGTGCTAGCCCAGTTGGCTCCCTCGTAATCTGGTCGTCTAAGGCCTGCAGTTCGTAAAATGCCGAAAGGAAAACTCGTCTCTTCGGTTATGGTTCCCAGAGAGCCAAAAAGGTTTGGGAAAGAATCCGCTAGGGCTAGAGGTTCCTCTTCCAGTGTGGTCGCGTCAGTGCCTAGGAGATCCAAACGGAAACAGAAAAACGGCGACGACGGGGAATAGCCGAAAGAGAGCAATAAGACTCCTAAACCTTGAAATCTCGAGGCCCTCAAGGATGATGATGAGATCCATGCCCTCGACAAGCAGATCGAAGTAGATTGGGCAGCCATTTGTTCGTGCCTTGGAGACCCAAAATTCCTCTCTAAATTTAACGTCTCCCCTGATTTCCGGTTCTGCGGCTTCGAGACACCGGAGAACCGAGCTGGTCTGAGGTTGAAGAAAGACGGTTTGGTTTTGTTTTATGATCACTTTGTGGCTGGCCTCAGACCGCCTTTTGACCCATTCTTTGTCGAGATTATGTGGAGCTTAGCGGCCCTTCCCTGTGACTTTACCCCTGTAGCGGTCAGGGTGGTTATGGCATTCATCATGCTCTGCCGGATTTTGGGCTACGAGCCCTCGCTCAAGGTGTTTTTGAAGTTTTACACTTTCAGCAAAGCGGCCACAAATAAGGCTGATTCAAGCAATTTTCTGGCGACCAGAGTGAAGAAGTGTCGTTTGTTCTATTGGACCTCGAATAAGGTCCGTGGTTGGAACATGAGGGCCATGATGGTAGAATCGAAGTCTGGGTGGCCCTTTCCGAAATTTGAAGTGCGCCCCAAGAAGAGAATGAATACTGTCGTCATGTCCAAAAATCTTGATCACGTTGAGCAGGAGCTTCTTGATAAACTTCAAGAGCTTCTTGGTTGGGATGAGGACAGTGAGACCCAGAAGAGGACCTTTAGTTAGAGAAGCTTGATTGATCTTAAGGCCCCCTTCTGTTGCGTAGCCGGTATCCCTGGGCCGACTAATGCTCAGCCCATAGTGAAAATATCCAACTTGGGTGTTTATGAGGACTGGTATGCCGAGTGCCATCAGGGGAAGTGTTTCCCTACCCAGTGCTCGATATGTTCGGGGGTCGAAGGATTGCGGTCCGCTAGTAATTTGCTCTCCTGATTTCGTTTTTTGCTTTCTTTAATTGTCTTTGTTGATAGCTTTGTCAATTTCTTTTTGGATTCTGACCATTTTTCCCATGCGTTTCACCGGTACCATGGTGCTCGCCAACATAGACAAGAATGCCGTGATGGCCCATCTTAGGGATGAGAGGAAGACTCGACAGGCTTTGTTGGGTGCCAGCGAACCTATGGACCCTCCCCTGCTGTGAGTATGGAAGACATTCCTGCTGTTGAGGGTTCCTCTGCTGCGGCGCCACATGATGTTGCTGTTTCCAGCAGTGGTGCTGTTGTTGCAAAGTCGACTAGATCTACTGCGGCTTCGGAGGTAAAGAAGCCCGCTGCGGCCAGTAGGGCGAGGAGGAAGAGACCTGCCGGGAGAAAAGATTCTGGCTTGATAGACGAGGATGAACCTTCGATTGATGTTTGCGCAAATTCATCACTCAAACGATCTAGAACTGAAGGCGATCGGGGCTCTAGTGAGGTTGTGGCCGAGCCTTCTCCAGTCACAGAGGGTGCTCGGATTTCTAGAGATGTCGAGTCGGTTAGCGCCACTGTTGACTTGGCCGAGAGCTCGGCGAAAATGATCGCTGCCGCCGCTGAGCCTGCTGTAGTCGGATCATTGCAGGGTGACTCGAGCAAGGTGAGGGTCCCCACGGGTTTCAGAGGGAAACCGGCCCTGTGGTTGGATCATGATTTCCTCAAACAGCCCCTTTCTGTAAAGACAGCTGAGGAGTTTTCTGCTTCCATTTCCGATGTGGTCCCCTTGTGAAATATGAAGTTGAAGCTGCCTGATGCCCCTCAACTGATGGTTGGTCATGGCATCGTCAACCGGATTGCCCAAGCCGACGTGGTGGCGTCGACAGCCTCTTTAGGACCTTTTTCCAGTCGGCAGCTTTTGCTCGAGACACTTGGCCTTTATGGGACTACGGCTAGCGCGGTAATGTGGCTTTTCTTTTTGAGTTTTCTTTTCGTCGAGTCTTTTGGTTCTGACCCTTTCCTTTTCAGGTTGCCACTAAGCTTAAGCAAGTCGAGTGGGCTTGTGATGAAGAGGCAAGGCAAATGGCGAGTCAGCTTGCTGAAATGAGAGCAAGATTTGCTGCTGAAGCAGACCGGATAGAGATCTTCCGGGTTGAAGCCGATCGGAGGGAAAAGGAACTTGTCGCTGAAGTCCAGACGGCCCTCTCCAGGAAGGCTCAATCTGCTGCCGATCTCTAGAAGTATGCCGATTCGGAGAGGGAGAAGGCTCTTGTTAAGGTGCCAGAACACATGAGCTTGTCGACTGGCTGAAGAGCGAGTTGAATGAATCTGAGGCCGCTGCTGCTGACACCGCTCAAAAGGTTAAAGATGCTTTGTTAGACGGCTTCGATTAGGGTTTTTATCATGCCTCGAGGTGTCATAAGGCATTTTGTGAGGATGCCCCGGATCTTGAGACCTTGCATGATTGGCTAATTATGGATCAGGATGACCCTGAGTTGAGGGTGTTCCACCCCGATCTTTCTTACACCGCCGTTCAAATTGAGGATTTCCGGGCCGAAAACCTGAAGCACGGCAAGCCGTTTTGGGATCCTCCTGTGGTCAATGAGAGAAATCTTCGTGGTATGATGTTGGAAATAGAGAAAGAAGCTCTCGAGCTTGCTGCGAGGGAGGTAGGGGCCGCCACTGCTGCTGTGGGAGCCGTCGTCATTTGTGCCGGAGAGGATAAGAGTCCTGAGGAGGAGTGCGATAAGTTTTTGGATCTGACCGGGCCTCATGCCGAAACTCCTCCTTCAGACAAACAACCTTGACTTGTTGTATTTTGGTTTTTGCTGTATTTTTGAATCTGACAGTTATCTTTTGGCTCCGGCCCTCTGTCTGTTTATCTCTTTTGTGACAACTTTGTATTTTTGAGTGATGTTTGATTTTTTGCTTGCCTTGACTTTTTCCAAGTCCTTTCCTTTCGTTAATGCATTGTATACATGCAGGCCCCTCGTCTGGGTGAGTTCGGTAGCTCCCATGTCCGAAATCGCCGAGATGAATAGTTTTTCCAGTTTCTGCGCTTTATTGTGCGAAGTTGTGCCCCTCTACTTTTGGTGAGGTCGATTATGCCATTGAGTTCATGAAAATAATTGGAACAACGTTTTAGCCGGCTTGAAAATTCCAAAGTGTGACCCCCTTGTTTCAAGTAAGGTCGATGTGGGCTTGGTTGAAATAGATGTAGAACTTAAGTCGTCCATGGTTGTTTGAAAATTTCCACCTCTGGCCCCTTGTTTCAAACAAGATTGTGGGCAAAATTGGTTGAAATAAGTCTTAAGTCTGCGCACTCATGGCCATTGTGAAAAATTTCCGCTCTTGGCCCTTGTTTTTGACGGCCCGATGACTGAACCGAAAAATTCGCAGTATGCGGCCCCTTGTTTTGAGTGGGGTCGTAGGTTTTCTGCCTAGATCCAACTAAACAGTGGTCTTTGCGCGAGTTTTTGGTTTTGGTGCTCTTGACCAGACCGTTATGCTTGAAAATTTTGGTATGGCCCCCTGCTACGAGTGTTTGACAATTTTTGAAATGGGTACATGCGCAGCAATCTCGAGGTTTTCTCTATTCGCAGTTTGACGGTTCGACTTCTTCTGTCATGTCTTGTCATAAAGCTGCAACCCATGGACAACTGTTACTATTTTCCTGTTGCTGACGCTTGGGAAACCGTGCACACGCTAATCTGCTCAGGTAACTGTTCCCGCGTTGGCATTTTTTTGATTTTTGAAATCTGAACATGCGCCTCGCCCCTGCCGTCTGATCAAACCTATTTCCTCCGTTGGATCATTTATTTTGTGCTATAAATGGAGGGATTTCCACCTTTCTTCCACATATCTCTGTTCTAACTCTTTCTCCCCCAGCCAAGTTTGTCTCTGCCTGAAATCTCTGCTCTTCTGAGGCAATGGCCAACTTTGGTAATTCTATTTTCTTTCAGACAGCTTCTCATCTAGCCATTTCCAACTTTCTGTCTATCTTTAGTGTGCTTCCCTTTTTGCCTGAGAGGGGTTTGAACCTTCGAAAAATATCTTATGCTCAACATCAACGTGCTGTTCAGAGGGGGTGATCTTACTTTCTGGGGGCACCCTGGGAAGTGTACAATGCCACCATCGTGCGGGAGTTCTATTCCGCATTATCAGTGGTGGTTCTGCCCAGCGCCTCCTCCGCCGTCGTTCCTCTCCGGGGGGTTCATGTTGTCCTTTCCCCTGAGATCATTAATGAAGTCTTCCATTTACATTGACCCCAGCCTATGCACATTATGAGATGGCTTGGAGTTTGGGTGATGAATTGAGGAGACGGGTTTATGGGGCCGCTGCACTTAGGCGGTTGATTCCTGGTGATTGGGATCCACTGCCCGAGGGCTATGCGTCTGAGATGTCTCAAGCTAATCGGGAGTTGAAAAGGTTTATCAATTCCAGGGTTTTTCCTTTGATCGACTCCGAGGAGATTTTTGAGGCCGAGTCGCACCTTCTCTATGCGATCCTGGAGGGAGGTGAGGAAGTGCGCATCGATTGGGGGCGGTTGATCTATCGCTCCATAATTACATTTGTTGCTCAGACAGATCTCTATGGGCCCATCCCCTTTCCGAGGTTGATCTCACATTTGTGCGTTGGTGCTCCTGGGATGCCTGCGTCTCGTGATGATGTTCTTGTTCCACCCCGTGCCAACGTCGAGTTCACCCGTATTGATTCGGACACGTCGACGGATTCCGAAGCTAATTGAGTTTAGATTTTCTTTCCACTGTATCTTGTAAATAATCGGCCTCATAGGTCTTTATTATAATAAATTTTTTCTTTTTGCATCGTGTTTGCTTTGTTTTTACGGCCTCCTACTTTTGGCGAGGTCGAAGTCGTTTGGAGTCTCGAGCTCGCTGAAATAACTGAGATTGCGGATTCTTGTGACTGTTGGCCTAACCGGTGCATTGATGACCGTTATTTTTTGAAATGTTGGCCTCATTAAAGTTGGGGTTGGCGTCCGAATTTAAACGTATGCGACCTTTACTCTTCCCGCCTCTTTAGCTTCTTCGCCTATAAAAGGGGGCTTTCTCATTCTTCCTCCTGTGTCATATTCTGAAGCCTTTCTTTTATTTAAAGATAAATCCTTAAATTTTCTGCCTTTCTTTTCCTTCATTATGTCTTCTTCATCTGAGTATTCCAGCCGAGATTCTACTGTTTTTGACTCTGCCCTAGATGAGGGGTTTTCAGTGTGTTTCCGCCTGACTGCCTCATGATGTATGAAAAATATATCATTATATTATAAGATTCTTTATTATTATTTTATGATATTTTAGTATAATTTCATATAAATGCATTGAAAACTTATAAAAATCATAGTTAGTTATAATTAGATGCATAAGTTATAAAACGATAAAAATAATGGTTTTTTGTCGATTTACGTTTGGTGTTTTGTTGATTTTATTGCGAGATCGATGTTTACCGAGATCCCAAAATATGACATACTTCAAGTATAAATCATGAGTTTTGTGGGATAAAAGATTATGCCAAAATCTAACAACTTTGAATGTATCAAGCTATCGCCCTTAATGTTTCTACCGTAACTCATTTTTAACGGACATTTGACCTAACTTAGAGGCATTTTCGAGAAAAAGTCCTTGATGAAAGTTGTAGACCTTCAAGAGAGATTTCCAACGAATATTCAATCATGTCAATCTGAGGTCTACAAATCGAGATAGGTTTTTACGAACATATGATATGTTGAGTGGCCGGCACGCGCCGGAGAAGGCCGGATCTTGCAGGAAAATCTCTGACATTGGGCCCACAAATCTCGACAAGGGAATATCTATCGTAGCCGCACGCACGCGCGGGTGGTGCTCGCACACGCCGGTTAAGTTATGTGGCCTATAAATAGAGCTCAAGTGCAACCATTTTGAAGTGTACCAATGCATATATCTCTCTTCTATATATATCTATAGTCTCTTTTGTTGTTTTTAGTTAAATAAAAGTCATAAACGCACTCTGCCGAAATAATGTTGTAGTATAAAGTATCGTTATAATACTTAGAAGATGTATCAAGGCTCA
The DNA here is from genome assembly GCA_026214975.1 of Gentiana macrophylla. Classification (NCBI taxonomy): domain Eukaryota; kingdom Viridiplantae; phylum Streptophyta; class Magnoliopsida; order Gentianales; family Gentianaceae; genus Gentiana; species Gentiana macrophylla. The sequence goes on along the minus strand of CM047805.1, from coordinate 87,596,267 downwards.
TTGATGTAAAAGAGTTGCTATTTCCGGAGGGTACAACTCTGAAGCTTCAATTGTAATCTGGTAACTTTTCTAATGTATTTATGTTTGTTGGTTGTATCCATATATTAATTATAATGATATTAGGCTAACTTAATATCTAGCCAAGAATTGAAATTGGATTAGTTTTATCTTTTTAGGGAAATGGATAACGACTATGTTAAAATTGATTAAAATCGGTTATAATGAATCTCTTTCTATGTTTGAATTGAAGTAGCTAATTGATTTGAAAGAATTCATAATCTAATTATGAATTGACGCCTCGTAGTTAGTTTATGAACTCGTTAATAGAAAGACCGGAGGGTAAAATTGGCCGAGTGAAAACGTGACAACGGAATCCGATTTCCTAAACCGGGGGTAGATTTGTTTCGGGAGAAACAAACTCTTATTGAAATTTATACTCGAGAGATTATCACGTTAAATTCGCCTGTTTAATTGACATCTTTTAAAATTGGCCGTATGACAAAACGGGAGTGACCCATGCTTGAGGATGACATTGACAGAGGATTAAGACATATGACAATTTCATACGCTCGTGTGAGGAGAAATTGCCTAGCTTAGGAGTATACCGTTTCGTATAATTGATTGGACCTTGGAAAAAGGAAGATCTATCTTATCTAATTTCTACTAAAAAGATATAAGAATTCAATAACATATTCTTGGCTAGTCTCTAATTATAATATCTATCTCCCTCCCCTAGATATTGTTTTGGTACCTATATATACTTATATCTATATATATATATATATGTATTGCTATATATTTATATATATATATATTTATATACTTATATATATCTGTTTTAGTTTTATGCTTTTATTTATTGTTTGTTAGTTTAGAGTTTGGTTGGATGATAAAATTGCGACTTAGATTGAGATAATAATAGTTTCTCGGTGTTTAATCACACGGTGAATTACCAAGTTTTCCCTGAGGATCGACACCTGACTCACCGTACTATCACTACAATTTGATCCGGTACACTGCCGGTAAGGATTGATAGCATAGAAAAGGTCCGTCAGCTTTTTGGCGCCGTTGCCGGGGAACGACGCTAATTCATTGTGTTCGAATGATTTCTACTTATATTAACTCAAAAGTCTCGAGGATAAGTCAACACTCTTCTTACCCCATTTCTATTTTCTTTTTCGTTGGTACTTACCTAATAAGTAAGTTACCAATCTTTACTTTTATCGATTTCAACTATTTTCGGTTTTGTTAGTTGATGACCGAGAAAGAGTAAGGCCCCACTTACTCCTTATAAGCCTGACATAGATACTTACGAAAGCGCGCTTAAGAGCGAGAAAGAAAACAAGGTCATACTAGTCGTGAAATCTCGACGGAGAATCATCATCAAATCAAAATACGAAAATGGTTTGAAACCAGTGATGAAACACTGAACAAGGGCTAGATCATGCTCAAGGGCATGGCCAAAATCTTAATCGGGATCTATCAATACCAAATAACCGAATAGAAATAATCAAAATCGGAACCGAGAACAATCGTAATAATAACCCACCAAATCCGAGACCTATTTGTGATCGGACCTTAAGAATAAACCGGACTAATAATCCAATTCGTTTACCCAATGAAGGAGCAAATAATTTTGAAATAAAATCTCATCTTTTTGGTCTAATTGACGCAAGAGCCCAATTTCTAGGAGAGGATGATGAGGATCCACATCACCATCTCTATCTTTTCAAGAATTGTGCAATACACCAAAAGTCAAGGTGCTCATCGTGAATTAACAAGGATGTCTATGTTTCCTTTTCTATAAAAGGAAGAGCACGAGATTGGTTTATGTCACTCCCACATCATTCATTGACTAGTTGGGAGGAGATTCAAACCGAGTTTTTAAAGCGAGATTTTACTCCGGGTAGAAATTTGGAATTAAAGGTCGAAATTGCCAACTTTAGACAAGGATCTCAAGAAACGCTTGGGAATGGGTGGGAGAGATTTAAAAGTTGCTAAGATCTTGTCCCGATCATGGTTATTCCTTAGATATGCAAATCCAACTTTTCTCGTCAGAATTAAGGAAAGATTCACGTGCGGATGTAGATCATGCATGTGGTGGTTCATTAATGATGAGTGAAGCCCAAATAGTTTACGATGCTATAGAAAAGATTTCCAAAAATAACGAGAATGTGGGAAACCGGTTCTAGCACCGTGAAAGTAGCATTTGCGGGAGAATGCACATCGAATACGGAAGTTCTAGCACACTTGGAGAATTTGAGTAGGAAGTTTGACAACCTATAGGCTAGTAGGATCAGAAACCGTAAAACTATCATACCAAATGACTACTCAAGTCATGATAATGTGTCATTAGGGATAGAAGAACCGGAAGGATACTCAAGGGGAAGGTGAGTTTTTACAACAAAGATAGGAATTTGAACAACGCGTATTCAAACTCCTTTAATGCTATTAGAAGAGAGCACCCAACTTTTAGATGGTCCGAAAACCCTAATAAGCCGTGGACAACCGCCATATCCATTCGATAAAGATAAGAATCCATATAGTAATCAAGGAAATACATCAAATCGTAACCTACAATCGTTACTCAAATCTTATTCACAACATACTACTCAAACTATACCACCACCCAAAGTTCAACCCAACCTTGAAGGAGTTGATAAATGGGATAAATTAATGGAAAATATGATGGGTGTAGTATCTACTCAAGCTCGAATATGGAAACTATGATAACTTCTATAGGTTCGGGTCTCTAAGGATATGACTATGTTGAAAACGTCTATGGGTGGACATGATACGAGAATGAGAACTATAGAAGCATCATTAAGGAATATGAAAGATCATTTGAGTAGAGAAGGAGAACGTAACAACAAGAGACCTCCGTGAGGATTACCAAGTAATCTTGAAAGAAACCCGAGAGAGGTAAATGCCGTGATTACGAGAAGTAGGAAATATTGTGAAGATACTGAGAGCGAAAACGCAGAACCAATGAGGTAGAAAATGATTTAAATGATAATATCGTAAAGGAAAAGGACGAACTTGAATTTACTGATGAAGAGGAAGAAATTATCGAAGAATTCTTAAAACAGAATAATAATGTTGAACCTGAAATTGAAGGTGAAAAATGGGTAAAACTCCCTAAATTCGAAAGATCCTATGGATAAGGACCCGAGAACCCTATTTAAGGAACATGTCAGAGAAAATCAGGAAGAAAAACAGGAAGATTTAAAAGTAATCGAGAAGGATAAAGTTGATACGAGGGATGTTTTAAAGGAAAATTCTCAAGATAATGAAACTTGGCGATCAAGTAATGCTCAAAGATTCAAGGAAAAGGAAAAGAGAAATGACTTGAAACCAAAGGTTATAGATTTAGAATCTTTGCCTTATCCACCGAAAGATCAAATTAAAAGATAAAATCGATAAGAAATATGCTCGTTTCTTGACACTTTTCGTCATATTCATGTCAATATCCTCATTATAAAAGCTTTAGTCAACATGCCTGCCTATGGAAAGTTTCTTAAAGATATCCTATCTAACAAAAAACGATTAGAAGAATATGAGAATATATGCCTTAATGAAGAATGTTCTGCAATACTTCAGCATCGACTACCTCCTAAACTTAAAGATCCTGGTAGTTTCACTATTCCATGTGAAATTGGAGGATTTTTGTTTAAGAAAGTATTGTGTGATCTAGGAGCAAGTATCAATCTCATGTCTTATGAGGATTATAAGAAACTAGGAATAGGAGAGCTTACGAATCTTCGAAATGACCCTTCGGATGGCAGATAGATCAATTAAACATCCTAAGGGAATAATCGAGGATGTGTTGGTTAAAATTGATAAATTTTACTTCCCAATGAACTTTGTAATAATGGAAATGGAAGAAGGATATTCAGCGCCAATTATTCTAGGTCGACCATTTTCTAGCTACAGAAGGACTTTGATAGATGTTCAAAAAGGTGAACTAATACTTTGAGTTAATGAGGATAAAGTTTCATTCAATATCTTCAAAGCTATAAACCATCCATACAAAGAACCGTAATCATGTTCTTTTATAGATGAATATTCTACTATCTCGGGATGCCAAATTTAAAGGTTATGAAAATAAATTAGAAGAATGTTTGGCATTTTCTATCTATAAAGAAGATGAAAATGATAATTGAAATGAAAGAAGTAATCCTTTATTTAGATAAAGGAGGGTTTGTTAAACATCCATGGCATAAAAATTTGAAATTGGAAATGGAAGGACCAGTTTTAAAACCATCAGTAGAAGATCCACCAAGGAATCTGGAGTTGAAACCACTTCCTTCGAATTTGAAATATGCTTTTCTTGAAAATGATAATCTGTTACCAATTATTATTTCATCAACCTTAACAAATGAACAAGAGGATCAATTATTAAGAATGTTAAGACAACATAAGAAAGCTTTTGGATGGACGTTAAGCGGACATCAAAAGGTATTAGCCCCGAGATTTGTGTTCACAAGATTATTTTGAATGAAGGAGCTAAACCTTGTATCCAGCCACAACGCCGCCTCAACCCGAATTTGCAAACAATCGTTAAGAAAGAGGTCATTAAGCTATTAGAAATGGGAATAATCTTTCCCATATCAGATAGTTGTTAGGTGTGATGCCCGAAAGACAATTTTTGTAATTGTTTTATTTAATAAATGAAATGATGTTATTATTCATATTTATTATTCTCATAATCACCGATATGACAATAGTATTTACACTACAGAAAACCCTGAGTATATCGTTTATGTAATCATTTAACTCGGTGTATGAGACATACACGGAGGATTGAGTTAGTGAAGATGTACTTAAAATACAATTAGTCCATAGTAAAGTTAATCGAGAGTATCGGGTCTCCCTTTAACGTACTATTAATGCGCCCATAACACGATATAGGTGTGATCGCCTTATCCGGACTTTCGGTTAAGGGAACCTAATGGGGCATTTATATATGATAGATATATCATATAGAAATTTGGACCGATTTGATCTCGAGTTCTCAATATAATTCCGTAATTGAGAAGTCTTATCGAATCATTAGATGATCATATTATGGATATATCTTAATCTCGAGGTGATCACAATCATTTGCTTGAATCGATTATGAGGTTTGACTTGACGGTTAAGGATTACACCGAGTCTGCGATCTCAATTACCCCATCTTGGCATTGTAATGGATTGAGTGAGTAGTCCGTGTTATCACAGATACGAATCCATTCCTTCCATTTATGGAAGTAGATAGACATTCCCTTATGAGTTAATCCTAGACATTGATCGATCCATGGGATTCATATTACACTGATTAGCTACCAGTGAGTTATTTGAATTATTGATCACTAGGGGGTTAACGGTAAGTAAGGACAAGATGTTCTGAAAAGGGTTAACGGTAACTTCCCGATTTAGAATGAATAATCTATGGAGGATTAATCCATATGAAATGATTATATCAGTGGACGCTTATTACTTTCTCGTGAGGAGATAAATATAATCTTATAATCGGAGGAGTGCAGTCACGGGATTATGGTGGCATATTCCTGTGATTGATTCATCGAATATATAATTATTCTGCTAAATCGCCGATAATTATTTATTTGATTTATCGGAGCCGCGATTATTAGTCCATGGTCCCCGACGTGCCTCCTAATATAGCATGTATATTCTCGGACGTCGAATCCTAATAATATTGATTTAGTTCATGTTGGACTTTATTAAAACGATATGTGAATTAATTGTTTAGTGGACTATTAAATTAGTTGGGCTAAATAATTAAATATGTGGAAAAGACATTTTCCATAATCTTGGCCCAATTATTGTGTAATGCCAAAATTAATATTGACTAGGTCAATAATAAAAGTGGCGCCACATGTGTTCCTTTTTTTAACAAGGAATTAGTTTTCTTGTGTGATAAAAAGACATGTGCATAAAATATTTATTGGATAAATATTTATGGTAATAAATAAAGATAAATATTATTTTTAGATTTGTTCTAAAATATTATGAGATTATCTTTTATTTATGGATTTATTTATTGGAATAATAAAATCCTTGGAGGCTAAGTTTTACTCTTCTATATAAAGAGAGTTCTCCCAAGCCTCAACACAACAACACAAAAATTTCGACTCTCACTTAGAAAAAGGAAGAGGAAATTTCGGCCATAACAAGGATAAATCTTTGGTGATTTTTCCGGGTAGCATATCGGAGGGGTTCGAGCCGAGGATTCCTTCCACCGGGAATTGCTTGGATCACACGTACGGAAGGCTGTGGTGCTCATCACATCTACTCCCAACAAATCATCCTTTGCGGTTCTTCAACTTGAATTTAGAGATTCAAGAGGTATGATCTACGAACTCACTTGTAGATGTAGATTTGATGTTTTATTACGTATACACATAGATCTAGATCCATAAATCGCTTCCGTTGCGATGATATTTTCCTAACAATGGTATCAGTCGCCAAGGAGATCTATATTTATACGTATAAAATATTAGATCTAGAGTGGTAAAACATGTAGATTTTTGTCCCAAATTTTTTTAAATTATAAAATAAATTTGTTTATTTTTTTTTATGCATATGAATGTCATGGTTGAAGAGATGGATTGGGGTTGGTATTGTTTACTCGTTAGATCCATTGTAGCTCTCTTGTTTGGTAACAATTGAGCATAGGAATTGTATTTTATTTATGTCAATCATCAATTTAAATGTAAAAGTAGCATCTTTTATTTAAATTTTTTGTTCATCCGGGCTGAAAAAAGTTGAAGATCTTGCTGGAAATTTGAAGATCAATGCGAAACCCAAGGTATGAATGAGGAGAAACGGATAAATTTTAATAAAAAACTGATACAGGGCTTTTAGCGACGTTTTTCCAAAAAGAAAAAAAAAAAAAAAAAAAAGCTGCGGCTGTGTTTTTTTTTTTTTGGATATGCGGCTGTTTCATCAATTTTTTCTTGGTAGATTTATTTTTGGTAAATAAATCTACCACTAGTAGGATGCACCGTGCGATGCACGGTGTGGCCCTGCTGTATATGTTGTGTCGGTAACGATGATAGTTTTTGTGGCATACAAGATTGAAGCTTATGAGAATAAAAGAGACTTTACACCACATTATTAAGTACCAACTTGTTTTGCAATACATATGATAATATTACTTTGATTACATCCCAAAAGTTGTATAATAGCAAGCAGCTGAACTATCAATACTACAGAGCAAGCATCAAAACAAGAAAATATCGTGACAAGCACAACTAATCAAAATTTGAGGAGGTATCAAAAGTTGAAAAGAAACTTTCCAACAAATTCAAACCCTGATTCATATTAAAGAATCAAACATCAAGCACTCTCATGAAGTAATTCAGACGTAAAAATGAACCATAATTGAAAGATCAAATTCTAAGAACACTTTGTACTTTAATTTCTCTTAAATATTCTAGTTTCTTGAGATTATTCTCTACAGCCTCTGCAATTCTCTTCATGTTTAGCTGAAAGAGAAGCTCGAGCATCAAACAATTTTCTAGTAGCCTCTTGAAACTTTTTCTCCAATTCAGAAACCTGATGCCCAAGAGCTATGGGTTCATGTTCAATATTCCTTTGGGCTGTTTCAATTTACACTAAACCAACAAATTTAAGTCTTAACTGAATTGGCAACATAGTCATAATCAATGATTGAAGAGTTGATACAATTACCTCTTCAGCTTTATGTCATTCATTCAAGTCTTGAAATATTAAATAGAAGGGGAAATTGTTTGCTGAGAAGTTTCCTCTTACTCTTTGCTGGCTTTTGCAACTCTGAAAGTTGTGCAAGATGAACGAATAATTTCCAGTACAAAAATAATGTAAGATAAGAAAGGAAATAAGGAACACATCATAGTTAGCCCTATGAACCAGAGGATAGATGTCTTTATAAAAAAGTTCAAATCCATTTGAAGCACACACATTTGGTAAAAGCGTAACTGGAAATTGGGCAGAAGGTGCAATCCAAACATCAACATTGAAATAGCATTCTACACCAACAATGCATCAAAATTACAAGTACGAAAAAGAAAAAACTGCCTACCACCAGCATGAATCAAGATGAAGAATATTAAAACTGCTTACCACCCGCAAAAAGCAAGATCTCTGGGTAGACATGGAAGAAATGACCAAGGAAGAAAAAGAATAAGACATGAAAATTACAGGTCTATAATTGAATCCATTCATCTTCATGAAAGCAAAAGAATGAATAAGAAAATAGCATAAATGGTGGAAAACACCTTACAAACAGTTACGATTTTCATCCTCCTTCCGCGCAACATCGAGAAGTTAATCAATCAACTCATATCCTTCCGCATAATGCCTTTTTGCCCAGTTGTATTCAACACTGACAATCCAAATTCAAAGTAATCATGGTGGAAGACCGGCAAAGCGGTATGTCATGAAGCAAAAATAAAACTAAAACGCTATGTAGGTCAATTTTGTAATTTTACCCAAGGGAGGGGGTGGAGAGAGAAAGATCTGTACATGTTCCTTGCTACCGCATAAACCTTTCCTCGTGCAACCTCATTATTTTCACTTTTTACTCATGAAAATTTTGGTGACATTTATGCAACCATCATTAGCCTACATAAGAGAATTTCAAAGTGTTTTGATGATAATTCAATGTGGTAACTGTTGAATGTAAAAGATGCATAAATTACAATGGTGGATATTTAATAAATTTCATACCTTCATTTTCAGGCATTGTCTTATTGTGAATATCATTTGACTATGATTATATATACTTTGAATTGAGCTATCGACTCCAAATTCATTTTGAGCATCTTCCTATCTGCACAAATAGAAAAAATGTATTTTCAAGAACAAATTTCATGAATTTCTGCTTGTCAAATACCCATAAATATTAAGAAATATCCTATTAATGTATGGGTACATAGTCATATACCCGAACAGAAAAACAAAACCATCACTACCGGAATAATCCAATTATCCCAAATACAATTACCTGCAATTTACGTTTTAAAGCAGCATGTGATTTGCTTGGTGTGACAAAAGAAGCATTACATCTCAAGAAACACTTGTAATAAAATGAAACAGATCATAGATCGTAAAATTTAACAAAGGAGAAACAAAAGAATTCTTATTCGTAGATTTTGCTCATCAGCTTCACTAATTCAAAATTTTTGTCCATGGATCGTTAACTAAACAAATGTGTTCAACAAGCACCCATTCACGAACATTTGTCAAAATTGAAGGCAAGGAAGAAAAGAAAGAATACGAAAGCCCAAAACCATTGAAACACAATACAAGAGCATAGAAACAAAGAAATCAACCGAACAATGACCCACCACATAAGAATCAGCCCAATCGAATAAAAATACAGAGGAAGAAGAGAGAGACAGAGAAGAAGAAGACAAGAGCAACCACCTGACGGAAAATGACGCTGGTGCAATCTTAGAGCAAACTTTTGAAACGAATACCGAAACCACCTTCAAGGTAAAACGAGAACGGGAAATGAGGAGGTCGTTGCTCCATTCCCTATTGTACAAACCGATTAAACCATTTTGGGTGGAGGAAAGAAGCATTTATCGGACAACGAAGACGGTGGTGGAGATTTGCATCGAAAAATGGACGAAACTTCTATATTACAATTATCTAATATAAAATTGTTTTTATCGTATAGACGCGTACACTGCTTTCTAGGTGATAAGCACGTGGTCATGTCATAGAATGTGATAGGAAGCATTAGGTACGACGTCGTTTCCTTAGCCCCAAAAAAAAAAAAAAAAAAAAAAAGGCTGCAAAAGGACAAAATAGTCGTCCCATGAATGTATAAATAATTAGTACTCCCATTTAAGATTAAATGTCAAAAAAAAAAAAAAAAAATATATATATATTTTTTTTAGGAAATTTTTTTTAGGAGCAGCCGACTTTCATCATTAATAAAAAAAAAAAAATTTAATTAAAATAAATTGGATTTATTTAATTAAAGACCGCTTCTCTCTCTCGGTGTTCGTGGTTCAGTGTTCAAACGGTTCGAGTTCAAGATTTGAAGATCAAGACTCGAAGACAAGAAGATTGTAATTTAATTTATTTTTCCTAGAATAGATTAGATACGGGGGTACCAACGATCCATCTCGGTGTTTAATTTTTTCCGCAATTTATTTTTTTATGTGTTTGATCATAAAATAGACATAAAATCGGAATTGCCATGACATGCATTCATATCATAAATCCACTCCATGCATACATGTAGAATTTTAATTTTGGTAATTAAAATAGGCATGTATACAAACTCGCGTAATTAGTTGAAATTTAATTAATACGTGGTAATTAATTAATTTAGTAACTAATTAAAGATCCGAGGGGTTATGAAATCGTTAGCCTTTCGGTGTGTGTTCTCGGTGAACCGCCTTAAAGCTCCAACGAGATCACGTTTTCGATTCGTAGTGTCTACGAGATTGAATGATGGTAAAAACAATAAATCTTGGATAAAAACGGTTCGCCTATAGGTTGGGTGGTCAATCGAGCTTGGCTCGACCGACTTAACCCTCCTAGTGTGATGTATGCACGGGGTCCGGCAAGACTAAGCCACACCGGAGAACGGAGGGGTGATTCCTTCCCATCTCAAACGCGCTCTCTTGACCCGATTTCGTCCGATCATCACATATGTTCCAACGAATAGGGCGGGTAGGCTTGCCTACGCCACCGACACCATTCGAATCCTTGATTTCATGTGCTTTTATGTTAACATCAAAAGACGTGGTTAGTTAACCCACCACCACTTCCAAAATATTGAGTGGGAGCGGGGGCGCGCGACACCAACCCCACGGTCTCTACTATAGATGCAAGTAAGTGAGAGAAGGGTGACGCCTCGCGGGCGCTTTGATTTCGCCCCCTACGGATGGTGTTCACCCCTATCAACATTCATGGCTTGGTCTCCGAAAGGATAGGATTTACGGGTACTCGTCGGGTCACCGACCTATCCTACGACGGCACACTCGGGCGTACCTAAGAGATCCGATATAGTAGGTCACACTCATCAAGGGTATTTTTGGTAATACCTAGGCTAAAAAAGGAAGGTAGTCAATGAATAAAGGGATGTTCGATTCTCGTGGATGTCCGATTCTCACAAGTTATTCATTGATTTAACCGTTGATCTCTTTGACCTACCCTACGGCGTAGATCGAGATGCAAGGTTAAAACCTTGGAATGGTAGAGTAGACTTAATTTTAGTTTACAATTCCTAAAAATAAATTTATATAGTAGTGTTAAACTTGAATTAATGTATGTCATTTTATTTTCAAAGAAAAATGTCTACTCAAATTTACGCTTTCTTGTCTAAAAATTAACGGGAAACAACTTTAAGAAATGGAAGAGTAACTTAAACGTGGTACTCACATATGAGAATGTGCAACACGTACTCACTTCGAATGCCCTACGCCGCGATCCAAAACACAGTAAAGCTGAGATCGAACAGCGTAATCGCTGGATCGAAGCCGACAACCGGGCTCGTGGGCTCATCCTAGCGGCAGTGTCAGAGGTCATTAGGACCCAGATTGAGGAGTTTGAGTCTGCAGGAGAAATCATGCGGAAACTTACTACGATGTTTGGATCACCTAGCAACCAAGCAAGACACGATGCCATCAGGTTGGCTGTTAACACGAAACTGAAGAAGGGTCAAGCGGTGAATGGTCATGTTTTGAACATGATCAGTTACTTCAACGACGCCGGTATTCATGGATCAAAGTTTGATGAGGCAACTCAAGTATCAATGATTTTGGAATCGTTGACTCCTGAGTTTATCCCGTTCAAAACTCAGTATCTGATGGGAAAATATGAGTTATCCATGACACAGATATTGAATGAGCTGACAATCTACGAGGGCCTACTATCGAAAGATAAAGCCCAAGTAGGGGATAAGAAGGTCAAGCCAATATGGCCGGGCTAAGTCTTCAAACAAGCCTAAGGCAAAACCGAAGAAGAAGGGAAATGTTGCACTGTGCTCCAAACCAATGAAGAAAAAGACGAAGAAAGCCAAGAAAGCTGACGAGGCCAAGCCCAAGGGCAAATGCTTTTCTCAGAAGGAGGTAGGACATTGGAGACACCATTGTCCGAATATCTTCGGGATGTGAAAGATGGCAAAGTCAAAACATCATTGAAAAGATAAGAAAGGTAATTTAGAATTACTATTCTTGGAATCTTTTAATGTAGCTAAAGATGTGTCCAATTGGATACTTGATCTCGGAGCTACTAACCATGTATGTTCTTCATTGCAGATTCTTAGTTCTTATGAGGAGTCGGAAGAGGGTTCTCAAGTGATGCGAGTAGGCACTCGGGGCGCTCATTTCGCTAAAAGCAATGGGAGTCGTGGATTTGCATTTCAATAATAGAATTTTACATTTAGACAATGTTTATTTTATTCCCAATTTCGGAGAAATTTGATTTCTTATTCTGCCTTGGTTGAACAATCATTTTCTGTTTCATTTATGAATGGTGAATTTGTTATTTCAAAAATGGTTTTGAATTATGTTCAACTACTGAATGAAAATGGTTTATATTTTGTAAAACCACATAAAGCTCCCCTACTTAATTCTCAAAATGTTTAAAACCGCTCATCAAAGATCTGCTAAAAGGCGAAAAGTTTCTCAAATAAAAGAAGATAAAACATACTTGTGGCATCTAAGGCTCGGCCATATTTCCTTGGAAAGACTCAAAAGACTAGAAAAAGGCTCATGCCTTAGGTGAGTCATCTGTTGACACACTTGCTGTCTGCGAGTGTTGCCTGGAGGGAAAAATGACTAAGCGTCCCTTCTCATCAAAAGGTAAAGGGCCCACAGAACTCTAGACTTAGTGCATTCGGACCTTTGTGGTCCGATGAACGTATAAGCTGAGGCGGATACGAGTATTTCGTGACTTTCATTGATGACTACTCGAGATTCGGTTATGTTTATCTCACGCATAGAAATCCGAGGCTTTTGGAAAGTTCAAGGAGTTCCAAGCGGTAGCGAAAGGCAACTAGGAAAGTCATTGAAATGCCTCCGCTCGGATCGTGGAGGTGAGTATTTAGATCTCGAGTTCATTGACTACTTGGTGAAAATGGGATTTGTTTCCAACGTTCGCTTAGGACACCTCGGCAGAATGGAGTTGTCGAGAGTGAGAGAAATGTGACATTGATCAACATGGTAAGATCAATGATGAGCTACGCCACTACCTATATCCTTTTGGGGTTATGCTTTAGAAGCGGTCTACATTTTGAATGCAAGATCGTCCAAGTCTGTCGAAAAAGACACCCATTGAAATGTGGTCGCGACATCGCGAAAGCATGCGTCACTTCCGATATGGGGTTGTCCTGCACATCTGGCCGATGGACAAGACTACCAAGCTACAATCACGCATTTAAAGTATGTCTATTTGTAGGCTATCCAAAAGGTACACGTGGTGGTCTATTTTACGATCCGGAAGATAACAAAGTGCTAGTCTCGACTAACGCTACGCTTTTGGAGGAAAGTTATATGAAAGACCACGCACCTCGAAGTAAAATTGTACTAGAGGAATTACTCTCCGATAACATCGACCTATTGTGGCAGCGATGTCCCTATAAACAACACGAATGATACAACAATCACTTCCGACGTTCTGTTCCACCCAGACGTCTCATGAGAGTGGTTCGCCACCGGCTCGGCACGGCATGGATTTAGAGGCTAATGTAGTCGCCTCGATGGGGTGGAAGATGACCCTTTGACCTATAAGAAGGCCTTGTTGGATCATGATAAGGATAAATGGATTGACGCTATGAATCAAGAGATGGAGTCAATGTACTCTAACTCGATCTGAAACTTGTAGAACTTCCTCGGGGTGAAAGGCCCATTGGATGTAAATGGCTCTACAAGCGAAAGAGAGGAGTGGATGGGAAGGTCGAAACCTTCAAAGCACGGCCGGTAGCCAAAGGTTACACACAAATGAGGGTATTGACTACGAGGAAACCTTCTCACCTGTGGCCATGATGAAAACCATCCGCATCCTCCTTTCGATTGCTGCATGTCTGGATTATGAGATCTGGCAAATGGATGTTAAGACAGCGTTTTTAAACGGCTTTCTTGACGAGGAAATCTATATGCAGCAACCAGAGGGATTCATTGAAGAAGGTCGAGCACATGGTATGCAAGTTGCTTAGATCCATTTATGGTTTGAAGCAAGCATCTCGCTTCCTGGTATCATAGATTCGATCACACGATCAAGTCTTATGTTTTCGAACAACACTTTGCTGAATCTTGTGTGTACAAGAAGGTTATCAAAGATAGTGTTGTATTTCTCGTGTTGTACGTCGATGACATACTCCTAATTGGCAACAATAAGGGGATGATGTCCGACGTAAAAAGTTGGTTGACCACGCAATTCCAAATGAAGGATTTGGGAGAAGCGAGTTATGTTCTAGGGATCCAAATTATAAGGGATCGCAAGAACAGATGTTGGCTCTGTCCCAAGCAACTTATATAGATAAGGTGCTAGCACGCTTCAGTATGGAAAACGCAAAGAAGGGTTTTCTACCAACCCGTCACGGCGTGTACCTCTCTAAGACTCAGGGGCCTCAAACCCCTGAAGAGATTGAAGCTATGGGAAGAGTGCCATATGCCTCGGCTGTTGGTAGTCTTATGTATGCCATGAGGTGTACGAGACCTGACATTTGTTACGGCGTTGGATTAGTCGGCCGTTTTCACAAATCCAGGGCAACCGTGACCGGGCAAAGAAAGAAAGAATCTCATCAAATATTTGAAGAGAACCGAGAAATTATATGCTCGTCTATTCGAGTGGGAGTTTGGAGCTAGCGGGATACACCGACTCTGATTTCCAGTCAGACAGAGATGATTCGAAATCTACCTCTGGTTCAGTGTTTACGCTTGGTGGCGGTGCAGTTGAATGGAGAAGCCAAAAGCAATCCAGCACAGCCGATTCAACAATGGAAGCTGAGTTCATAGCGGCCTCGGAGGCAGCTAAAGAAGCAGTTTGGTTAAGAAAGTTCATCAGCGGATTAGGCGTTGTCCCGAATGCTGAGGATCCTATTACTCTCTATTGTGATAACAATGGGGCCATTGCCAACTCTAGAGAACCTCGAAAGCACAGTAAGTCGAAGCATATAGAGAGGAAATACTGGGTGATCAATGATTTTGTCGATAGAGGTGACATTTCCGTCAAGAAAATCGCCTCCGCCGATAATCCTGCTGATCCATTCACCAAG
The DNA here is from genome assembly GCA_026214975.1 of Gentiana macrophylla. Classification (NCBI taxonomy): domain Eukaryota; kingdom Viridiplantae; phylum Streptophyta; class Magnoliopsida; order Gentianales; family Gentianaceae; genus Gentiana; species Gentiana macrophylla. Next base: position 87,581,044 of record CM047805.1, on the reverse strand, counting down.
ACGCTGTCGATTGAAGCTTTTAGTCGACACTTGGAGACTATAGGTATTAGAGACATGTCTCATTTGCTTTAGAGCAAGTGGGAGTGATAGTTTGCTGTATTTTAAATAAAAGGGTGTGCTCTAAAACAATTAATCACAAGCTTTCGTGCAAGTGGGAGATTGTTAGGTGTGATGCCCGAAAGACAATTTTTGTAATTGTTTTATTTAATAAATGAAATGATGTTATTATTCATATTTATTATTCTCATAATCACCGATATGACAATAGTATTTACACTACAGAAAACCCTGAGTATATCGTTTATGTAATCACTTAACTCAGTGTATGAGACATACACGGGAGGATTGAGTTAGTGAAGATGTACTTAAAATACAATTAGTCCATAGTAAAGTTAATCGAGAGTATCGGGTCTCCCCTTTAACGTACTATTAATGCGCCCATAACACGATAGGTGTGATCGCCTTATCCGACTTTCGGTTAAGGGAACCTAATGGGGCATTTATATATGATAGATATATCATATAGTATCGACCGATTTGATCTCGAGTTCTCAATATAATTCCGTGAATTGAGAAGTCTTATCGAATCATTAGATGATCATATTATGGATATATCTTAATCTCGAGGTGATCACAATCATTTGCTTGAATCGGTATGAGGTTTGACTTGACGGTTAAGGATTACACCGAGTCCGTGATCCGAATTACCCCATCTTGGCATTGTAATCGGATTGAGTGAGTAGTCCGTGTTATCACAGATACGGAATCCATTCCTTCCATTTATGGAAGTAGATAGACGCTTCCTTATGAGTTAATCCTAGACATTGATCGATCCATGGGATTCATATTACACCGATTAGCTACCAAAGTGAGTTATTTGAATTATTGATCACTGGGGTTAACGGTAAGTAAGACAAGATGTTCGAAAAGGGTTAACGGTAACTTCCCGATTTAGAATGAATAAATCTATGGAGGATTAATCCATATGAAATGATTATATCAAGGTGGGCGCTTATTACTTTCTCGTGAGGAGATAAATATAATCTTATAATCGGAGGAGTGCAAATACGGGATTATGGTGGCATATTCCTCGTGATTGATTCATCGAATATATAATTATTCTCGCTCGCCGATAATTATTTATTTGATTTATCGGAGCCACCGATTATTAGTCCATGGTCCCCGACGTGCCTCCTAATATAGCATGTATATTCTCGGACGTCGAATCCTAATAATATTGATTTAGTTCATGTTGGACTTTATTAAAACGATATGTGAATTAATTGTTTAGTGGACTATTAAATTAGTTGGGCTAAATAATTAAATATGTGGAAAAGACATTTTCCATAATCTTGGCCCAATTATTGTGTAATGCCAAAATTAATATTGACTAGGTCAATAATAAAAGTGGCGCCACATGTGTTCCTTTTAACAAGGAATTAGTTTTCTTGTGTGATAAAAGACATGTGCATAAAATATTTATTGGATAAATATTTATGGTAATAAATAAAGATAAATATTATTTTTAGATTTGTTCTAAAATATTATGAGATTATCTTTTATTTATGGATTTATTTATTGGAATAATAAAATCCTTGGAGGCTAAGTTTTACTCTTCTATATAAAGAGAGTTCTCCTGCCTCAACACAACAACACAAAAATTTCGACTCTCACTTAGAAAAAGGAAGAGGAAATTTCGGCCATAACAAGGATAAATCTTTGGTGATTTTTCCGGGTAGCATATCGGAGGGTTCGAGCCGAGGATTCCTTCCACCGGGAATTGCTTGGATCACACGTGACGGAAGGTCGTGGTGCTCATCACATCTACTCCCAACAAATCATCCTTTGCGGTTCTTCAACTTGAATTTAGAGATTCAAGAGGTATGATCTACGAACTCACTTGTAGATGTAGATTTGATGTTTTATTACGTATACACATAGATCTAGATCCATAAATCGCTTCCGTTGCGATGATATTTTCCTAACAATAGTGAATGGGTAAGTCCAACTCAAGTAGTTCCAAAGAAAGGAGGTTTCACGGTAAAAGAAAATGATAAAAATGAATGGATTCCGACAAGGGAAATTACAGGATATCGAATGTGTATTGACTTTCGGAAACTGAATGATCATACTAAAAAGGATCATCATCCACTTCCATTCATCGTACAGATGTTGGAAAGATTGAGTGGACATAAGTATTACTGCTTCTTAGATGGTTATTTAGGTTATTTACAGATATTCATTGCAGCAGGAGATAGAGAAAAAACTACTTTCACTTGTCCCTATGGAACTTTTGCTTATAAAAGAATGTCGTTTGGATTATGTAATGCACCTGCTACATTTCAGCGATGTATGATGGCAATATTTTCTGATATGGTCGAGAAATTCTTAGAAATCTTTATGGATGACTTTAGTGTTTATGGAGATTCTTTTGATAAATGCTTATCACACTTAGAACGCGTTTTACAATGCTGTGAAGATACTAACTTGGTACTAAACTGGGAAAAATGTCATTTGATGGTATCTGAAGGAATTGTACTAGGTCATAGAATCTCTGAAGTAGGAATTGAAGTTGATAAAGCTAAAGTTGAAGTAATTGAAAAATTACCTCCACCAATTAATTTGAAAACGTTAAGAGGATTTCTTGGACATGCAGGATTTTATAGAAGGTTTATTGCAGATTTCTCAAAAATAGCAAAGCCCTTGAGTCATTTGCTAGAAAAAGAAGTACCTTTTAACTTTGATGATAAATGTATGAAAGCCTTTAAGACCCTAAAAGCGAAATTAACTCATCGCACTAAAGATTAGTAGCACCAGATTGGGATTTGCCGTTTGAAATTATGTGTGATGCAAGTGATTTAGTTTGTAGAGTGCTTTTAGGTCAACGGTATAACAAAATTCTCAAAGCTATCTACTATGCTTCTCACACTTTGAACGCAAATACACTTAATTATGCAACTACCGAGAAAAGAATCATATCGTAATATTTGCCTTAGATAAGTTTCGATCATATATTGTAGGTTCTAAGGTAATAATCTACACACTATTCACTCTGAAGTATCTCATTAAGTAAGAAAGATGCCAAACCGCGTCTTCTTAGGTGGATTCTCATTACTTCAAGAATTTGATATTGAAATTAAGGATAAAAAAAGTGAAAATGTAGTAGCAGCATCATCTAAGTAGGATGGATAATGATGAAGGAAAATTCAGGATTCGTTTCCAGATGAGAAACTGTTTAAGATAGATACTCCCTCAACCATGCGATTATTAAAAAATAGAATACCATCAAAGGAAGATTCGCCATGGTTTGGGGATATTGTTAACTACATTACCTGTAAGTACATCCCACCTCATTGGACTTGGCAACAGAAAAAGAAGTTCTTTTATGACTTAAAGTTTTATTATTGGGATAAACCGGATCTTTTCCGAAGATGCTCAGATGGAATAATTAGGAAATGTATTCCTGATAGTGAAATTTTAAGTGTATTATCATTTTGTCATGATCGTGAGGCAGGAGGTCATCATGGAGGATGGAAAACTGCTTTCAAAGTTTTACAATGTGGTTTCTATTGGCCTACACTATATAGAGATGCATATAAATATGCAAAATCTTGTGAATCATGTCAAAAATGGGAAATATATCGAAAAACATGAAATGCCTATGCAACCGATTTTAGAATGTGAGCTATTTGATGTATGGGGCATAGATTTCATGGGACCTTTCCCTATATCTTTTGGAAAAATATTTATTCTAGTAATGGTTGATTATGTTTCTAAATGGGTAGAAGCTGAAGCTCTCCCTACTAATGATACCAGAGTAGTGCTAAGATTCCTTAAAAAGAATATATTCACACGATATGGCATTCCGAGGCTATCATTAGTGATAGAGGTTCACATTTTTGTAACCGACCATTTACTAAGGTAATTGAGAAATATGGTGTAACTCATAAACTTGGAACACCCTATCATCCACAAACTAGTGGACGTGTAGAGGTGTCTAATAGAGAAATTAAAAGAATCGTGGAGAAGACAAAGGGACTCGAATCGTAAAACCAAGCGTAAAGACTTGATGATGCATTATGGGCATACGAAACGACCTTTAAAACACCGATTGGTTTGTTCTCCTTACAAATTAGTATTTGGTAAATCTTGTCATCTCCTGTTGAATTAGAACACCGAGCTTTATGGGCTATTAAATTTCTAAACTTTGATCCTAAAGTCATCCGGTAATCATAGAGTACTTCGATTATGTAACTAGAAGAATTTCGACTGATTCTTATGAAAATGCTCGAATCTACAAGGAACGCACGAAAGCTTTTCATGATAAGAGAATCTATAGTCGTGAGTTCCATGTAGGTGATCGAGTACTTTTATACAATTCACGCTTGAAGTTGTTTCCAGAAAGCTTAAATCTAGATGGACAGTCCATATGACGTAACAAAAATCTATAAAGTGGAGTTTGTTGAACTAATCGATGGAAAAACAACTTTTATAGCCAATGGACACAGGTGAAATTGTTCGTGGAAGTGAAGGATACCTCAACCGTAAGAAGTATTATTACTTATCGACCCTCCAACGAATTAAGGAAGCGAGAATTTTAAACTCAAATTGATTACGGGTACTATCTTTCTAATTCACCTTTTAAATATGCATTTTAAAGTAGTTTCGTCTTTTACCGGATGACGTAAAAGAACCGGATGCCTTTCATAGATAGAATAAGAGTTTTTATTTTACTTTTAAGATTAGGTCCGAATAAGGATGTCGATTTAAGATAGAAGCCTTAGTTTCTAAATTAAATAAGGAATTGCTAATCAAGTCGAGAAAGAGAACTTTGTAATGGAAATTCAAGGAGTGCAATAAAAAGAAGAGCAAGGTTTCTAATGAGATGTAGAATCTGTGGAAAAAGTGAACATGATGGACAATGTGGAAGAAATACAACCATATCCCAGGATGAGTGTTTGAATATTATTAAGAAGGGAACGATTAGGTGGTTATCCGAAAATCCCGAGGGAATACAAATAGATAATTCAAACGCATCATTCCTAGGAGAAAGGTTAAGGGATCGTTATGATAACAATCTTGAGGATTTGAGATTGAGGGAGTTAGCAAAAAATCCTAAAAATTATAGTGTGTGCCTTTAGTCTTTTAATTGTTTTTAAAGTTGTGTTAATTCTAAAAATTAAAAGAAAATATTTTTATGGAAAATTTATAATAAACCTATTTTATCATATATGATTTAAAGTAGGTATATTATATAAAAATATGTATTTTTCAAGATTATAGTAGTAATTTTATATTTTATTTCTTATGAAAAATCGTATTAAACTTATCTTATAAACATCAAAAATATTTTTGTGGTATAATCTAAGTTTATTACACATAAAAGAAGCAAAAAGTGAAAAATTGGACACAGTGTGACCGCACGCGCGATACACTACCGGCACGCGCCGGTGTGGACACACTTAGACCTAAAAAAATGCGCCCTTTCTTCATTTCCCCCATTCCCTCAAAATTTTAGAAGAGCAGCCCGACTCCACCCCATTTTCGCCCAAAAATATATCAAATTTCATCACTTTTTCATCACAAATTCAACAATCCATCATCTTCTCTTCATCTAAAACATCTAAGAAGATCAACATTGGAAAAAGTTGAAGCTTGGCAAGCTCAAAGCTCTCTTTTCTCTCATTCCGACCCACCATTAATTCCGTGGCCTAGCTTTTCTTTCTAGCATATTAAGGTAATATATATATATATATATATATATATATATATATATATATATATATATCAAATATTTCAAATTTTAGTTAAATTTCAAAATTATTTTGAATTTATTTTGATTTTATAGCCTAAGTAATTGTTGGTTCTTGTTGTTGGTGTTGTTTGTTTGTGTTGTTGTATTGTCATACCACTATCGTAGATGGCCTCATCATCTCAAAGCAATCCTAAGAGGAAAAGACTGAAGTACCAATCGTAGTACCGGTAGTTCAAACTAGGCCTTTAACCAAAAGGAGAAAACTTTAACCTTTGAAAAAACGCTAGTCAGTGCTGCTAAGCGGGCACATGATGAGTACTTTAGTAAAAGTAAGGTTTGGTTAGAACGAGGATTGATTTTTCAAGATTGGGAAAGAAGTGAAAGAAATTTTCAAGGATAGAGGATGGTTGGATATAGCTATGGATAGGAAAGATAAGATTAATGTTTCTATGGTATCGAATTTTTATTCAATGATTATCTACTTATGATCTTGTCGATACGGTTGAGAGATGACCTATATTCCTCTAAGAAATATTAATGTTACTTTTACCCTGCTATGATTAATGTATTCTATGGCTTAGTGAAATACTCAAGAGGAGGATTATCATAATGTTTGGGGTTTAGAACATCCTATGGTTTGTACAAACCAAAGCTTATGAAGCCCAACAAGCCTTTGACCCCACTCATTGAATGGATAGAAAATAGGTTTGCTTATGGGAATTGTATTAGGGACATAAGGGCAATAAAAGCAGTTCTTAGGCCATAATGTATGTCCTTCCACACATGTTTGTGCATTTGGTCGAGATGAAGTGGTTATTGCTTGGGCCATGGTTAATGATATTCCTATAAATGCAGGGAAATTGATCTTTTCTAAGGCATGTGATTTTGCAAGCACTCGCTATCGAGGGGACGCCTCCGCTCCTAGTCTCATTTCTCGCCTTATGTGAGCTTGCGCGAGAGTCCCTGTCTTACCCTCGGATAGAATCTGTGTCTCCCACATTCCTCCCATTGGTCTTAAGTCGAGAGCCTTACCTACCGGAGTAATAGATTACAATAATCCTAATCGTCGTAGAACAACGACCACCACCTCCACCTCCTTTTCACACTCAGTACCTAGACCACCTGAGCAGTCACACCACCACAAAGAGAGCCAAATTGAGGCTATGTTTCAACATTTAGTTCAAGCTCGGGCTAGAATCGATGCTAATATAGCTTTAGCTTGTGAGAAGAATAGACAAGTGGGTGAGGACATTCGAGTTGGTCAAAGAGGATATCGAGATGCTATGAGTGAGTTTGATCCTAGATTTGATGAGATTTACGCTGACACCCCTATAGTCACCTTACCCATATACTATGCCGATTGATTCCACCGATTCCACCACCTGTTATATTTCGGGACTATACGCCGTCATCCATAGGACATGGTGGTATGTTTACAGTACACCAGGGACATCCTTGGGGCATGGGAGGAGTGACTTCAGTGAGCGATGATGTGACAAACAGGATTTGGTTCATTTGGTCTACAGGATCGGTTTCTCGTCGACGATGAGGACCGAGACATCATTTAGAACTTCATCGATCGGATCCAATAGCTCGATTTATGGTATTCATACGACGCAGTCGCAAGGAGCTGATTATACTTCGATACTATCTACATTTGGATCATCGTCATCTCGATGATGACCCTACTGGTGACATTGATCTTAACTATGATGAGGACGAGTGATTTTTTTTCTTTGTTGTATAACTATCTACTTTTGGTTTGACTTAGTATCTTTTATATTTGTTGTGTACGTTAAACGTTTGATGCACTCTCGGGGTAGTGCACGTTGTTATTTTTTATCTTTTTCGTAGATTTCGGATGTTTTTAGATCCTTTTCACCACGTTTTAGAAAACCTGAAGAACTCTTGATGCAGAAAATAGATGCTGGAATGAGCTGAAAGTAGAAATATCTCTCGATCGAGCAATATTTGACCGCACGCGCGCGGTTAGTGTCGGCACGCGCCGGTGTAGTGAGGTCGCGAGGATCTTCTCAGGATATTTCCATTTCACCACCTTTGCCTATAAAAGGAAACAGATGCAAGATTCTAAAGTGCTCATTCTCTTCCTTTACCTTTAATTTTCTTGCTATAAAGAGTTTAAAATGTCCGATCGTTCGTCGATTAACAGCTTATTCTCTCCACATACACCGAATTCGTCATTCCAAATCCATTTTTCATCAAATCCCTTACGAGCCTATGTATGCTTCGGCTCACAACCCTTATATAAGTAATTTCAATCAGTCACCGGTGTTGATTGAAAGGGGTTTAAATTTCAGAAAGGTTGACAACTGGGCATTTACGAGGATGGATATAGATGGGTGGGACTATTTTTGTCGTATGCCGAGAGGTAGGATTAATGTTACTATGGTAAGAGAATTCTATTCAGTACTTTCAGAAGCTAATACTGTGTCGTTAACACAGTCTGTTACAGTAAGAGGAGTTGTTGTTCCTTTCACTTCTACCAACATAAATCAAATTTTCCTTATTCCACCAGTCCACACATCACCAAGTCATTTTGAGTATCAATGGAGATTGGATACCGCTGACGGTTTTATTACAAAATATTCGGAAGCTTGTCCACTCTTGTTCTACAATTATGATATTGATCAAAATGTCTCTACGACTGCTTTGCTTCCCCATCTTAGAACGTGGAAGCGATTCATCAATTCACGAGTATATCCAATCATTAATTTCTCGGAAGTTAGTGATGATGAATTGATGCTTCTATATGCGATTACTCTTGGTCATTATAGATTGGGGTCTTGATTCGTAATCACCGTGAGAGTTTGCATTCGGGAGAAGACCGAATTATCATCCTTACCATTTGGATGGTTGATTTCTAGGTTGTGTGTTCGTTTGGCAAGGGTTCGGAAAGAGCGACAGATGAATATTTTCCAGCTCGCATTCCTCATGTTGGGCTTTTACCAGTCGATATTCCGGGAGGATCGTCAAGTGGTAAAATTAAAATAATGTGTTGGTAGTCCAGGAAGGAATAAAAATCATAAAAGTAATATGGTACGTTAGCATAAGTCACAATAAATTAAAATAACTTAGTTTAATAAATTAGTTTAAATTAGTTTAACTTAATTTATGGTTTTCTAGTTTAACGCTCCTAGTAGTTTTAATTTGTATTTTAGTATTGTAATATATTTGCATGTTTTTAATTTATGTTTTTAAATGTTTTTCTTTTATATTATATAAACGCTCGTCTATTTGACACCTAAAATAATTTAACCATGATAAAATTCATTTTATTTTCTAATCCAAATTTTTACTACTCATTAGCCATCGAGACGATGCCAATTCGTAAGTGGGGAGTAGGGATTGGTTAGTAAATAAATTGAATTTAATACATCAAATACTTACACACTTAGTTTAATTTTTCTTAAGGGAATAAGTGAATAATATATAATTATTATGATAAAAATGATATATTTGGATAGAATAAATTTTTAATTAAGTAAAGTAATCTTGATATATTATTTCTATATTAATTATGTCTATTTTAGATTTTTAATAAGATTTTTAGTATATATATCTTGATAAATATTATGAAATATTTTTTTTATGAAATTAGACAAAAGTTACTTATAATTATAATGAAATTTTAGAATAATTTTCTTTTCAAGACAAAGTATGAAATTGGAATCGGATTAGGGATGATGAGATTTTTGGCATAACTTTGATAAACCAGAGCCAAATAAGCCTACCCAAACATGATTTCTAATTTTGTCCCCACCTCAAATTGTAGAAGTGATCAAGACCTCACTCGAAATAGCCATTATTATTAACTAAAAATTACTAACCCTAACTTAATAATGGTCTACATTTCTTTGAAAATCCCGCAAGTTTAGTATGTATTTATGAATAATGGTGACGACATCGAAATTTGATATATCTTTGAGATTGAAATGAATGTTATTCGGAAGGCAGTTTGTTATCAAATATGGTTATTCTCTAAAAATAAAAAAAATAAATATATATATATATATATATATATATATATATAAGAACAGAGTATTATAGGTATCTTTTCAGTTTTTGATCAACAAACCAAAAATAAAATATCGATATAATTTGCTGATGATAGTAGTCCAAATTAGGGTATTATCACTGAAATGTCCTATTGCTTTGGGAATGAAGGTATATGCTACAAATGTGAAAAGAAAAAGTCGAATCAAAACTATCAAGAATTATCACGAGTTTAAGGAAACCGGATTCGTAATTTTCGATCGAAAGAGTAGTACTCGATCAATCTTGATAAAGCAATGCCTATGTTCTTAAGTTCTTAAAAAAAAAAAAAAAAAACCATATTTTGGAAATTATCAAGGTTGGAAATTGAAAACAGTGCCAGGAGTGTTACTGATTGAGAAAATTTTGATCAGAAGATGAAAGTGTAAGTGTAAATGCGACTTGCTTTCTACCTCTTTTGATTTTCCTTTGTTATCCTTTTCGATTAGCCAACTATCCTAAGCTTTGAACGTTACAAGCCAATTTGCCAAGTACTTGACTTAGTCTTTGATTCCGATAAATCATACAGTGGAGATTAAAAAGTTGTTCTAAATATTTTATTTATACTTATAAAGTAATTCATGTAGAATTTCATTTAAATAATATTTTATAACTAATTTATTACGTTATATACACTTCTTATCTTTTTAAAATATCTTAGATAGATGAAATTAATATAATTATAATGTTGACAGCATACGTTACTAAGTTAGGAATTTAATCTAGAAGAATTATATTATATTTTTATAATTTTTATATATTATCGCTTATTTTGCTCGAGGACGATCAAAAGCTAAGTGGGGAGTTGTGATGTATGAAAAATATATCATTATATTATAAGATTTTTTATTATTATTTTATGATATTTTAGTATAATTTCATATAAATGCATTGAAAACTTATAAAAATCATAGTTAGTTATAATTAGATGCATAAGTTATAAAAACGATAAAAATAATGGTTTTTTGTCAGATTTACGTTTGGTGTTTTGTTGATTTTATTGCAGGATCAGATGTTTACCGAGATCCCAAAATATGACATACTTCGAAGTATAAATCATGAGTTTTTGTGGGATAAAAGATTATGCCAAAATCTAACAACTTTGAATGTATCAATCGTCCTTAATGTTTCTACCGTAACTCATTTTTAACGGACATTTGACCTAACTTAGAGGCATTTTCAGAGAAAAAGTCCTTGAATCATGTCAATCTGAGGTCTACAGCTCGAGATAGGTTTTTACGAACATATGATATGTTGAGTGGCCGGCACGCGCCGGAGAAGGCCGGATCTTGCAGGAAAATCTCTGACATTGGGCCCACAAATCTCTGACAAGGGAATATCTACTGTGTAGCCGGCACGCGCCGGTGGTGCTCCGGCACGCGCCGGTTAAGTTATGTGGCCTATAAATAGAGCTCAAGTGCAACCATTTTGAAGTGTACCAATGCATATATCTCTCTTCTATATATATCTATAGTCTCTTTTGTTGTTTTTAGTTAAATAAAAGTCAGAAAACGCACACTCTGCATTAATAATCTTTGTAGTATAAAGTATCGTTATAATACTTAGAAGATGTATCAAGGCTCATTGATGTAAAAGAGTTGCTATTTCCGGAGGGTACAACTCAAGCTTCAATTGTAATCCCTGCAACTTTTCTAATGTATTTATGTTTGTTGGTTGTATCTATATATTAATTATAATGCTATTAGGCTAACTTAATATCTAGCCAAGATATGAAATTGGATTAGTTTTATCTTTTTAGGGAAATGGATAACGACTATGTTAAAATTGATTAAAATCGGTTATAATGAATCTCTTTCTATGTTTGAATTGAAGTAGCTAATTGATTTGAAAGAATTCATAATCTAATTATGAATTGACGCCTCGTAGTTAGTTTATGAACTCGTTAATAGAAAGACCGGAGGGTAAAATTGGCCGAGTGAAAACGTGACAACGGAATCCGATTTCCTAAACCGGGGGTAGATTTGTTTCGGGAGAAACAAACTCTTATTGAAATTTATACTCGAGAGATTATCACGTTAAATTCGCCTGTTTAATTGACATCTTTTAAAATTGGCCGTATGACAAAACGGGAGTGACCCATGCTTGAGGATGACATTGGACAAAGGACAAGACATATGACAATTTCATACGCTCAAGTGTGAGGAGAAATTGCCTAGCTTAGAGTATACCGTTTCGTATAATTGATTGGACCTTGGAAAAAGGAAGATCTATCTTATCTAATTTCTACTAAAAAGATATAAGAATTCAATAACATATTCCTGGCTAGTCTCTAATTATAATATCTATCTCCCTCCCCTAGATATTGTTTTGGTACCTATATATACTTATATCTATATATATATATATATATGTATTGCTATATATTTATATATATATATTTATATACTTATATATATCTGTTTTAGTTTTATGCTTTTATTTATTGTTTGTTAGTTTAGAGTTTGGTTGGATGATAAAATTGCGACTTAGATTGAGATAATAATAGTTTCTCGGTGTTTAATCACACGGTGAATTACCAAGTTTTCCCTGAGGATCGACACCTGACTCACCGTACTATCACTACAATTTGATCCGGTACACTGCCGGTAAGGATTGATAGCATAGAAAAGGTCCGTCACCTCACAAAGGGCCAAGCGTTTTTTCCAGACTTTTTTCAGCAACTGTCCTCTTATGCAAGAGAGAGGGCTGAACCAGGATCGTGTTGGGCCAGGCCACCGGGCTAGAATTCTTGCAAATGGTTGGGCAGGCCTCGTGGCTCCTCCGGTTGGGGAGTACAACTTGACCCTGGTGCGCGAATTCTACTCTGCCTTGTCAGCGGATAACAATGTTGAGCTTATCACCACCGTTGTTGTCCGTGAGGTGGTGGTGAACTTTACTCCGGCCGCCATCAATGAGTTTTACAGCCTTCCTAATCCTGTTGAGGATTATGACATCACTTGGGATCTTGAAGATCCGATCAACTACTTTGGCACTCTTGCCGAGGCATTCCAGTCTCTACTGCGACAAGAGTGGGTGGATGACATGGAGGTTAGGGTCCATATGCTCAGTCTTCCGGAGAGAGATTGGAAACGCTTCTTGAATACTCGGGTTTTTTGCTTGCCCGATTATAAGGTGGTCACTGAGCCTGAGGCGTTTGTTCTTCATGCTCTTTCGGTGCCGGACGTGACCATCAACTGGGGTAGTTTGATCCATCAAGAGGCGATTAAGTTTGCCCGCTTGAGGGATGGTGGTCTGGTTATGCCGTTTTCCTGGATGATCTCCAATATGTGTATTCGGAGCCTTGGCATGCCGGTGTGCCCGACCACTGATGTATATATTGCGGCTCCAGCCCCGGTGCATGAGGATTTTTTTTGGGGAAATTTCCCTCTTGTACAAATTCTTCCTCAATGAATTTTTATTTTTAAGCATGTTCACTTCGCCCCCTTCTATGTCGGACAGGCTTTGCTTGTCGGAGACGGAGTTTGTTGATAATAATCAAAAGAAAGAAAGAGGCTCGATGCCTTTAAATTAACATTGCTTCTAATAAAAAATGAGCTGAGGCTACTGCTCTTACATATAATATTTCTTCAGATTTTCGGCATGCCAGGGCCTGTTGAACTCGCGGCCCTCTTTGTCTTTGAGAATGTAGGTTCCCTTTTTGACGATCCTTGACACTTGCCAAGGACCCTCCCAGTTTTCAACCAGTTTTCCTTTGTCTGTTTTTTGGCCCGTAGCCTGCCTCTTTCATAGGACAAAATCTCCCACCGCAAACGAGTGGTCTCTGACACGTTGATCATGATATCTTTTGGCGGCTTGTTTGTAATTAACCAGTTGGGCCCGGGCCTTTAAACATTTTTCTTCAGCCAGATCTAATTCGACCTGTCGATTAATCATGTTACTGGCCTCATCAAAATGTGAGACCCTGATACTTGGGAGTGCCATCTCCACTGGTTCCATTGCCTCCGAGCCATATGTTAGCGAGAACGGGGTCTCCCCCGTTGTTACCTTTCGAGTTGTTCGTAGAGCCCAGAGGGCTTCTGGCAGGTAATCCACCCATTTGCCTACCTTATCTTCTAGGCTCTTTTTTAGCAATTTTAATACTTGCTTGTTGGCCTTCTCTGCCTGTCCGTTTCCTTGAGGGTAGCGTACCGAAGACTGCCAGTGTTTGACATTTTGCTCTTTGCAAAAGTCATCGAACTCATCCCTGAATTGTGGACCGTGATCGGAAACGATAGCTCGCGGCATTCCGAATCGAGTCCAGACTTGATCCAGTAGGAAATATATGATGTCTTTGGTGCATATTTTCACAAGCGCCTTTGCCTCAATCCATTTCGTAAAGTAATCCACAGCGACGACCACGTATTCGCACCTCGATCTGCCTTTTTTAAGCGGACCGATGAGGTCGATGGCCCATATGTCGAAAGGCCAAGCAGCCGTGACTATGCTCTACTCTACTGAAGGTAACTGGGGAATGCTGGTGAAGCGCTGGCATTTGTCGCAGCTCTTAGCATATCTTTCGGCGTCTTCCGCGAGCTTCGGCCAGTAGTATCCTGCTAGTAAAACTTTTGGGCCAGTGCGATCGGAGGGCGGCCGCCGTGCACACCTCGTGTAGCTCGTGAGTACTCCTCGCACTCCTCCGCCGCACACACCCGCTGTAGCGGCTTCGAGAATGATCGCCGGTATAGAATCCCGTTTAGGATTGTATACCGTGCTGCCCTTTTCCTTAAGGCCTGAGCTTCTTTAGCGTCTTCTGGCGATATCCCATTTTCTATATATGCTTTTATTTCATCCGCCCAGGATGGAGTTGATGACGGAATATCCATGATTTCAGCCCGACAGACGGCGGGCTCCTCCAGGTATTCGAACATGACCGCAGGGTTGCTGAACTCATCTTTAGATATAAGTTTGGACAAGTAGTCCGCCCGCTCATTTTGTTCCCGCGGTATGCCCTTGAACTCGCAGTACTTGAAGCTGCTCCGAAGTTTTCTGACGAGGTTGAGGTACTTCTTGAGTACTTCGTCCCTCGCTTGCAACTTGCCGTTAATTTGGCATACTATCACTTGTGAGTCGTAGAACACTTCTAGGCTCTCGACGCTCATAGATCTGGCTAGCTCTAGGCTGGCGATATGACCGCTTCGTACTCGGCCTGATTGTTGGACGCGGTAAAGTTGAACCGCAAGGTCTTTTCAATCTCTTCGGATGAGCCTGGCTCCAAGAGTATTATCCCAGCTCCACAACCATTTCAGCTCGTGGCCCCGTCGATGTACATCTGCCAGCAGAGGATGGTCTATTCGGCTCGACCTCTACTGGGGTGTTCGATTTGTCAACGCTCGACGAACTAGGCTGTCCGGTGGGTCCTTCCTCCATGAAGCTTGTTTCAACTATAAAGTCCGCTAGGGCTTGGGGCCTTTATAGCCTTTCTGGGCTCATACCGGATGTCAAATTCGGTCAGCTCTATGGCCCATCATAGCATTCGGCCTGAGAGGTCCGGTTTGTGTAATAAATTCCGTAAAGGACTATTTGTTAGGACCACGATCGTTTGCGAAGAAATATAGGCCCTGAGTTTTCGGGCGGTGACAACAAGCGAGTAAGCTAACTTTTCTGCATTAAGATAGCGGCTCTCAACGGGACTGAGGGCCTTTGAAACATAATAAACGGGTTTTTGGAGAGTCCCATCCTCATTGACAAGAATAGCTGCAATGGCCCGGTCCGAAGCGGCCAGATACAAAAAGAGCTCATCCCCCAACGCTGGGCTGACTAACAGCGGAGGGCTTGCCAGATATTCTTTGACGGCTTTGAAGGCCTGAGAGCATTCTTCTGTCCACTCGAAGGTTTTGTTTCCCTTGAGGATCTTAAAGAACGGGAGGCACTTGTCTGCGGATCTGGAGACGAATCTTCCCAACGTGATGATTCTTCTAAGATACTCTGCAGTGGCATCTCATTCCACTTAGAAATGTTACCGGTCATTTGACAGGAATGACAGGCTTGTGTAAACTCATAAGCAGATTTATGAATTGTTGGCCAATAGAATCCACACTGCAGTACCTTTGTTGCTGTCTTGTCTGGCCCATAGCGACCTCCATCTTCTCTAGAATAAAATAGGTGCAAAATACTTGGAATCTCATCATCATGGACGCATCTCCTAAGAATGGCATCAGGGCACATCTTGTATAGATATGGATCGTCCCAATGATAATGCTTCAGATACGTGAAAACCTTCTTCTTATCCGCATTCGTGAATTCCGGTGGTAGGTACTTTCCTGTTAGATAATTGACAATATTAGCAAACCAAGGGTATACCTTGCCCACTATTGATGTATTTAGTCGGGGATGAGATTTAACTCGAGCTACCACTGAGACGGCAAAACGTTGTTCACCAGGAAAGTCTTCCTGATCTCAGTCGGTTGCTCTTCTTCAAGTATAGTTAATCTCGATAGGTGATCAGCCACCTGGTTCTCAGATCACTTTATATCTTTAATCTCAACATCAAACTCTTGTAAGAGTAGAATCCATCTCAACAATCTCGGCTTGGAGTCTTGCTTGGTTAAAAGGTATTTCAAAGCTGCGTGGTCAGTGAATACAGTGACTTTCGATCCTATCAGATATGGTCGAAACTTGTCAAATGCAAAGATGACAACTAAGAGTTCCTTCTCTGTAGTCGCATAATTCCTCTGGGCAGTGTTAAGGGTACGACTGGCGTAGTATATAGGCTTAAATATTTTATCCTCCCTTTGTCCCATGGCTGCTCCAACTGCCATGTCGCATGCATCACACATAAGCTCGAAAGGTTTGTTCCAATCGGGTGCTACCAGAATTGGGACGGTTATAAGCATTTGCTTTAGTGTGTTGAATGCTTTCTTACATTCTTCTCCAAACACAAAGGGCACATCCTTTGCAAGTGATTCCGTCAAAGGCCTGGAAACTTTAGAGAAGTCCTTAATAAATCTCCTATAAAATCCTGCGTGGCCAAGAAAGGCTCGCAACGTCTTTAAGTTCATTGGAGGGGGTAACTTCTCTATCACCTCAATCTTTGCCTTGTCAACCTCCATTCCTTTCCACGAAATCCTATGACCCAACACTATTCCTTCTGTCACCATGAAATGACAATTTTTTCCAGTTAAGTACAAGGTTGGTCTCTTCACATCTCCTTAGCACTCTACTCAAATTGTCCAAGCATTTGTCAAAGCTATCTCCAAATACAGAGAAATCGTCAATGAAAATCTCTAAAAAATCCTCCACCATGTCCGCAAATAATGACATCATGCACCTTCGGAAAGTTGCTGGTGCATTACATAATCCAAATGGCATGCGATTGTACGCAAAAGTTCCATAGGGACATGTGAAAGTTGTTTTCTCTCGGTCCTCGGGTGTAATATGGATCTGATAGTAACCAGAATATCCATCTAAGAAACAATAAAAAGCATTACCGCTTAATCTTTCCAACATCTGATCAATGAATGGTAGGGGAAAATGATCTTTACGAGTTGCGTCATTCAGTTTCCTGAAGTCAATGCAAACTCGATGTCCAGTAATCAGTCTCACTGGGATTAACTCCTCAAACTCATTAGGTTGTATAATGATTCCTCCTTTCTTGGGCACCACATGAATCGGGCTCACCCATTCACTGTCTGTAATTGGGAAAATGATTCCCATCTCCAACATCTTTATGATCTCTTCCTTAACTTTAGTTGTGGCGTCAACCTCCATTGAGGTTGTGCTACCGCTTTCTTTTCAGGGTCTACATAGATCTTATGCATGCACACTGATGGGCTTATTCATCTAATATCTGCAATTGTCCACTCAAACGCTCCCTTATGCTCTCTCGGTACTCGTAAAAGTTTCTCCTCCTCTAAAGGTGATAACAATGATGAAATTATAAGAGGAATAGTATCTTCTTGTAAGTACACGTACTTCAGGTGAGATGACAAATGTCTCAACGTTAAGTTTCTTGATGGTTCCTCTAATGATGATCTTAACAGCTTCCCAGTCAATTGTAGGTCAAAGAACTTGTGCCACGAAGTTCTATGAATTGTCCCTCCTAAATCCACAGAAGATATAAGCTCTATTTCTCGTACTTGACCTTCGCTACATCCATGCCAGGTTACCTCATAACTTTCTTCTTCCTTCAGGAGAAAAGTCTCTGCTACTTCAGGGTCTAGTGCCACTTGCTGATATAATTCCAAAACAAGCTCGTCTATTGCTGATATGTAGCATGCTTCTCATTCGTCTTGTGCATACTTCATGGAATTCATCACATTGAACACTAATTTGTCCTCATTCACTCTCAGAATCAGCTCACCCTTATGAACATCTATCAATGTCTTGCTCGTTGTTAGGAAAGGTCTTCCTAAGATTAGTGGAACATAGTGGTTAGCCTCCATGTCTAGCACCACAAAGTCTACAGGGAATACGAACTTATCAACTTTCACCAAAACTGTTAGGAAATCTACACGGGAATGCAGTGGAATTCAAAATTTTATTTTCTTTTTAACCAGGATCGACTTCGTTTAAGCAATAAACAAAAAAGTAATAGACGGTGGTTACCTTGCTTGATCTAAAAGATCGATGCTTTGACCGTCTAAGGAGAGTAGCGATGCACGGAGCCGCCCAAGCGTTCGGCCTCTACCGGTGATCCACACGAACAGCCCGCCGGAATCCCATCATGGATTGCTACCAGAAAATCTCGGTTGCTAGACCGACATTTTCTCTCTCTCAAATCTCTTTGTATGAAGCTCTCTATTTTTCACAAGAACTTTTGGCTCTTGGAATTGTGATGTACAAAGAGCTAGCCAAGCCTCTCTATTTATAAGGTGACCTGCGCCCCATATGATCCCAATCTGATTGGGATTAACTTCCTAGTAGATTTAGGAGAAAGAAAACATTTTCCTAATAAAATAAGGAAAATACCTGATTGATTTATCTAATTAATATTCAATATCTCATATTAAATATTTTCCTAAGATATATATTGACAATATCTTATATTGAATATATCTTTATCTTATTACCATAAATCTTTTTTTTCAAAAATCAATTAATATCCAATATTAATATTATGGTAATCTTATTACTTAAATTACACAAACCAAATGTATCCAATACTTTAAAAATGGCGTCCCATTCCCACTAGTTTGGGAATTGAGATTTTCTTTAATTAATATAATACTATGATTAATTAATTTACAAAATACATGTATATCATATATACATAAATTTCGACTTTACATATCTAACATATGTATATTTAATTAATCAACATAATTAATATCTTGTATTATATTTATTCATAATAAATAAATACTACCATATTAATTTACCACTATAACCTTTATAGTATTAAGATAAACTTTCCTTATTTGGTTATCAACTATAACCACATTTTAATCCGGCTATATGTTCATATGTGTGTGACCCGATAGACTTCCGAATATGTTGGCCGTAGACACAAATTGCAAATTATGAAAATGCCCTTCATGCCTAACGATCACGGGATAGCGTCTAGCAACACACCGTGACCCCCGATCATCGGAAGAGTCAAATGCAATGACTACTACCTTTCATGTGAAACAGTTACCGTGTAAATTACAATCCTATCGCTGTAATAATATCCATACGGTCGTACGTCGAGTGTCAAGAATCAACGACCGTATCTTATAATCTGGATATCATGCTCTATCGAAGTAACTCTTTTACTTCCACTTTGCAAAGATTCACGAGAGTAAGATATTCCTTATAAGAAGGTCCATTCGGATATTCACCCTACTAATAGGGTACGCGATTCCCAGACGACCAAACATGTATACTCCGCATGCTTCAGTATCATACCCAATCATCACCGCTTGATCGCCCCATGGTTAAGGGAAACCTCAATAGAGTCAAAGCATGACAATCCACACCGTGATTCCATGTAGACTCCGGTCCTAAGGATAATTACACAACCGCCATACAGTATGACACTTAACAGTGTAAGTGGGCCAGTCTAACGTACGCATTCTCTAATGCACATCCACATACAGTCTAAGTGTCTCTACACTTTGATAGACGAGATCTATCCTTATCTTCAATAAGATAGAAGACATCCAATACGTGCTAGTCTTATCATACTATCAATGTCCCATTTGACAGTACATACGACTAGAGACATTTTTGTATCAAACTTATTAAAGTGATTAGAGATCTCATCAACCATAATCACCTATCATGGTTTCTCTATCATAGTTTAATACTAAGGACGTTATCATATAACAATTCATAATTGGTTATTTAAAAGAACAAATATATGTAAACAAAAAAACCATTTAATATATGTATAAACATAAAAAAAGATTAGAAATGATCCGGCCCGGTCGGATCCGGTCCAACCCAATTGGGTTTTGGACACTATTTCAACAAAAACGTCCTCCACCACTCCACAAGGTTGCTTCATAGACCTATCCGCTAATTGAAGGGTTATAGATGTTTCATTCAAATCTTTCATGCCTAACTTATGAAAGATGGAGAGTGGCATTAGATTGACACTAGCTCCAAGATCACACAATGCTTTGTTTAGGCATACTCCTTCAATTGTGCAAGGTATGAGGAAGCTCATAGGATCTTTACAATTAGGAGGCAGTTTGTGATGCAAAACTGCCGAGTATTCCTCGTTAAGGCGAATAGTCTCATGGTCTAATAATTTCCTTTTGGTAGATATTGCTTCCTTCAAGAATTTCGCATACTCTGGTATTCCGGCCAAAGCTTCTACCAAAGGTATATTAACTTGCAACTTCTTAAACATCTCTACAAACTTTTTATAACGAGCATCATCATTATTCGGCTTATATTTCCTAGGAGGATAGGGTAAAGTAGCAGGATTAATAGTTACAGTTCGTGAAGACTTACCACCGGTGGCTCTTTCTTTGCTCTGCTGCTTATGCCTTGTGTCTGCTGAATTTTCAGACTCTCGGTTTACCGGAGTGGTGTCCCGGTTTACCGGCCCCTCTTTTTCTCCAGATTCTGCTGCGTTCTGCTGCTGTCTACTTTATGATTCTTCCTGGACAGTTCGTATAACTGGTCCAGGAAGTTCCTTTCCGCTTCTAGTCATGATTGCATTCACGTTCTTTAGGTTTTTCTCAGTATTACTTGGCAATCCTCCCGGAGGACGGGCTGACACTTGTTCGGTGATCTGCCCCACTTGGTGCAACAGATTCTGCACTAAGCCTTCCTGATTGGTCAGTCTTGTATCGTTCTTCTGACAATATATGGTGAAGTTTGTATTCAGCTCAGTCATGGATTTCGTAAGTTGATTGACCGTGTCGGTCACAGTTGAGCTCATTTTATCCATGGTTGCTTCCCAACCACCTGACTTGTTGAATTGAGGCATGAATCCACCGGTTTGTCTTTGTCTCTCTCCACCGTTAGAATCGCTTTGTCGAAAACCCCAGTAGGGTCACTCAGTCTAAAACCAGGGTGGTCATGATAACTTGGGTGATATCCGCCCCCATAAGGATTTCCTTGCCTCCCTATATAGTTCACATCTTCAGTGTTGGTTGCTGTCATGTACTTTTTCTACCTTGGCAATGTGATCTTGCATGCCATCTATTTTCTCATTCATTACCATTAGCTGGTATAAGATATTTTGAGAAGTATCTTCTCCAAATACGCCTTCAACTACTTTGGCGGTTTCAATTAGATGCAATCCCTATTGACTTGTTAGTGCGATTTGCTCCAGTTTCTCTTCAGCTTCTTCAGGTGATAGCAAAGCAAAACATCCGTTGCTCGATGCATCAGACCTCATTTGTTCACTTGGCCGTAATCCGTGATAGAAACTATGCATTCGTACGTACAGAGTGATATCATGGTGAGGGCATATCCTCTGTGCTTCCTTAAACCTTTACCAAGCTTCTTCAAAGGTTTCAGTGGGTTTCTGCTTGAAATTCATAATGTCTTGTCTCATCTGTAGTGACTTCCCAGGCGGGCAGTACTTGTTCATAAACTTCTGCAACATATTGGTCCAAGTTTGGATCGATCCGGGTGCTAGAGACAATAACCATATCTTTGCTTTGTCCTTCAGAGTGAATGGAAGCAACTTCAGCTTAATGTTATCTTCAGGTACTCCTGCTGGTGGACCGTGTTGACTATCTCTAAGGAGTCTTAGCCGGATAGTCGAAAAGGGAATAATTTTGAAAAATTTAACATTGTTTTTAGCTTGCTTATTGCACGTTTTCGAGTAAGGAATCGGTAGAAAAGGAGCCCAATCTCAACTTGAAGTGAGCTATAGCATATTCAATTTAGTATGAAAGAAGGAGCATATATTATGTTGCATGAAGTAGTAACTTATTAATTGTTATTCTATCATTGCACTCAATATTTGAGCATATAATCTGAGTGAGAAGTGTTTAAGATCAGATGAGTTGGTTTAACCGAGAATCATTATTTGTCTGTCTATATACTTTAACAAATTGTTGTAAAACAAGGGAAGCAACTTGAACGCCACAAGAGGTAATCGGGACAAAACGGGCTTGTGAGAGAAAGAGAAAAAAGTGAGGAAACCTGCCAACAACAAAAAAAATTGAAAAATGAAAAAAAATATATGCAATCAAGTCAGTGAGGGAAGAGAACTCGTGTAAAAAGGGCACGACCCTCGCATAAAAAGAAACAAACGAGGACTTAAAAGCGATGCTCAGTCCCCGAGTCCGCCCAGCCTAGTTAAGGTACCATGTTGTGTAACCAAGTCTGAAGGCAAGATGAGCGAGTGTATGCGCAGGTAAGTTAAGATTATGGGGTTAATACAACTTGATTCTCCTCACGAACGCACTATCAGGAAAGATTCATCACACGACACATTGATGCATGATAAGTAGAGATTAATGGGAAGCTTATGGATTGTGGCTTGATCTATGTTTTGCTGGAAATCTTTATTGAATATGTGGTAGTTGATGGAGATTGTTCTTGGAGGTACATTCCGCCTTGATACTCTGCTCGAGGACGAGCAAAAAGCTAGTGGGGGGTAGTTGATGACGGTTAAAATAGTCTATCCTACGGCATCAACATTATATCCATTATGAGCTAAAAATAGTTGTTTTGACCATTAAATATGAACCATTTAAGTTGAATAGCATATGTCGAGTTCATGAGTCGAGAAATCTACACTTAGCGTTTATTTTCCTTTTTTCGATATTATTTCTTGCATTATTTGATTATTTTCAGGATACAAAATATTGGGCTGAGCATTTAGGACGAATCTAGAGTGGACTGAACGAAAGGAATGGGCCTAGGGTATTCCAGAACATTCCAACCTATGTCGGCTGAAGAAAAAGGACAAAATTGCCCTCGGTTTACCGAGGATGGGCACCGCCTTACCGAGGTTCCAGATCTTTATGAAACACGTTTTCTTGGATGAAGGGTAGAACTAGGTGTTTTTAAGTCGATTTATGTACCTATAAATAAGAGGCTTCGCCTCGGAGTTCAATGTAACATTGGTAACATTGGTAGCACACAAATACTATAATTATTATGCAATAAAAGTTCTTTGTTCTTTATTTTATTTATTTTATGAGTTCTGGTCGGAGAGACGAAGGAGTCGCCGCCTAGAGAGAGATCCGAGGGAGATCTATGCTCGTCTTCGAGGGTATGATTTTCTATCTTTTCCAAGATGTAGATCTCGTTGTTCTATTCGACTAGTATGTTTTAATTGCCTATTTAGTTTAATTATGCAGTAGTTAGTTTATTTTACCCCATGTGTTATAGATCTAATTTGTTGGTGAAGAAATCATGAAATAGTAGTTGCGTTCTTCAGATCTGCGACGGTCTATATCGCTAGATCTGAATACCTAGTAAATTACTAATTCATGATAATTGGCGCCAGCTACGTTGATCGATAGATTTAATTTACATGTTTGTAGCCTGGTCAACTATTTGCATGTCTTCGTAAAACTAGCATGAAATACGAATAGTGAAGTGTTAGTTTGGACATTATCTTGATGGACCCTAGGAACGTGCTGATCAGTGTCGACAGCTGTCTAGGCGGGTTTACGGTATGAGTTAGCACTCAATATCGACAGCTCTAGTTCTTTATGCGTATGGGCTATTATGGACCAATTAAGGAGGGTAGCTTGCGTATAAATTGTCTACTACTATGGTCGGAGTAGATATGGTTAGGAGTTGTACCCGTAGCTGATAATGAATTAAAATTTACCAATGGGGAGGACTGTTGCATGTGTGGGGGGAATAACTAATTACTCATAATTGAACTAATACATTAGAAACTCTTGTTTGCTTTGTGTGAACTAGCATAACCCTGTTAGTTTTTGGTACCATTGGCACCAGTTTTACTACCATCTAAAGTATAGTAGGTCGTAGACCGTTAATTGTGACAAGCTCAATCTTGATAATTTGACATTCTTACGTGTCTATGTGGGCTCGACCTTGACTAGCCCATACTCTACTACGATAGACCTAGTCCTATTGCTAGTAAGTGCTTTGCACACGATTAAGATTTTCTGGCGCCAACATATGCTATTCAACTTAAATGGTTCACATTTATAGGTCGAAACAACTATTTTTAGCTCATAATGGATAGAATGTTGATGCCGTAAGATAGACTATTTTAACCATCATCATCTGTCGTTGTTTTATTCGACTAGTATGTTTTAATTGTTATTTAGTTTAATTATGTAGTAGTTAGTTTATTTTACCTCATGTGTTATAGATTTAATTCGTTGGTGAAGAAATCATGAAGTAGTGATTGCGTTCTTCAGATCTGCGACGGTCTATATCGCTAGATCTGAATACCTAATAAATTACTAAGTCATGATAATTGGCGCCAGCTACGTTGATCAATAGATTTAATTTACATGTTAGTAGCCTGATCAACTATTTGCATGTCATCGTAAATTAGCATGAAGTACGGATAGTGAAGTGTTAGTTTGGACATTATCTTGATGGACCCAAGAACGTCTTGATCAATGTCGATAAATTTGTCTAGGCGGTGTTTGCGGTATGAGTTATGCGTATGGGCTATTACGGACCAATTAAGGAGGGTAGTTTGCGTATAGATTCTCTATTACCATGGTCGGAGTAGATAGGGTTAGGAGTTGTACCCGTAGCTAAACAATGAATTAAAATTCACTAATGGGGAGGAGTATTGCATGTGTGGGGGGAATAACTAATTACTCACAATTGAACTAATACATTAGAAACTCTTGTTTACATCCGTATGAGCTAGCGTAATATTGTTAGTGTGTGAGACCAATTTCACTACTATCTATATTATAGTTGGTCGTAGGCCATAATTGTGACAAGCTCAATCTTGATAATTTGGCATGCTTACGAGTCTCTGTGGGATCGACCTTGACTCGCCAGTACTTTACTACGATAGACCTAGTCCTATTGCTAGTAAGTGCTTTGCACGCGATCACAAGGTCAGTACGAAGATTTGCTAAATAGTTTGTCCTTTAATGGATTACCACCCCATAGGTTAGTTCTTAAAGTTAACGCCCCTATAATGTTGCTCCGTAATTTGGATCCTAGCGAAGGACTATGTAATGGTACACGTTTGTTATGCATGAAGCTAGAAAAAAATATAATACATGCTGAAATTGCTATGGGTGATCATGTTCGTAAAATAGTTTTCTTGCATAGGATACCATACAACCATCAAACGATGATTTTTGTCCAATACCTTTCAAAAGAGTTCATTTCTTAATAAGATTGTGTTATGCAATGACTATAAATAAAGCACAGGGCAGACTTTGGATTTTGTAGGTTTGTATCTAAAAGAACCCGTGTTTTCTCACGGACAGTTATATGTTGCCCTATCACGTGCTAAGAAACAAATGGATTTGAAAGTTTTTCTAGAACCTGTTTTTTTTCTGACGAACAATCATCAAGAATGACGAAAAATGTTGTTTATAAAGAGATTTTAACTCATGGTTGGTATAAGGTTAAACAATAACAAAATTATTTATACTTCAATTGTGTTCACTAGTGTTTGTTGAACTGTTATGTGCTCCTCATAATTTTACCTGTTTCGATCTATATTTTTTTCTTCTTTTCTATTATTAAAATTTTTGACTTCAATTAACAGCTCACTTTTATGTAGGAAAAAGCTACTGATTATGCGTGTGAGGGGAGACATGGTGGACAATGAACAAAATCCAATCACGGGAAGGCTCCCAGAGCCAACCATGTTGGTTGTCACTGACAATAAAATCACCACACACCATGGTCTGATTATGAACTTCTGCTTACCTGATTACTTACATATAACCAAACCAGAACTAACATACACACTATTCTCTCCATACATATACTCATTAACTTTGCATCCTGTCTGTTGTTTCTCTTCCTTCTTTTATCTTATAGGGCTCTCACTGTCTATGAGGACCAACAATTGTGTCCTTCACAACCCTCCGTTGAAAGAAGACGAGTCTTTACTTGAATGGCTAGCTTATTTAGCTTATTAACATGTTCTTTAGTTTTGGTATTACTTCCATAACAACTCAAAAAACTCCACATCTGTTGTGCAAGCATCCAAAAAATGCGAAAGAAATTGCAAGGTTGCTAACTCAGAAAACCTATTGTAACACTGGCATTTTGCTACCGATGCCGTTTTCTGATGAAATACTCCCGATATCTGTTGTGCACGCCTAGATCTCTGAGGTATGCTATTAGTTCTGTTGGGAAAAAGTACTAGGTATATATTTTTTTGGATGGAATGATGAAAACTAACCTCTACTGCTCCCAAATCAAAACTGCGAGGGTTTCTGCCACCATAAAACTTATGCCTGGTCAAGAAAAACTTTGGTATATTTGTTGCTAGATCTGCAACAAAGCTGTTACTGCACACATGAATTGGAACCTTCCATGTTCATCACGTGGTTTCCAGTCAGGCTTTCATTCTCTTTACTGTTTTAAGGAACCATCCCGTCTTTGATCTATTTAACTTAACTCAGTGGGTATGCTATATATATATATATATATATATATATTTTTTTTTTTTTTAACAAGGAGAAAATATGTTAAGCAACTTGGTTTTTCTAATAGGTGCCATTTAAGTATTTACTTGGATGACGGTAGGGCAAGTTTGTGCGCCACCTTATTCAGCTCTGATGCGGAGAAACTCATCAAACACACTGCTGGTGTACTGAAAGAACTATATGAGAAGGTATGCATGACCATTGTGATTCTTGATGCAATAACTATGTCTTCTTTCTTATTCACCATTTAGTCTGCTCAGGTTACATGCCTTACACTTTGCATGATTGATTCTGATTCTTTGGGTATCTCCTACCAGTTTTTGTTTACTACTTCACATCCTTCCAGATGTTTCTCCACATAATTACTAAAATAATGGTAAGAACCACGCTTGTGTACGTATTATATGAATTAGATGGTATGTTAACGTCTAATGTATAGAAAAAACGCAAATGTAGGCTCAAGTGAGGTTAATCCTCTCCTTTGTGCCTGGTTACAACCAAAACATTTGTTGTTGTCTTCGTGCTTTGTTCTTGCTGTTCACAGATGTATGTTTATACTAGATGGAAATTGGTTGTAGCTAACACAATCATCAATCTTTTGCATTTTATATGGATCATAGAGGAAAAATGGGTTCTTTATGTAATGACAATATTCTCTACATGCCGTAGCGTTTATCCTTGCACAATTTATTTTATAACAATGCATAATGTGTTGAATCCTTTGCTTTTTGTGTACGAGTATTGAATAATAGTTTATGCTTATTTGTTGGAGTTGTCTATTAGAATGAATCTTTCTGTTCATTTACTGAAGCATGGATATTGATGGTCTCACATGTTATTCATTTTCTCGTGAAACTGCAGAATATTTCTCTGGTGGATGGTATTGAAAAGGACATCAATGTGAAAGCAGTTGTTTGCTTTCTTAAGTATTTTGACAAGAAGTTTATGGGAAGCAGTGTTCGTAACTTTCCAATTCTGAAAGTGTACATGTGAGATAACATTGCGCTTCGTGTTGCTGCACCGGCCAAGAAACCATCAGGGTCAGGAATGAAATGTAATACTGCTGCTGAACCTGAAGATGCTAGGCAGGCTAGCATTAATTCGATGGGACTCGAACTCAGGATCTCTCGGCTCTACGGCCTCAGCTAACATGTAAACAATGATAAGAATCAAAATGAATTGCCCAATTCAATTCCAAAGAGTACAATTAGACTCACAATACAGTGACAGGAAAAAAATTACAGCTTCAGAGGCAATAAAGTTGATGCATGCAGCCAACATATAAGATTGACTACCTCTTGAATAAGATATTATTGTTTTAAAATCATGGCAAACTAGAAATGAAACAATGGCATTGTAGGCGTTGTCGCTTGAATCTATAACAAATATATTGAATTTCAAGTATTCCTAGTCCAGTTTGCTAGTAATGAGTCCTTGAAGTGATCCAATAAACGCAAAAATGCTGCAAACCAAGCAGAATATTTGCAAAGCTTGAAGTAGAAACCAGGTTCTGGTAAATTTAACTACTTTGTTCTGGACCATGTACATCTGCACAGGGAAATATATAGCCAGAGGCCAAAAGTTTAAGGCCCCCAAAACAGCTAGAACTTGGTTGAAGAAAGGAAAGAGGATTGCAAGCGCGGTTGTTGATGCAACGTAAGCGGTTCTAAAGCATAGTCGTAGCAGATTTAACTGAAATCCTTGCATTAATGGAAGCTTGATGGTGAAATTTTTATCAGCAAAACTGCTGTCTGGGAGCCTTTCTCCTATCCACTTTTCTGCCGTAGCAAATAACGGCTGGCTATAAACCTATAGGTTGTCAATGAATGAAACTTTCATCAAGATTTCTATGAAAAATAATGGCTGCCTAAAAAATTGCAAATTTAGGTAAAAAGAGGAACGAGACATTCCTGATATCCTCCTACGAGATGGAGTACGATACATGCATTGGCAAAGTCAACGAGCCAGTAAGGTTCATAGAATCCAAATCCAGTTAGAATATTTCCAGGTGTTGCGTTGCCAAAAGCACCATACCCAAAACAACCACAACAAAGAAAGAAGAAAGTCGTGAGGCTGATGGCTACCGTTGAGGCTTTCTTCATTGTCCGAGTCTCTGCAGGTGGTGACTTCAAAGTATCCTTTATTCATTCATTAGAAGATAAGAGTCGGTATTCTTGGCTTCAAAACGATAGTTAGAATATCAAAAAAGTCAGAATGCAACCTGTATATCCAAAAGGATGACGTTATAAGTGTACGCAAATGCAATGTCCCCAAGTGCTTGAGAGGTCAACCAAGCCTTTTCAACTTTAGTAGTAATAGGAACCCCAGTAATATTGCCTTTAATTTCCTCATTCCCTGTGTTAGAAATTCACACAAGTAAATTCAGCTTGTGTCAGAATCCTGAAGCAAGAAATTGAAGGAAACTAAGCATCCAAGACATGAAGATATTCCCAATGCGGGAAAGTTCAAGTTCATTGAGACATTCATCAAACACCTTGTGTCAATTGGTTGTTACAACTCACAAATAGAAATTTTACAAGAAAAAGTCCAATCATGAACGATTCAGTTGGTTGCCTCTATAATCGAGTACACATCATCTCCCAATACATAATAGAAGAAATCTATCATTGTTCATTTAGTTGAAGTCTTCTTTAGAAATAACAATCTTTCTCGAAGCATAAAAGTTTCACTTCCTGATTTTCCCGTGCAGGTTATGCCGTTATGGTAATGAACTTATTATTCCTCTTGTTATTAGTATACTTTTAATCTACTATTTATCCTTCATCTAATTCAAGATTAATTAGTGCCATTAATTAGGATTTGCAGCATTATCAAGTACTTGTTCCTCAATTAAAATCACATAAGAGCATAATCCAACAGTGAACCTAAATTTGTCGCTACAATATTGCTATATTATACATGTGAAAAGTATGAACAAATGTAGTACAATATTGAATCACAAAGACTACACCCTTTCAGTGATACAAAAAAAATTATTGATAAGTAATTAAAAATTGTTTCGATCATAAGATAAGGGCAAGATGAGCTTTATTGGTAGTCTAAAACAACAAAAAAAGGGACAAAAATGGCTAAAATAATATTTATCAGTATTCCTTTAATCTACTATATTTTCAATTTCTTAAATTTTTTTTTGTCTTAGCCTAAATATGAACACTGCATAAAAGGTTTGAGGTAAACATTCTTATTTTGAGAGGGTCCCAGACATTCCTAAGCCTCCTCATAAAAGCAACAAGCCTGGTAACAGGCTAACAGGACAGCTACTTGCAGATTCCGCTACCCAGGAAAAAAATGTAAAAGTAAGCATACAAGACATTAGAGGTGCATATATTCAGACAAGACGTTTGCCAAACGTGATACATGAAAACGACAAGTGTAGTGTGAAACACGCAAGCGTCCATACCTACAATAGTTGCAAAACCAAGTGCAAGTCCAATAAAGGTATATGCAAAGGACATTATTGCAGCAATTACCGAGAGCCAGTCCATGTCATGAAAATTTGGTATCTGAGAGAACACAACCTGAATTATTCCAAACAGCAGCATAAACAAGTTCTCTCCATACTGGCAAGGTGCATTATGACCTTTCTTGTGAAAGCAGTTTGATCTCTGAATGGCCCTAAAATATCACAACTCCCATAAGTTTAAGTCTCTAGTCGCGCAATCACATTCAAAGTCACAAGGTTTGTTCCTAGGAATGGCATTCATGTAATTACGAATGTTAAAGTATATCGGTTTTTAGACAGGATTGGTGTCTGTTTGATTGCAAAATGCCTGCAACACAAGTTTTGATCAAAGAAGCTAATACCTCATGCTGATTGCGGATGTGATTGTATAAGCAATTGCATATCCATAATAGCTTTCTTGTACAAAAATTTCTGCAACCCACATGCTCTTCTCCCCTGCAAAACATTTGTATACAAATCTGTGATGATGCATTTCTTTCTGACAACTACTGAACTACAACCACTTAACATGGCATATTACTGACACATTTCTGTAAAGTTAAATGAGACACACAAGATCAGAGGAGCAGAATCATAACCCACGCGTACATCAAAATCACTAACTTATCGGGTTATTGGTAGATTTCCTTCTTCATATATTAGGATCCAGCGACATCTACATTACAAGAACACAATACTCTTACATTTAGGGGCAAACATTCTTTGAATAAGGCATAAGCAAGTCCCTAGACTTGCACATTAGACAGTTAACTTCAACCTAATAGCTAATACTTCAATGTACCCCAAATGCTCAAACAATTAAAGGAAGTGTAACTAAAAAAGTTAGAAGTGACTGTAAAAATAAAATAAAATAAAAATTAAAAATCCAATGGGAAGGTATGAGAAGGTTTAGGTCGATTACAATAATCATACTCATATGCCAAAACATTAATATAAAGCAAAACCTTAATAGTAATTACAAAAACTTCAAATTGGATTAAACTGAGGCGTGGTGGCTCACCTAAGTAGGACTTAACAGCTTGACCATACGACTTATTTCGGATAGGCCCATCTTCAGAATGAGGATATCTATAGCAATCGCTAAGTAGGAATGATGAAATTACAGATATTACTCCAAAGAACACAATGCAAATAGGACCTCCAATCCACCCCAACTGTGCAACACTCCATGCTAGTGATAGAACTCCAGAACCAATTACTCCAGTTATTATATGAGCAATTGCTGTCCATATCGTACCTTCAAAAATACACATAAAACAAAAACAAAAAAACTCAAAACAGGCCAAAGATTCAAACTTTCTTCTAAACCCACTCAAAGCGCAATGAAAGAAAAAGATATACAAAAATTTAGGTTGTAAAAGTTTCTGGGCTTTTTGTCTTCTAACCCCTATTCGGAGTACAGGTTTAAGTGTCTGGTTTGTTTACGCTGGTACGAGAATTTTTTTTTTCCACCATATGGTTTTCCTTCGTTTCTTGAAAAAAAAGAAAAAAAATTATAAAAAAGAAGAAGAATATTTGAGCTGACCAGTTCTCTGAAAGGTTTTATGGGATTTCCCAGCTGACGAAGGGAGTGCGGTTTTGACTAAGGGAGTGGTCAGCTCTTGAGACTCTTGTCCAACCATGGTTGATTGCTGTGTCTTTTGTTCGTGTGCCTTAGAGGAAGTTGAAGAATTTTATAAGGGTAAGTTGCAGATTTTAAGATAATAAAAATTCTCTCAAAAGTCGGCAGCATAGACTTCGCAACTTTACATCAAAATAGAGAAATAAAATAGGAACCAAGCCAATGAAAATATAAATTGAACGATAAAAAAAAATCTAATGTTTATAATTTTAAAATTCACTATTTGCTGTCGTGGAATTAAATTCAAATCGAATGTTTCACCATTCCACTGTTTATGTATTTTTTACAAAAATGACCTAAAAATAACGTTGAAAAATTATCAAATGAGATATCTAAATAAAGAGGATGAAAAAACGAAAAATGTAATGAAAGAATTATCATATTTCGACAATCAGATCAAAAGATATATTCGTTTTTGTAGTTGAACGTGAAAGAATTTAAATCACAGTGGAATAAAGAAATGTCATTCTTACCCAAAAAAATATTCTACTGCCCTCTTTGCATATTTCTATGTTTAAATTGTCATTTTGAACAATAAACCTATATATTTATAATATTGATTCAAGTGATAAGTGACTTCAAAATTTCTAAAGAGTTTAGAGCAACCATAGTGGTATTAGTCCATTTCTTTGCATCAGCTGACATGATCAGGCCACTTGTCAAATAAAAAGATTGGTTATAAAATGAAGATGAAATTTGTAGATGTTTTTGTTTGACAAGAGGCTGTAATGGTAAACAAATAAAAATCTTTAACAAATCTCTACAACTACCTTCCACCGCCGGCTTCTACCACCAAAAACTCAAAATATAGGAATCTTACCACCGCAACAACTTCTAATCATTTTAGAGATTTGGCGTTAATTACCCTCTTAATCTATTCTTCTCAATTTTCACGTTCAAAAGTTTCAATTTGCAGAGAAATAAGATAAGCATACACATTGTGAGAGAGAGAAAAAAAATTCAAACATGGCCTTAATTTTGAGGTCTCTGCATTTTTTATGAAACCCACCTATTTTTTTACAAAATCAGATCCGTAAAACAACTCTAAGGTAGAATTATGTTTTTGCTAATTTACAAAATCAGATCTGAGACAACATTAAGATAATAAATAAATAAATAAGGAAAAACGAGATAAAGAAGAAGAGAAGGGAGGAGGAGGACGGAGGAAGATGAGGGAGGAGGAGAGATGTGTCAGGGATGGGCATCTTCTGCCACATCTAGAAAAAAAATTGATGCTGGTATCCATGGCTTCCAAAAAACCTAGCTAATTTGCTCCCATGATTTTGTTATTGTAATAAAAAACGAGTCTACTTTTTCTTTGTTAGGCGGATGGGCTTCTACATAGCAACCATTACGGTTGCTCTTACGACCTCAATTATCCTCTAATGTGTCATGTTGTACGTTTTTTTAGAGAGATCTTACTTTAAATAAGAGTCGCACTCTGTATGCACGACTGAGCCGAACTCCGGATAGTCGATCAAATTGGTCTCAGATATCGAGGGCTTTAAGAAACTTTAGGGAAAAAAAACCATTTGGGCTGAACTACGAATTTGACAGAATAATGTTTTTTTTGAGTGGATTGACGGAAAAATATTGAAAGTGTTTTTCATTTTTAGTAAATTGGAACTACAGTACAATGTATGTATACATCTCATTGGAGTATCTTGTGGTATTCTAGAACCTATATCTCAATACAAATAGAATTACAAATATAATTATAAGATAATTACAAAAATAATGTATTCTCCAAATACGCCCCTTTAAGCGGGACGAGGGGAGTGAATGCCCATCTTGGACTTGAAATGGCCGAAAGGAAGCCGAGGCACAAGCTTAGTAAAAAAATCAACAAGTTGATCAGAACTGGAAACACGCGAAACACGAATAAGACCCTGTTGGACTTGATCATGAATAAAATGATAATTAATGGCAACTGATGTAAATCAACCAGATGATGTGTTAACGATGTTTTACTCCCACTTCTTATGCGTTTAGTGATGTTTTTGTATCAAATTGGGAAAATATTGTGATGATTTGGACCATCTTTGTGTATATTAAATATTATGAAAACCAATTATTTTGGCACACATTAAGGCTTATTAGCCAATTTTGTTATCGGATTTACGGTATATTTGTGTTTTTGTTTTGTAGTACAAATACCGAGGCTTGGAGCTTGAATTTTGAGTTTTGAAGCTTGAAGAGTGATTATGGAGCAATTTAAAGCATCAAAGGCAAGAATCACACTTTTGAAGAGTAAATGGCCCACGCCGATGTATTTGGCGCCGCCGAATGGCCTATTGATGAAAGCGCAGAGTTTTCCTCTGTATAAATGGCTCACGCCCCGCTTACCAATGGCGCACACCGGCGTATTTGAATCACTTCTGATGGAGCATTAAATGCAAGATGTCAGATGCCAACCACCATGTCAGACTCGGCGTGCGCCATTTACACGAAAGGAAGAAACGGAGTACGCCGATGTTGTAGATTCAGTAATTAAAGATCTAATTTACTCTCTCACCTAACATATCTCAACTACTACCCTCTCACTCATCTTGAAGGCACCCCAACCTCAAGACTATCCTATCCAAAATCCACATATATTTAGCTTTTAATTCCAATTGTAAACATTAAGAATTTTTAGTTTAATCTCTATATTACTTTTGTTGGAGCAAGATTATCACTTTTGTGTATCAAACTCCATTGAAGTCTTTTGAAGTTGAATGAAAGTATCCTCTTTCAAGTTTATACCTTGTGATTGGTAAATTCTTAGTTTTTTTACTTTGATTTAATTGTTCTAACAAATATGAATACTTACATTGACACGTTGATGTTCATATTCATGAGTGGCTAGTTCTTACTAGCCAAGATAATGTTGTAGAGATAGTATAATCTCTTGTGTTGATTGGGAATGATTGATCATGTTGCTTAGTTTCATTTGTGGTGAATATTTTCCTACTTGCTTTGTATGGTTTGTTTGTATTGGAGTAATTAACCAATGCTTGCACACACACACACACACACACACACACACACACACACACACACACACACACACACACACACACACTTAATAGAGACCGAAATGAGATGTTAGGTGTGAGAAAAGAGGTAGGAGAACCTGAAGGTAAAGTTGACCTTAAGTGAGATCAATTTATTATCCGGGGATTATTGTTTGTTCATTGCATTCAAGTTCATATCATGTTAAATCATTAAGTCTAGGGCACTTAGGCCAATGAGGAGACATAGAATAGTTTCATACACTCGTAAGTGGGGGAACTACTTGCTTAGGAATGCACCGATTCACACTTTTGTACACCGTTGGTAGGTTGGTAGGAAATCATTCCCATGATGCTAATAGAGGTTTGCTTGATCTACGCATTATCTTGGTTAGAACTTTTATCATTTTATCAGCCTTGCAGTAGTAGGTTCTTAGATACGTTTACTTTCTTGTACTGTTGCGACTTAGATCAAGATAATAGTAGCTTGTTGGACTTTGACCTCATAAATCCTTGTGGGATACGACCTTGACCACTAGACTAGACTACAATTGACCCGGTACACTGCCGGTGAGATTGGACACCTAGAAAAGTCTGATCAGCAATGTCTGCCATATGAGAATGAAAAACCGGATTGGCACAAATCTGCATAGCACTAACATTGTCACTAAAAAATGACAGGAGTAGAAGCCGAGGAAAAACCAAGAACAGCCAGTAAATAGGACACCCAAGCAAGTTCAACAGCTATGGCTGCAACAGAATGATATCCAGCCTCTGTGGAGGATCGAGCAACATGCGTCTGTTTCTTGGAGCTCCATGAAATAACATTTCTTCCAAGAAAGACAAGTGTGGAAATATTACAAACATTACTTCAAAGAGATCTTCAAGTTCAAAGAGTGCCCAAAGACCTCGGGGAGTTCGTCTGAGGATATTTTGTACACTTTATTTAATTGTAAAAGACATATTAATTGTGATACATATAAACAATTAATATGTCAAACTCTAGTTTACTTTATGTCATAGACATATTAATTGTGATACATATAAACAATTAATATGTCAAACTCTAGTTTACTTTATGTCATAGACATAGCTTTTACTTTTACTTTTGCATGCTTGCCGCCCACATCTACATACTCAAGTGGCCGCCAAGCTAGCTTGCTAGTCTCTCTCAATTGTATCTATTTATACACCTCTCATATCAATGAATAAACTAAGTTGAAGTTTACTCTTGTGTTTATCACATTCTCAAACTCTCTTCATGGTATCAGAGACTTACTGAGTTCTAAAATCCGCTGCAAAACTCAGTTCTTTTTCAGAAAAATGTCAACATTATCTGAAGTTTCATCTTCCTCAATAGACTCACAATTTGCCTCAAAGCAGATCGGATAATCGAACACTCTTCTTTTACAAATCATAAACTTGATGGTAACAATTACTTGCTATGGTCAAGGTCTATGAAAATGTATATCTCCGGCCAGGGCAAGATGGGATATCTGTCTGTTCCAAACTCCGCCCCTGCAAAAATCGACCCCAAGTTTGAAGCATGGGACACGAGAAAAATAACCAAGTCATGACCATCCTCACGAGGTCTATGACAAAAGAGATCGATGAGAACTTCATGATGTATAACACTGCTAAGGAAATGCGGATAATGCCGTAGATCTTTACTCAAAAAAGACAATACATCCAAGTCTATGAACTCAAGCTCAGATTCAAAATCTGCAGACAAAGAGATATGTCTCAGAATCTCAATATTTCAATCAACTATCTAAGGCATGGCAACACCAAGATATGTTGGAAACTCACACCTGGAATGATGTCAAGGATGCCGCTTATATAAAGACATCATAGAAAAGAAGAGAGTATTCAAGTTCCTCACCGGATCGAATCCTACTCTTGATGATGTTAGAGGAGAATTCTTGCCACAAAACCTCTCCCAAATCTCAAATCCATGTTTGCTTTGGTCAAAACATGAAGAAAGCGGAGGAAAGTCATGTCACTTTGAACACCCTCGCCGATAACCCTACTGAAGGTATCGCCCTGCTTGAATGTCGGGAAGATCACGAGGTTTACAGGGGACTTACTGAGGCTTCTTGAGAAAATCGAAGGTTGTTCTGTGATCACCGCAAACGCACAAATCACACCAAGGACAATTGTTTGGAAGCTTCATGGCAAGCCTAATCCCTCTAAAACCTCAAAACCAACCAGGAAAATCAAGGCGGACTTGCCGTGATGAGAGAATGACAGACCATCCGAATGCTCGGTTTCTTTGCCTTTAAAGCCTTTATTGCTCAAAGATCGTGAAGGTAGCTCCTCTCTTCGAAATGGCCACTCATGCTAAAACAGGTATATTCCGCTCACCTCTTAGTAATGAGACTTGGATTGTTGGTTCTGGGCTTCTTCCACATGACCGTAATAAAAACCTCATTACCCACTATATGCCATGCACCCAAATTCACGCAATTAAAACCTGCGATGGTTCTGCTTTCTTATGCAAAAGGTGTTGGGAAGGTTAAACTTACTAATCGATATATATCTACAAGGGGTCTTATTTGTTCCAAAGTTAGATTGTAACCTTATATCGTCACAAGAACTCACTAAAGATCTGAATTGGATCGTTGTTTTGATAAGGATCGGTGCACATTCCAGATCTTTCTTCACGAGAAGTGATTGGTCAAGCTAAACCACCCAGCCAGGTCGTTTGTGATCAACCTGCCAAGACAGTAAGATCAAGACTGAATCTGCCCTCAGCACTGCACTCAAAACCTAGACAATATCATGTTATGGCATTATAGACTAGGACATCCAAGTTTTGGTTATTTAAAGTCTTTAATTCCGAATCGTTTAAAGGATGTAATCTTAATGATCTTCAATGTGATATTTGTCAATTTGCCAAACTCACCAAATCTGTGTATACTAAATTACCTCACTTCCCATCCACACCTTTCACCTTAATTCACAAAGTGATGTATGGGGACCTCAAGAGTGAAAAGTATAACAGGCAAAAGGTGGTTTGTAACCTTCATAGATGACCACACCAGAACCACTTGGTTATTTTTAATGAAGGATAAATCAAGTTGGATCCATCTTTCAAGAGTTTTACAACATGGTCTCTACTCAGTTTGACATTAAGATTAAAATTTTGAAGACTGACAATGCTCTTGAATATTATGAGTCTAATCTCAGTAATTTCTTGATGAATAAGGGAATTGTCCATATCAGTAGTTGTGTTGAGACACCTCAAAGAAAATGGAGTTCTTTGAGAAAGAATAGGCACTCTTTGAAATGGCCAGATCAATCATGTTCACTACAAATGTTCCAAAATATATGTGGGGTGAAGCTATATTGACTGCCACATACTTAATCAACAGGCTTCCCAGCAGAGTGTTAGGTTTCAAGACTCCTATCCAAACCCTGCTGACCACACACTCCTGCCCTCATCTTATTGCCCAATTGCCTCCAAAAATCTTTGGTTGTTGTCTTGTGTTTGTTTATATCCATGCCCAACACGAAGCAAACTTGATCCCAAAGCTCACAAGTGCATTTTCCTAGGGTATGCTAAGGACGAGGAAAGGTTACAAATGCTATTCACTCTCGAAAAAAAAATTTTACAATTCTATGGATGTAAAATTCTTTGAAAGGACTCCCTACTACAGCAAGTCTACTGAAGCAGTCACTGATGGAAATCTTATTGAACTTGATCTAAATCCGTTCCCTCAACAAACTCTTAACCTCAAAGAACCTCATCGAGACTCAAAGAGATGAACCTCAAGACCCTACGACCACGAGCTCTTGGACCTCAAAGATCCTCATCGACCCGAGCCTGCTTGAACTCGAGCCTCTTGAGCCTCAACACCCTCTCGACTCGTAGATCTGCTGAACCACAAACACCTACCGACATTGATGATGGACCCATTGCTCTAAGGAAAGGAAAAGATCATGCACCGATCATTCTATTCATACTTATTTATCTTATGACCAGTTGTCTCCTGAATTTGCTATGTTTACACAGGACCTGGACTCTCACTCTATTCCTAAAAATATTCAGGAGGCCCTTCAAAATGATAAGTGGAAGGCTGCCGTTAAAACAGAGATGACTGCCCTCCTGGATAATCATACTTGGGATCTCACAACTCTTTCAAAAGGCAAAAAGACAGTTAGCTGCAGATGGTTATTCACTATCAAATACAATGCTGATGGTACAATTGACAAGTACAAAGCCGATTGGTAGCAAGGGATTCACTCAAACTTATGGTATTGACTATAAGGAAACTTTTGCACCAAAGGCAAAACTCAACACTGTCAGGGTTCTGATCTCTCTAGCTGTCCAACTGGACTGGCCT
Organism: Gentiana macrophylla; assembly: GCA_026214975.1. Lineage (NCBI taxonomy): Eukaryota > Viridiplantae > Streptophyta > Magnoliopsida > Gentianales > Gentianaceae > Gentiana > Gentiana macrophylla. Next base: position 87,541,837 of record CM047805.1, on the reverse strand, counting down.
CTACACCAATTGGATATCAAAAATGCTTTTCTCAATGGTGATCTCACTGAGGAAGTCTATATGAATGTACCTCCTGGTTTTGTCAATCCTCACACTCAGGGCAAGGTATGCAAACTCAGAAAATCTCTATATGGCCTGAAGCAATCCCCAAGAGCCTGGTTTGGGAAACTTACTCTCGTGTGGTCAAAGCCGCTGGATATCATCAATGCAACTCGGATCACACTATGTTCATCAAGACAACCAACCGAGAAGGTCTATTCTTATTGTATATGTGGATGATATCATCCTTACTCGGAGATGACTCTCTTGAGATTCAAAATTTAAAGACTCTACTTGGCAAAGGTGTTCCAAGTTAAGGATCCGGCTACCTCAAGTGCTTTCTTGGTATGGAAGTGGCTAGAAACACCAAAGGCATTTCAGTCTCCCAAAGGAAGTATGTATTGGATCTACTGAAGGAAACTGGCATGCTTTGGGATGCAAACCTGTTGTATCCCCAGTAGACCCCAGTCACACCCTACTGCATGGTGACATTGCTGTCAGAAAAGAACAATATCAAAGGCTTGTAGGTAAACTCATCTACCTTTCTCACACAAGGCCTGATATTGCATATGGGGTTAGTCTGGTCAGTCAGTTCATGCATCGCTTCTCTTGAGCAACATTGGGATGTTGTGAATAGGATATCGAGATATTTAAAGTCCACTCGGCCAAGGCCTCGCACTTCACCAAGTCTACCGATAGATCAATCAAAGTCTACACCGATCTCGATTGGGTGGATGTCACATTGATGTACGATCTACCACAGGCTATTGCTCGTATGTATGGGGAACACAGTTACTTGGAGAAGCAAGAAACAACCCATCTTGTGTCAAGAAGCGATCTTGAAGTCGAACTCAGGGCACTTGTACTTGGCATTTGTGAAGCTCTATGGCTAAAAAGTGGCACCGAATGAACTTCAAAGAACCTCCTCAAAGAACCTATCACACTCTGTTTGTGATAATAATTCACCTTATGCAAGGTCAAGATCCTGTCCATCATGATAAAACCAAGCATGTGGACATTGATGACACTTTCGAAGGAAAAGATTGATGCTAAAATTATTCAACTCCAGTATGTTCCTCAAAGAGATCGTAATCGCGATATTCTTACCAAGGCTATTCCACCTCTTATGTTCAAAGAGACTTAGTAGCAAACTTGGTTGCATCAACATATCAAACCAGTTGAGAGGGGGGTGTGGAATATTAGAGCATTACTTCAAAGAGATCATTGAAGTTCAAGAGGTGCCCAAAGAAACCTCGAGGAGTTCGTACAAGATATTTTGTACACTTTATTTAATTGTAAAAGACATATTAATTGTGATACATATAAACAATTAATATGTCAAACTCTAGTTTACTTTATGTCATAGACATATTAATTGTGATACATATAAACAATTACTATGTCAAACTCTAGTTTACTTTATGTCATAGACATAGCTTTTACTTTTACTTTTGCATGCTTGCCGCCCACATCTACATACTCAAGTGGCCGCCCAAGCTAGCTTGCTAGTCTCTCTCAATTGTATCTATTTATACACCTCTCATATCAATGAATAAACTAAGTTGAAGTTTACTCTTATGTTTATCACATTCTCAAACTCTCTTCAACAAGGTACGCGGAGGTAGAGGAGTAATCATCATCCTTCTTACTACCCCAATCAGCATCAGAAAAAGCATGAAGATCAAACAGAGATGCAGAAAAAATCTGAAGACCTTCATGTAACAAACCAACCAAATAACAAAGAATACTTTTAACAAGAGCCCAATGATAATACGTAGGAGCATGCATAAATTGAAAGAGTATATGTAAAGCATAGGCAATGTCGGGACGTGTAAATGAAAGATATTGTAGTGCACCAAGAACCTGACGATATTGAATGACATCAAAATATGAAGAAGTCGCATCATCAAGAGAGGAAAAAGCATCCCTAGAAAGGGCATGGTAACAGGCTTGGCACCTGTATATTAACTTAACCAAGCAACTCATAAATATATTTGTCTGAGTAAGCAACAAGCCCTTTGAGTTTGGAGTAACTTCATCACCAAGAAAAAAGACTATTCTCCAAGATCTTTAATCAAAAAATGGTAACTAAGCTGATCAATGACCTGTTGAATATGAGTGGAAGAACTGCCAGTAATATCAATATCATCTGCATAAAGAAGTAAAATAGTAAAACGGAAAGCAGTGAGACATATAAACAAGGAGGAGTCAGCAACAGAATTAACAAAGCCAATAGATAAAAGATATGATCGAAGCTCATGGTACCACACACGAGGGGCCTTCTTGAGCCTATAAATATCCTTACGCAATTTACAAACATGAGTGGGATGGTTAGAGTCCTCAAAACCAGAAGGTTGAACCCTATAGACATCTTCAGTAGGAGAACCCTATAAAAGGCATTATTTACATCTAACTAATGGAGAGACCAACCCAAAAAGACAATGCTAAGAACTAAATGCATAGTGTTTGGTTTGACCACAGGACTGAAAGTCTCAATGTGATCAATGCCAGGCTGTTGCATAAATCCTTGGCAACTAAACGAGCTTTATATCACTCAACAGAGCCTTCAGAGTTTCGCTTGATGTGAAAAACCCACTGGCAACCAACAACAATAAAAGACGGATCAGATGTAACAAGGGACCACGTGCCATTACCAACAAGAGCATGAAACTCTTCAAACAAAGAAAGAGGCCAACGAGAACTATGCAAAGCTTGTGTAACAGTAGTAGTTTCAATATCAGAATATTGAGAATCCACTTGGGTAGTGAGGTTGCTGATGTGTGATTTTCAATATAATCACTAAATGCTACCGCAAGCGCACGGCTTATCGAGTAGTACATAGGATGTCGATCCCACGAGGGACTTGTAGTCAATCACCAAACAATTCCTGATTTTTATTAGCTAGGATTTAATCAAATTCTTGGAGGTTTTTATCTACTTAATCCTAAAATTAAATAAAATAAAGATAATATAACTACGAGCCAAGAACTTCAAGATTTAGGTAATAGAATTCAAGGGTTAAAGGCATTTCTTGGATTTCGGATCCACCACGGCGTTGTCTACACAGAATTTCAACAATTTTTCTATCAATATGAATCTTCCATTTATGAAGACCAATTATCAAAAATATTACACGTAAACATTCTTTCGAACTATTATCGTGATTCTACCTAGTTTTATCCTACATTTAGTTTCCTACAATGAAGAATAAAATTAGATGCATTGAAATACCATAATTATGGGCCACTTTAGGTATAACCTAATTTTCATTGAAGAAATCCCTAAAGATTTGATCTTGGTTTCTAGGTTATCGATTAATTAATACTTTTTATGTCATCAATTAATCGAATGAAGTTTCTCATGCAATCCTACGGCCATTCACTTCTTCGAGATATTATTTCCGGAAAAATACATGAATAAGCATACAAGATCAAATTCATAAACATGACGAAAATCCTTTATCAATGAAAATATTGTATCTTTAAAACTATATAATCATCGCCGGGCTTTTCCTAATCCAAGAAACTAATATTTACTATCGTAACATATCAAGATACCAAGATTCAACCATATAATTCATACTTTGACAAGAAAAATAAATAAATAGAATAAAGGAGAAAAGAGATAGAGAGAAACCGTCAAAGTATTGCATAAATAATCAAACCTCGAAAAAGCTTCGTTCTTGAATTCTTAAAACCTAAAATCCTTGTTCTTGGGGATGGGAGAAGATGATGATGAAGAGGAGAAATAGTCGCCCCAAAATCTGATGGGGAGGCGTGAATGTTGATTTTCACGACTTAGGGGAGTATAAAGGGATAATTACATCATAAATATAAGTTTCCATAATTAATTTAATCAAGAAAATCTCTAAAATCAAATATCTATCAATCTTGGACTCTTCTAGTGTGTAGGCTCCTCTTTTGCATTGAAAATCACGCCATTATGCTAGAAATCACGTTGGGAAAGTTTCGACCAATCAGAACATTTCATGGGCCAGGATCAGATTTCTGGAAAATGTCACACCCTGGGTGTGACAGAGACTGGTTTTTGAATTCTTCCACTTTAGCTCCGTTTTTTGGTCTTTTTGTTCAATCTCGAATCATCCTGCAATAATTCAATCATCCGCAGTAGTCTAGCCCAAAAAGGATAAAAATATTGCAAAATAACAACACACGACACGAAATTGAGTCCAAAACATCTAGAATTATTCGACTTTTTAGGAACTTATCACTCCTCCAAGCTTAAGACTTTGCTTGTCCCCAAGCAAACAAAAAGTCTCATGACGAGACGGACTAAGAAGATCACACATGACATAGCATTAGACAAAGATGTACAACACACGAGCATCAATAAAGTTCATCCCGGCATTCAAAACACATGATATAGACTAACTAATCCTTTTTATCATATCCGGAGCAAAAGTGAACAAAAATTATCATTGGGAAACAACACAGACCAAGCAAATAGACTCTCACGGGATATATCACTCAACGCTCAATGTTTGTGAGGTGACTAAACTCTCAAGCTCATTCCATTGAAAATGCCCTACTATATGCTTGTATATCGTCTCATATCAATCACCAAGGCATTGTGCAATACATAAATCATAAGGTCTTTGGGAAAAAATGGTAAGTGAGGACTGCCCAAGTAAGAAAAATGAAGTGAAAGGTGTAGGAAGAGGTATAAGAGATGTCAAAAACCATTAGAACTAGCAAAACACATGACTAACAAACTTCAACGTCATACAAGTGCAAGGGGGTCCAACGCTTTATTTGCAAACAAAGAAAATACAAAGGATAATTTTTCTACCTTAGGAGAATAATGATACAACTCCCTCTTTATTTCTAATATAGAACAAACAAGAATTAGGAGGTTATTTTTTTAGATTGCCTCCTTTATTGATTTTTTTTTCAATTTTTTTTTTCATTTTTTTCAATTTTCATTCTTTTTTTAATTCAAACTAAGAAACAAACAAATAGTACCAATATGGATTTCCCCCAAGCTTGATCATTACATACCAAGTGTAAGAAATTTGATAGTCACGTGCTCCAATTAGTTCTAAGGTTGGGTGAAAGGAATTGGGCTATCTCTTTTTCAGGTTGTTCAATGTATGGTGTAGTGAAGTAAGGTAATATGGGAAAAAGGTGTAGTAAAGATTAAGGCTCAAAAGGTATAAGGTATATAATGTGGTGGAAGGTAGAAACGAATGCCTCAATCATTTCTATGTGTTTGCACATACCAAGGCAACATCAACAAGACTCAACACAAGTTCTAAAGGAACAAGTCCAAGGAAGAGAAAATACGCACAAATTTAGGGTGAGACTGAAGTGGTCAGTCATATGGCTGGAATAATATCTCACCGGGTCAATTTTGTCTATTTACTCGGACTCTATTGTTTCCTAAAAAATAATGGCACTTTTAAACATGATATTTTAAAAAAAGATTTTTCACTCCATGTCATGCATTTTTCTTGTCAGAACAAACGATATCAATTTTCATGTATTGCAAAATTCATCTAAATTAGCTATGTGTGATCATCAAAACCATCAAAACAAAACGACACGACTGACTCGACTGACGCTGACTAAGACTCAAAACTGCATAGAAGAAAAACTTGCACAAATGTAGCTCCCCCACACTTAAAGGTTGCATTGTCCTCAATGTAATTAAATTAAATCATGGGAGGGTAAAAAGAAAACTCACAAGATGCAATTGGCAGGCTTCTTGTGTGCATATCATCACGCTCCGAACATCGTAGTCCTGGAGAACCTTCGTCTAACCCTGGGGGATTTGGAGTGTGGAGAATTGAGAGTTACCGGAGCGCCGGAAAAGTCACCGGGATTTTGTGGTTGTTCTTTCCATGATGGCTTTATTTGAGGAGTAATATCTCGAAAATTCTTAGTTTTTCCCATGAGATGGAGGAAGTGGAGGTATGTATAAAGGTGGACGAAAAAGATGGTAAAAGAAAATATAAAAAAAGAAAGAAAGAATTTTTTTATATAGAAGAAGGTGATGGGGAAGGGGCGGGAGGGATGAAGCGAGGAAGGGGGAGGGGGGGTGGGGGATAGTTGGGTTTGGGAAGAATAGGGGAAAAGAAAGAAAGAAAGAATTAAAATAAAATGAAAGATTATCTAGTTAGGAGAAAAGAGGTGCTGGGCCGAAAGTTTGGGGGAAAAAAAAGGTTTTTTTTTTTTTTTTTTGAAAAACAGCCTCCATCATACCATGTGTGTGACAATGGCTGTTTTTTTTCCCCTTTTTTAATTTTTTTTTTGCCACCCTTATTGTCTTTAACCACGTCATTGGTGTGACCTCCACTTTCCAAAGCTCGTTTTCTCCTCATGCAATGGCCTTCAAATACCACTCTGCACATCTTTCTTTCTGCAAAACAGGCACAAAAACAAAACAAACCAAGACCAAAGGACCGAGAAGACAACTCTCTTCCTTTATTTATTCATCAAACAAGTAAAAATAAAAAATAAAAAACACATTCTGAATTTATAGTCTTGATTGGACTATCTTTAAACATCATTGTCAAGGAGGACTAAACCAAAGAAGAGCATCCTCTCAGATCTTTCTCCACATATCAAAGATATTAACAAGTATTTTCAGAATCTGACATTGGGAGTATAATCATGTCTTCTTAAAAAGTGGTTAATCAGTTTAGCTCTAACGAATGAAGCGCCTCCTAACAATTTATTAATCTCTTTATCAATGCTCATGACAAATCTAAGAGAATTATGAACAATTAAAGATGCAGCATCTATATACTCTACATGCTAAACATGCATAAATTCAACATCGTTATTCAAAGAAGGATAACTAACATTATCAAATGAATTAGAGTCAAGGACGGTAATGTTACCTCCATTTTCATTTTCTTCTTGGCTCATCAGTGTTGAATCCGGAATTATTGCACCATTATCTTGTGAAGATGGTTCGAATTTCTATGTGGTTCCACACCTGTTAATATGAAGGCCCAAACACTTACCAATCTTTGAGAAAGAGTCACTGAAATCATTCATATCAAGACATTGTGGGATTTCATAAGGATCATAGTCTATTTCATCCCCACAACTTTCAAGCACGGCGCGCTTACGATCTTGAATCTCCATCATATGCTTTTCTTTTCAATCCCTTCAAGAACATGGAGATTCCGTGCAATCAATTCTCCAATTGTTAGCTCTCTCTTATTAGTAGAAGAAATGGGGTGTGAATCATTCGATCTTTCTTTGAACCGATCCCATTCTTGTATGGAACTCTCCATTCTAACCTCAAGTCTAGACCAAGTTCTAATTGAGGGAACGATTCTTGTTGCCAATTTCTTTGATCTTGACCCCACGGAGAATAAGGATAGTTACTCATCTCACAATTGTATGATGGTGCATTAGATTTGTGGTTATATTGATATTGATCCCCATAACTTGCACCAGATCCAACATTGTTATTCCACTGGTGAGATGAATAACCTACATTGCACTGAGCATCATAATGGTTGTCACCACAATATGAACATCTCAATTTAAATTGGTTAAGTCCATATCCATACATCCTCTCATTGGTTGGTGTCACTTGAGCATTAAATCTTGAGAAAAGTGAATCCATGAAAGCTTGACACTTCAAATTTCTACACAATAGAAGAAGAAAATCAAAAGCAAAAGGTCTCACCGTAGCAAGGTGCAGCTTGCAAGGGTGAGAAAAAAAATCTAGTCTAACAAAATCAAGAACGGGTTCGATGTTGACACCGAAGTCCCCGGCAACGGCGCCTGAAAACTTGATGTGCGATTTTCAATATAATCACTAAATGCTACCGCAAGCGCACGGCTTATTGAGTAGTACATAGGATGTCGATCCCACAGGGACTTGTAGTCAATCACCAAACAATTCCTGATTTTTATTAGCTAGACGAATCAAATTCTTGGAGGTTTTTATCTACGAATCCTAAAATTAAATAAAATAAAGATAATATAACTACGAGCCAAGAACTTCAAGATTTAGGTAATATAATTCCAGGTTTAAAGGCATTTCTTGGATTTCGGATCCACCACGGTTGTCTACACAGAATTTCAACAATTTTTCTATCAATATGAATCTTCCATTTATGAAGACCAATTATCAAATATTACCCGTAAACATTCTTTCGAACTATTATCGTGATTCTACCTAGTTTTATCCTACATTTAGTTTCCTACAATGAAGAATAAAATTAGATGCATTGAAATACCATAATTATGGGCCACTTTAGGTATAACCTAATTTTCATTGAAGAAATCCCTAAAGATTTGATCTTGGTTTCTAGGTTATCGATTAATTAATACTTTTTATGTCATCAATTAATCGAATGAAGTTTCTCATGCAATCCTACGGCCATTCACTCCTTCGAGATATTATTTCCGGAAAAATACATGAATAAGCATACAAGATCAAATTCATAAACATGACAAAAATCCTTTATCAATGAAAATATTGTATCTTTAAAACTATATAATCATCGCCGGGCTTTTCCTAATCCAAGAAACTAATATTTACTCTCGTAACATATCAAGATTCCAAGATTCAACCATATAATTCATACTTTGACAAGAAAAATAAATAAATAGAATAAAGGAGAAAAGAGATAGAGAGAAACCGTCAAAGTATTGCATAAATAATCAAACCTCGAAAAAGCTTCGTTCTTGAATTCTTAAAACCTAAAATCCTTGTTCTTGGAGATGGGAGAAGATGATGATGAAGAGGAGAAATAGTCGCCCCAAAATCTGATGGGGAGGCGTGAATGTTGATTTTCACAACTTAGGGGAGTATAAAAGGGATAATTACATCATAAATATAAGTTTCCATAATTAATTTAATCAAGAAAATATCTAAAATCAAATATCTATCAATCTTGGACTCTTCTAGTGTGTAGGCTCCTCTTTTGCATTGAAAATCACGCCATTATGCCAGAAATCACGTCGGGAAAGTTTCGACCAATCATAACATTTCATTGGCCAGGATCGATTGAATCACACACACCTGGTGTGACAGAGACTGGTTTTTGAATTCTTCCACTTTAGCTCCATTTTTTGGTCTTTTTTTTCAATCTCGAACCATCCTGCAATAATTCAATCATCCGCAGTACTCTAGCCCTAAAAGGATAAAAATATTGCAAAATAACAACACACGATACCAAATTGAGTCCAAAACATCTAGAATTATTCGACTTTTTAGGAACTTATCACTCCCCCAAGCTTAAGACTTTTCTTGTCCCCAAGCAAAGAAAAAGACTCAAGACTAGACGGACTAAGAAGATCACACATGACATAGCATTAGAAAAAGATGTACAACACACGAGCATCAATAAAGTTCATCCCGGCATTCAAAACACAAGATATAGACTAACTAATCCTTTTTATCATATCCGGGGCAAAAGTGAACAAAATTTATCAATGGGAAACAACATAGACCAAGCAAATAGACTCTCACTGGATATATCACTCAACGCTCAATGTTTGTGAGGTGACTAAACTCTCAAGCTCATTCCATTGAAAATGCCCTACTATATGCTTGTATATCGTCTCATATCAATCACCAAGGCATTGTGCAATACATAAATCATAAGGTCTTTGGGAAAAAATGGTAAGTGAGGACTGCCCAAGTAAGAAAAAGGAAGTGAAAGGTGTAGGAAGAGGTATAAGAGATGGCAAAAACCATTAGAACTAGCAAAACACATGACTAACAAACTTCAACGTCATACATGTGCAAGGGGGTCCAACGCTTTATTTGCAAACCAAAGAAAATACAAAGGATAATTTTTCTACTTTAGGAGAATAATGATACAACTCCCTCTTTATTTCTAATATAGAACAAACAAGAATTAGGAGGTTATTTTTTAGATTGCCTCCTTTACTGATTTTTTTTCGATTTTTTTTTTTTCATTTTTTTTTTCTTTTTCATTCTTTTTTTTTTCTTTTTTTATTTCAAACTAAGAAACAAACAAATAGTACCAATATGGATTTCCCCCAAGCTTGATCATTACATACCAAGTGTAAGAAATTTGATAGTCACGTGCTCCAATTAGTTCTAAGGTTGGGTGAAAGGATTAAGGCAAGATTAAGGCTCAAAAGGTATAAGGTATATAATGTGGTGGAAGGTAGAAATGAATGCCTCAATCATTTCTGTGTGTTTGCACATACAAAGGCAACGTCAACAAGACTCAACACAAGTTCTAAAGGAAGAAGTCCAAGGAAGAGAAAATACGCACAAATTTAGGGTGAGACTGAAGTGGTCAGTCATATGGCTGGAATAATATCTTACCGGGTCAATTTTGTCTATTTACTCGGACTCTATTGTTTCCTAAAAAATAATGGCACTTTTAAGCATGATATTTTAAAAAAGATTTTTCACTCCTCGTCATGCATTTTTCTTGTCAGAACAAACGATATCAATTTTCATGCATTACAAAATTCATCTGAATTAGCTATGTGATCATCAAAACCATCAAAACAAAACGACACGATCGACTCGGATCGACAATCGACTAAGACTCTAAACTGCATAGAAGAAAAACTTGCACAAATGTAGCTCCCCCACACTTAAAGGTTGCATTGTCCTCAATGTAATTAAATTAAATCATGGGAGGGTAAAAAGAAAACTCACAAGATGCAATTGGCAGGCTCCTTGTGTGCATATCATCACGCTCAGAACATCGTAGTCCTGGAGAACCTTCGTCTAACCCCGGGGGAGTTGGAGTGTGGAGAATTGAGAGTTACCGGAGCTCCGGAAAAGTCACCGGGATTTTGTGGTTGTTCTTTCCACGATGGCTTTATTTGAGGAGTAATATCTCGAAAATTCTTAGTTTTTCCCATGAGATGGAGGGAGTGGAGGTATGTATAAAGGTAGACGAAAAAGATGGTAAAAGAAAATATAAAAAAAGAAAGAAAGAAATATTTTTTTTTATATAGAAGAAGGTGATGGGGGAAGGGGACGGGAGGGATGAAGCAGGGAAGGGGGGGTGGGGGGATAGTTGGGTTTGGGAAGAATAGGGGAAAAGAAAGAAAGAAATAAATAAAATAAAATGAATGATTATCTGGTTAGGAGAAAAGGGGTGCTGGGCCGAAAGTTTGGGGGAAAAAAAAGGTTTTTTTTTTTTTTTTTTTTTTGAAAAACAGCCTCCATCATACCATGTGTGTGACAATGGCTGTTTTTTTTCCCTTTTTTTAATTTTTTTTTAGCCACCCTTATTGTCTTTAACCACGTCATTGGTGTGACCTCCACTTTCCAAAGCTCGTTTTCTCCGCATGCAATGGCCTTCAAATACCACTCTGCACATCTTTCTTTCTGCAAAACAGGCACAAAAACAAAACAAACCAAGACCAAAGGACCGAGAAGACAACTCTCTTCCTTTATTTATTCATCAAACAAGTAAAAATAAAAAATAAAAAACACATTCTGAATTTATAGTCTTCAGTTGGACTATTTTTAAACATCATTGTCAAGGAGGACTAAACCAAAGAAGAGCATCCCTCTGCATCTTTCTCCACATATCAAAGATATTGACAAGTATTTTCAGATACAGCATTGGGAGCCTATAATCATGTCTTCTTAAAAAGTGGTTAATCAGTTTAGCTCTAACGAATGAAGCGCCTCCTAACAATTTATTAACCTCTTTATCAATGCTCATGACAAATCTAAGAGAATTATGGACAATTAGAGATGCAGCATCTATATACTCAACATGCTCAACATGCATAAATTCAACATCGTTATTCAAAGACGGATAACTAACATTATCAAATGAATTAGAGTCAAGCACGGTAATGTTACCTCCATTTTCATTTTCTTCTTGGCTCGTCAATGTTGAATCCGGAATTATTGCACCATTATTTTGTGAAGATGGTTCGAATTTCTATGTGGCTCCACTCCTGTTAATATGAAGGCCCAAACACTTACCAATCTTTGAGAAAGAGTCACCGAAAACATTCATATCAAGACATTGTGGGATTTCATAAGGATCATAGTCTATTTCATCCCCACAACTTTCAAGCACGGCGTTTTGATCTTGAATCTCCATCATATGCTTTTCTTTTTCAATCCCTTCAGTAACATGGAGATTCCGTGCAATCAATTCTCCAATTGTTAGCTCTCTCTTATTAGTAGAAGAAATGGGGTGTGAATCATTCGATCTTTCTTTGAACCAATCCCATTCTTGTATGGAACTCTCCATTCTAACCTCAAGTCTAGACTCAAGTTCTAATTGAGGGAACGGTTCTTGTTGCCAATTTCTTTGATCTTGACCCCACGGAGAATAAGGATAGTTACTCATCTCACCATTGTATGATGGTGCATTAGATTTGTGGTTATATTGATATTGATCCCCATAACTTGCACCGGATCCAACATTGTTATTCCACTGGTGAGATGATTAACCTACATTGCACTGAGCATCATAATGGTTGTCACCATAATATGAACATCTCACTTTAAATTGGTTAAGCCCATATCCATACATCCTCTCATTGGTTGGTGTCACTTGAGCATTAAATCTTGAGAAAAGTGAATCCATGAAAGCTTGACACTTCAAATTTCTGCACAATAGAAGAAAAAAAATCAAAAGCAAAAAGGTCTCACCGTAGCAAGGTGCAGCTTGCTAGGGTGAGAAAAAAAAATCTAGTCTAACAAAATCAAGAACGGGTTCGATGTTGACACCGAAGTCCCCGGCAACGGCGCCAGAAAACTTGATGTGTGATTTTCAATATAATCACTAAATGCTACCGCAAGCGCACGGCTTATCAAGTAGTACATAGGATGTCGATCCTACAGGGACTTGTAGTCAATCACCATACAATTCCTGATTTTTATTAGCTAGACGAATCAAATTCTTGGAGGTTTTTATCTACGAATCCTAAAATTAAATAAAATAAAGATAATATAACTACGAGCCAAGAACTTCAAGATTTAGGTAATAGAATTCAAGGTTTAAAGGCATTTCTTGGATTTCGGATCCACCACGGCGTTGTCTACACAGAATTTCAACAATCTTTCTATCAATATGAATCTTCCATTTATGAAGACCAATTATCAAATATTACACGTAAACATTCTTTCGAACTATTATCGTGATTCTACCTAGTTTTATCCTACATTTAGTTTCCTACAATGAAAATAAAATTAGATGCATTAAAATACCATAATTATGGGCCACTTTAGGTATAACCTAATTTTCATTGAAGAAATCCCTAAAGATTTGATCTTGGTTTCTAGGTTATCGATTAATTAATACTTTTTCTGTCATCAATTAATCGAATGAAGTTTCTCATGCAATCCTACGGCCATTCACTCATTCGAGATATTATTTCCGGAAAAATACATGAATAAGCATACAAGATCAAATTCATAAACATGACGAAAAATCCTTTATCAATGAAAAGATTGTATCTTTAAAACTATATAATCATCGCTGGCTTTTCCTAATCCAAGAAACTAATATTTACTCTCGTAACATATCAAGATTCCAAGATTCAACCATATAATTCATACTTTGACAAGAAAAATAAATAAATAGAATAAAGGAGAAAAGAGATAGAGAGAAACCGTCAAAGTATTGCATAAATAATCAAACCTCGAAAAAGCTTCGTTCTTGAATTCTTAAAACCTAAAATCCTTGTTCTTGGGGATGGGAGAAGATGATGATGAATAGGAGAAATAGTCGCCCCAAAATCTGATGGGGAGGCGTGAATGTTGATTTTCACGACTTAGGGGAGTATAAAAGGGATAATTACATCATAAATATAAGTTTCCATAAATAATTTAATCAAGAAAATCTCTAAAATCAAATATCTATCTATCTTGGACTCTTCTAGTGTGTAGGCTCCTCTTTTGCATTGAAAATCACGCCATTATGCTAGAAATCACTTTGGGAAAGTTTCGACCAATCAGAACATTTCATTGCCAGGATCAGTGTTCTCGGTGAAATTTATGGTTTTTATCGCATTATTAGAGAACAATATCTTTCGTATTTTAGTAATTTTTAGAGAAAATTATATGTTTAAGGCGTGAATTTGAATAATGGGTTTAGAAGTGTCAAAAGTGTAATTTGGGCGCTTTTATGTGTTAAATTTATTGAATTATTATTATTTGGGGATGACTACATGTTTTCCATGTTTTATCTATTATGTAGATGCTTAATTTCGAGTGCATAAAGAGGATAAATGAGGCTCATATCGAAATATAAGAGGTAAATATGGAATTGGCTTGAAGAAGAATGGATAACTATGAAGAAATCCGATCCTCAAAGATATTGGACGGGCGCCCATCGATCCAGCATTTAGTCCCAGAGTGAATCAAGGCCCATGAAGCGTCCAGAGTCATATTTTACATACAGAGTCTCCAGACGTAAGCTGAACGAGCGTCTGAATCTCCGTCCAAATAAATGAACGAGCGTCCATGACCTTGGACGGGCGTCCAGTGCCGACTTAACCCTAGCCGACCTAAAATCCTATAAATAGCAGCGTGTATTAAACCCTAGGGGACATCTCATACGCATTATTCCTCATAACACACCATACACCCGCATATTCCACCCTTGGAGGAGCCGCACTAAACCCTAAAGAATTATGAGTTTCTTCCTTCAATCATATCTTGGATCATCACAAGCATGCAAGGCTAAGCACATCGCGGTAGAAACAACGGGATGAAACCACATCAACGTCATCACAACCATGATTAGTTAGTTTTATTTTTATTTATGATTCGAACATCGTTTTATTTATCGATTGATTTTGGATTGATTGCTAAGCGTTTTATTAGATAGGGATGTCAATGAAACCATATGTTGCTTTGAATTTATATGGAAATATGATTCAATAGTAGAGTTTTTCAATCGATACGATTAACGTTATTTTGAGGAATCATGTGATGTTAATTGGGTGTTTAATTTGGGAACAAATTTATGATCTCGTTATGAATGTTAATTTGTTTTGCTTGGAAAAGGAAACAAGAACCCTAGAATTCGATTTAAAGGAATTTAGTCGAATTGATATTGATCATACCAATAAATCGTGTTTAGATCATAAGAATGGTTGTGTGATGGTTGTGTGGTGTATCCTTGTTGTTTTACCGTCCTTTTAATTATCTGGTAAGCAAATTAGTTCGTATTGTTTGTTATTGCTACGTTTAGTTACTTCCAGGATTTTAGTGTGTTTTCGCATATTTTCTGCTTCAAGCCACGTACTTGGGCGCTTCGTCCACCCTTAGCGAACGCCGCCGTCCGGCTTCTAAGTTTTTCTATTTTCTGTGATTTTACCCAATTTGTTCTTCGTTTTTACATTATAGATAGTATAAACCTTAGTTTTAAGTAATAGTTCGTGACATAACCGACTTAGGAGTTATATCTTAATCGACAACCGTCATTTATTCCTTAGGGCGACTCGGCAACACCTTATACTACGTGCACCTTATACTTGGGGTGTTCCGATAATATAAATTTAAAACACGCTTTCAACGAACAAGTTTTTGGCGCCGTTGCCGGGAATCGGTAATGGTTGTCGGATTCTATTTAGGACAATTTTACGTGTCAAAAGGTCGTTA
Source organism: Gentiana macrophylla (assembly GCA_026214975.1). Classification (NCBI taxonomy): domain Eukaryota; kingdom Viridiplantae; phylum Streptophyta; class Magnoliopsida; order Gentianales; family Gentianaceae; genus Gentiana; species Gentiana macrophylla. The sequence goes on along the minus strand of CM047805.1, from coordinate 87,526,237 downwards.
GGGCACGTGGTAGTATTTTGACCATAACTTTCGGCTCGAGTGTCCGTTTGGAACGCAGGACCCCAATTCGAAAGCTCGTTCCGACGCCGACGACGTGGTGAACGCCGAGGCCGCTCAGATCGCGTTTTCGAGGTCAAAATCCACTGTTTTCCCCTCCTTTTTGGCCCTAGAAGATTTCAACACGTTTTTTTTACCGTCTTAGTGTTTTTCTTGTTTTTTTTTAAATTTTTCGTAGGTATAGTTTCTCTAGTTAGTAACTTTCTTAAGTTTTGGATTAGTTTTGTTTTCCTTAGTCTCAGTTTGTTTATCCTCTGTTTCCTGTTGTTTTTCTGCTCTGATCCTCGTTTTTTTCAGCTTTTGAACGAACGTCCAATCATACAGACGCTCGTCCATTCTGAAAAATTTCCTTTTATCTGTTTACTGGTCAAACGAGCGTCTGGTCATCCAAACGCCCGTTTGTTTAGTAAAAACGCCTCTGATCGCTTTTAGTATACCATTTGCGCGTCTATTGAATCGACGCCCGTCCTGGAACTTCCTGAGGCAGGCTTCGTTCACGATTACGAACGCCCGTCCGTCTATCTTTCTTGTTCTTTTCTTTTCATCTCTCACCTTGTACTCCAAGGTTAACTCTTCATCACACGACTTTTAGTCGTTGTTGACCTCTCTTCAATTGTCCTCCTGGTTTATGCAAACCAGGAGCAAGAAGGGACCTCTCCTCTTTGATCCGTAACCGAACGGTCCATCCTAAGAAGAAGGCTTTTTCCCGATCTAGACATCATGGTGACCCAGCCAAAATCCGAATCTAGTTCCTCCTAATCCAGCCCTCCCAAATCAAAATCCGCACCCTCAAAGCTCACCGAATCGGCTCCTTCAACAAATACAGCTTGTTACAACAACAACAGAATCGACAAGTCACTACAAAACCAATTGCAACAACTCCATCAAGCCCAAAGAAGCCCAACTAAATCAAGACCCCTATGCCCTTTATCTTAACCAAGACTTCCCCGGAGGGGCATAGACCTATTCGACCTCCGGATATGGGCCAAGTGCATTTCGATCCGAAAAATGGAGTGGTTGGACCGGTCCAAAATAGCTCTTTTCATGGCAATTTGCTCAAGAAGATCCTCATGACTTCTTGTCCACTTTTGTTCAAATTTGCGAAGCGTGCCACTATCCGGTGTTGATTCCGAGATTGTTAAGTTTGAAACTTTTCCCGCTTGCTTTAAAAGGTGAAGCAAACAGATGGTTCAAATCCTTACCCCATCACTCTCTCCATACCTGGCCGATGTTAAAAGAGCCTTCGCTTCAAATTCGCTTCACTGGAACGATAATGGGCCTTAAACGTGATATAGCTAATTTTGAGCAATTAGAAGGAGAAAGCGTAGGAAGGGCCTGGGAAAGGTTGAATTTGTTAATGAGGAAATGCCCTAACCATGGATACACTCGACATGAGCTCCTAGAATTATTCTATCGGTGTGTTACTCAACCCAATAGAGATTATCTAGACTCCACAAACTCATGGATCTTTTAAGGCGGAGGAGATGATGTCGCCTATAGGGTAGCTGAAACAATTGCCAAGAACAACATGTGGTCAACCTCTAGGAAGACCCATGTTGAGGAAGATAAGAGGAAATCATTTGCAAGCGATCCTGTGACCGCGAAGTTGGTTGCTCAAGTGGAAATGATAAACCAACAGATGGCTAATTTACAAATGCAAAGAATGTAGGGATCGGCGGATATGAGTCTTCCGGGAACGCAGCAGCGAGCAATGAGAACGGAGATGAAGTAAATGCGATAGGCAACCTGTAATCAAAATTTTCGTAATTTCAATCAAAATTACGGTCAATCAAGCTATAATCCAAACCGTAACTTTTAAAATCCACGAAAGCAGCTTATTATACGCCACCTGGCGCATCCAATTCCAACCACCCTTCAACTCCAACAATCAAAAGCCCCAAGGCAATTGGGCTCAAACGCATAAAATCCACACCCCACCTCTATCTCTCAAAAGAAATTCGATGAGCTAGTAGATATGGTGCAAGCACTAGCCACCGGTCAAAAGGCGATAGAGAGACAGATTGGCCGATGGTGATCAACAAGCAAGCAGAGCCCCAAGGAAGACCGCCGAGTTACCTGATATAAAAATCCTAAGGCGTAAGTAAGTGCACTGTAATGCCATCACACCGCAGTGGAATTATGGACAAGAGGAGGAGTTGAATGCGCTTACACTTAGAAGCGGAAAGAAAGTTGGACCCGAGAAGTCGCCGGAAGAGTAGCCCCTCCCGACGCCATGAGTTCGTGGAGGGATAAGCAAGAGACAAATACCGAAGAAAGCGACAAGTGAGCGAGAGAGCCGAATGATAACGATTCTTCGGGAGGAGTGATGAGGATGTTGAAAAGAATAGTCGATGGCCGAACCCCGACTAAAAAGAAAGTCAAAAGTTTGTCGATGGAAGGATAAGGAGGATGAAGCCATTAAAAATCAAATTCCAATCAATCATCCGAAAACCCTTCCTTATCCAAAGAAAGAAAACGAATACTTTGAACTCGATAAAACTTACGATGGAGTGAGGAAGTCGCTTAGAGAAACCATGGTGACTATGCCTCTTGCCGAAGTGTTAACCGAGATGCCTAAATGCTCCAAGTTTCTTAAGGCGCGCCTATGGAAGTAAGAAGAAGAAGTCAAAGGAATGGCGGATGAAGTGCTAAACGAAGAATGCTCGGCAATTTCTCGTGAGCATTGCAATAAAACGTGGTGACCCCGGACGACCTTCGATCTCTTGCATGATCGAAGGCCGCACGTTCCACAATGTCTTATGCGACTCTGGTGCCTCTGTTAATGTGATGCCTTTGAACATCTGCAAAAGTCTCGGGCTGGACAAAAGGCTAAGGGAGCGCCCCGTCTCTCTTCAGTTGGTGGACAAATCTAGCCGTTTAGCAGCCGGTTGCGTTAACAATGTCCTTACCCATGTTAAACAATTGGTGTTTCCAACCGACTGGGTTATATTGGACTACCAATCTGACAAGGAAATGCCCCTGATCCTAGGCCGGCCTTTCTTGGACACCGCTGCTGCCACCATTGACTTCCACACTGGCCAAATTACCTTGAGAATAGGAGACACTTCCATTTCCATCGAGCAAGGTAAAAGTTCTGAAGAATCCCCAATTCAGGGAATTTCATTCATTGAGGCAATTTATGGGGATGAATCGACCCTGATGAAGAGCTCATGAGACGTAAGCCCTGGATGTCATAAATCACGAAGAAGAGGAAAACAAGCTGCTCAAGAGTCGTAGTCATCTGTAGAGTCAGTCTCAACAACTTATGATCACCGAGCCTATAAGTGAACAGAAAATTTGGGACATTCCAGGAATGAGCAGTAGTGATCTGAAGGAGCTCAATCAGGCAGACTTTAACCTTGCAGAAGAGGAAGTTTTAATGGGAAGTTGGGATGAAATCGAGTTCTGGAGAGAAGCTACCCATTGGGAGATGGATGATTGGGAGCGACTTGCCGATGAACTTGAAGAAGAAGAGCTTAAGAAGGTGATTGCCCATCGCAAAGAAAAACGGAAGCGGACGTGGAGATTCCTTTTGATGACGTGATTCAATACCTTCGGGATTACACCCTGCAGAAGATGAAGTGTTTTTCAGTCAACCGGTCCAAACTCAAATAGAAAAAGGTGGTCCGTTAAAATCGAGTATCGACCAACCACCTGCTGACTTAGAGTTGAAACCACTGCCGCAGCATCTAAAATACATCTTTCTTAAAGACGGTGATAAGTTGCCCCTAATCATCTCATCTAAGCTCGAGCCTGAGCAAGAGGCAAAATTGATCAAAGTGCTGGAGAAACATATCCTCGCGTTCGGATGGCAGGTGGGCGATATCAGAGGGATCAGCCCAGATGTATGTATGCATAAGATCCGAACGGAGGAAGGAGCGAAAAAGGTCAGACAACCGCAAAGAAGGCTGAATCCGCATATGCAGGAGGTTGTCAAAAAGGAGATCATCAAATGGCTTGATATGGGGATTATTTATGCCATCGCCGACAGTGAGTGGGTTAGCCCTACTCAAGTTGTGCCAAAGAAGGGGTATTACCGTGAAAAAAATGAAAAAGGGAGGAAATTGCTTTACGCCTTGTGATCAAGTTATAGGTCTCGCATTGATTATCACAGATTGAACGAAGTCACTGCAAAAGATCATTTCCCCTTACCCTTCATTGACCAGCTAATTGAAAGACTGAGTGGTCACAAATATTATTGTTTTCTCGATGGATATTCTGGGTACTTCCAGATAGCCATCGATCCTAATGACCAGGAAAAGACCACGTTTACGTGTCCATCTGGTACTTTTGCCTTCCGCAGAATGCCATTCGGCCTATGCAATGCACCCGCGACTTTTCAACGGTGCATGTTAGCCATTTTTGATGGACTAGTGGAACAATGCATGGAGGTCTTCATGGATGACTTCTCAGTCTATGGCGACAGTTTTGATGAGATCTTAAAGAATCTAGATATGGTACTCCAGCGATGTGTTGAGAAAAATTTGGTGCTTAACTGGGAGAAATGCCATTTTCTAGTTGACGAAGGGATTGTTTTGGGACACAAGTTGTCCAGCGAAGGTATTCAGGTGGATAGGGCTAAAGTAGAGGCCATTGAGAAAATGTCATATCCAAAGACAGTTAAGGAGGTACGAGGATTCCTGGGACATGTAGGCTTCTATCGGCGTTTTATTAAAGATTTTTCGACTATAGCAAAGCCGCTATCCAACCTGCTGAAAGAGGAAGTAGAGTTCGTTTTTGATGATGCGTGTAAAGAAGCTTTCAAATGCTTAAAGGATAAGTTAACCAAAGGCCCCCCATTTTGATCACGCCCGATGGACTAAACCTTTCGAACTCATGTGCGATGCCTCTAACTACGCTATAGGCGCAATTAGGGCAAAGGATTGATAAGAAGTTCGCACCAATCTACTATGCGAGCCGAACTTTGAACCCAACTTTCGGTGTAACTACACTACTACAGAGAGAAAGAATTCTAGCAGCGATCGTTTTAGCTATGGATAAGTTTCAAGTTACCTTCTTGGGTCTCGAGTTGTGGTTTGGACAGATCATGCAAACGTTACGCTACCTTATGGAAAAAACAGATGCTAAACCAAGGTTACTGAGATGGATTCTGATTCTACAGGAATTCGATCTTGAAATTAAGGATAAGAAGGGTAGCGAAAATGTTGTAGCTGATCACTTATCTCGCCTAGTGAACGAGGGTGACGAAAATCCGAAGGAAATAGGCATTGACTTTCCGGCTGAGCAATTAATGAGACTAGAGAATGTGAGGCCGTGGTATGCTGATTACGCCAATTACTTAGCGATCGGACATTTAGAAGAGATGACGTGTCGTGAAAAGAAGAAGTTTTTCAAAGACTTGAAGTATCTCGTATGGGAGGATCCACATTTGTTTAAAGTCCGCAAAGACGGGTTGCTTAGAAGGTGTGTTCCGGAACATGAACAATCTGGATATCTTAGAGCAATGTCATAGTGGTCTGGCTGGTGGACACTACGGAGCACCAAAGACTGCTAAAAATCCTTCAAGCTGGATTTTACTTGCCCACTGCTCAAAGACGCCAAACCTTTTGCAAAGGCCGTGATGATGTCAAAGAGTAGGAGGCTCAATAATAGGATGGAGATGCCTTTGAGGCCTATCTTGGAATGTGAAGTCTTCGACGTGTGGGGCATCGATTTCATGGGACCTTTCCCATCATCATGCGGTAATAAATATATCCTAGTCTGCGTTGACTATGTTTCCAAGTGGGTAGAGGCTATAGCCACCCAAACCAATGATCACAAAGTTGTAAAGAAATTCTTGCAAAGAATATCTTTACTAGATTTGGCTGTCCTGAGCCCTTATCGGTGATGAAGGATCGCATTTTTGTAATGCACATTGGATAAAATTCTTGAAAGATATGGTGTCAAGCATAAGATTGGTACACCATACCACCCCAAACCAAAGGGCCAAGTCGAGGTAAGCAACGAAGTCTAAAGCGGATTTTGGAGAAAACGGTGAATTCTAATAGATCCAATTGGAGTCTGAAGTTGGACGACGACTCTGGGCTTATCGTCTGCGTTCAAGACCCCTATGGAGTACGTCGCTTTTCAAATGGTTTATGGCAAGGCATGCCATCTACCCGTCGAGTGGAGCACAAAGCTTATCGGGCTATTAAATACTTAAACTTCGATAGCCACTCTGTGGCGAAAAAGATTACCGCAATCGCATGAGCTCGATGAATTCGGACTCAGGGCCTACGAGAATGCCAAGCCGAGCAAGGAAAGAACGAAAAGCGCTCCATGATGCTAAAATAAAGGACGAGAGATTTCAAGGTAGGAGAGATGGCTTTACTTTACAACACCGTTACATCTGCTTGTTTGGCAAGCTTAAGTCCGATGGTCCGACCCTTTGAAATTGTCGAAGTTCATCCGAGAGGAGCGATTTCCTTGAAAGTGTACACGGTCAACCTTTTAAAGTGAACGGTCACAGATTGAAAAAGTATTTTGGCCAACCTTATGAAGTACACGAGGTCATATACTTTCAAAAGTTGGTTGACGTGCTGATGTGTCGAATTGTGACGAGATTCCATCCGAATTCTTTGCTTGAATGATGACATTCTTACCCTTAAAGAAGCTTCTACCACGATTCCCGAACCTATCATTCACTGGTGCCACATGTAGGAAAAGTTGAGACAAAGACGAAAGTCGATCTTTGTCTGGAGAGCCAAGTTAAAAAACTTGGTAGGGCATTTCACTTGTGGAGGTTGTGGTAAAACCTCGGTCCTTCACTCGATTCGATGATGAGGTGGTCGATTTAAGCCAAAGTGGCCCGACCGGGTTGACTTTGAAGAGTATGTCAAGCTAATGACTTAAAAAGAGCGCTTCTAGGAGGCAACCTAGCTTTGTTTCTTTTCTCTTTAAGTAAACTATTTATGTTTTAGTTGTAGGCGTAGTACCTTGGTTGTTTGAATGAGATGTTGTGTTCCTACGAGTTGTTGAATGTTTCGTTTATGTTTATTCATATACCCTTGTATCCCGAGATTATATGTATGTCGAGTCTTTGCAGATACCTTAGAGCGAGTTTCGAGCTATTCTATCCAATGTTGTCAATTCGAGTTGCAGTGGTACGTTCATGCTCCGGCCTGACCTCTGCCAACTGTTCAACCAACACTCACTGTCGAAACCAGCTAAGTTTTCTTTTCTTTTATTTGCACATTCTGAGGACATAATGTGATTTAAGTGTGGGGGGGTAAATTGGGTATGTTTTCATGTTATATCCTTTGAATTATGAGTGAAATTTAAAAAAATTTTGTGAATCTCGAGCATGTGATTGAAACTAAATGCTTGCTAGTTGTAGTTTTCTAACGATGATAGTATGTGACTTAGTGAGATAATTATAGCGTGTCTTTACTTTTATGGAGATAGTTTCGTTTTTCACTCACGAAAGCCTTTGATTTTGAAGCATGACTTTTGAATTATATCCTTTCATTATTTTTAATGATTTATCTTAGGAAGGTCAGTATAGTTACACCTTAGTTAGACCGTGGGCTGTGAATATCATAAAGTTTGAATGTGATAGGTGAGATGTAACTTATGACTTTGAAAAGTGAATAAATGAAGTGAGTGAGCAATTATTAATAAATACGTTTGTCGGAAGCTGGTTTATGATTTGAGTGCGGTAGGGTATACCTCGTATGTCCTATACCACTATGATGACCAGAAGCTCACGACAGTCAGTTTATAGCTACCTTATGATTTGAGTAGGTAGGGGATTATCGCGAAATGTCCTGCTCTACTATGATGGGTAAGAGCTTATTCTGATATGCGTCAAATTTGAAAATTTTGAAAAATGATGAATAAGAATAAAGTAGAGTCTTTGTTATCATGGATCTTATACCCAGGAGAACCGCATGATATGCTGTAGGGATTATCCTACTGAGCGCGTGGGAAGGCTTAGTGTGAAGTCATTCTCGTCTGTACTAGGATAGTCATTGAAATTTTTGAGAGGATATTCTTTTGAAAGGCTTGTTAAATTTGAGAAGGGCTTGTCACACATACACTGAATCTATCTCTGTGATGGTATTGTTGGCTATAGTTGTTGTATCTTTTGTTACGTGAGTTAGAGATCTATGTGGAGTGCATGAAAGTTGAGCTATAGTTTTGATTGTTTTGTCCGGGACGAACAAAAGTTCAAGTGTGGGGAGTTGTTCTCGGTGAAATTTATGGTTTTATCGCATTATTAGAGAACAATATCTTTCGTATTTTAGTAATTTTTAGAGAAAATTATATGTTTAAGGCGTGAATTTGAATAATGGGTTTAGAAGTGTCAAAAGTGTAATTTGGGCGCTTTTATGTGTTAAATTTATTGAATTATTATTATTTGGGGATGACTACATGTTTTCCATGTTTTATCTATTATGTAGATGCTTAATTTCGAGTGCATAAAGAGGATAAATGAGGCTCATATCGAAATATAAGAGGTAAATATGGAATTGGCTTGAAGAAGAATGGATAACTATGAAGAAATCCGATCCTCAAAGATATTGGGCGGGCGTCCACCGATCGATTTAGCGTCCCAGGAGTGAATCAAGCGTCCATGAAGCGTCCAGAGTCATATTTTACATACTGAGTCTCCAGGCGTAAGTTTGACGAAGGCCTCGAATCTCCGTCCCAAATAAATGAACGAGCGTCCATGACCTTGGACGGGCGTCCAGTGCCGACTTAACCCTAGCCGACCTAAAATCCTATAAATAGCAGCGTGTATTAAACCCTAGGGGACATCTCATACGCATTATTCCCTCATAACACACCATACAGCCGCATATTCCACCCTTGGAGGAGCCGCACTAAACCCCTAAAGAATTATGAGTTTCTTCCTTCAATCATATCTTGGATCATCACAAGCATGCAAGGCTAAGCACATCAGCGGTGAGAACAGCGGGATGAAACCACATCAACGTCATCACAACCATGATTAGTTAGTTTTATTTTTATTTATGATTCGAACATCGTTTTATTTATCGATTGATTTTGGATTGATTGCTAAGCGCTTTTATTAGATAGGGATGTCAATGAAACCATATGTTGCTTTGAATTTATATGGAAATATGATTCAATAGTAGAGTTTTTCAATCGATACGATTAACGTTATTTTGAGGAATCATGTGATGTTAATTGGGTGTTTAATTTGGGAACAAATTTATGATCTCGTTATGAATGTTAATTTGTTTTGCTTGGAAAAGGAAACAAGAACCCTAGAATTCGATTTAAAGGAATTTAGTCGAATTGTGATTGATCATACCAATAAATCGTGTTTTAGATCATAAGAATGGTTGTGTGATGGTTGTGTGGTGTATCCTTGTTGTTTTACCGTCCTTTTAATTATCTAAGTAAGCAAATTAGTTCGTATTGTTTGTTATTGCTACGTTTAGTTACTTCCAGGATTTTAGTGTGTTTTTTCTGCATATTTTCTGTTTCAAAGACGTGCTTGGGCGCTTTCGTCCACCCTTAGCGAACGCTCGTCCGATTCTAAGTTTTTCTATTTTCTCGTGATTTTACCCACTTGTTCTTCGCTTTTACATTATAGATAGTATAAACCTTAGTTTTAAGTAATAGTTCGTGACATAACCGACTTAGGAGTTATATCTTAATCGACAAATCGTATTTATTCCCTTAGGGCGACTCGGCAACACCTTATACTACGTGCCTTTATACTTGGGGTGTTCCGATAATATAAATTTAAAACACGTTTTCAACGAACAATCGATTTCTGGAATCTGTCACACCCTGGGTGAGACAGAGACTGGTTTTTGAATTCTTCCACTTTAGCTCCGTTTTTTGGTCTTTTTTTTCAATCTCGAACCATCCTGCAATAATTCAATCATCCGCAGTAATCTAGCCCAAAAAGGATAAAAATATTGCAAAATAACACCACACGACACCAAATTGAGTCCAAAACATCTAGAATTATTCGACTTTTTAGGAACTTATCACTCCCCCAAGCTTAAGACTTTGCTTGTCCCCAAGCAAACAAAAAGACTCAAGACGAGACGGACTAAGAAGATCACACATGACATAGCATTAGACAAAGATGTACAACACACGAGCATCAATAAAGTTCATCCCGGCATTCAAAACACAAGATATAGACTAACTAATCCTTTTTATCATATCCGGAGCAAAAGTGAACAAAAATTATCAATGGGAAACAACATAGACCAAGCAAATAGACTCTCACGGGATATATCACTCAACGCTCAATGTTTGTGAGGTGACTAAACTCTCAAGCTCATTCCATTGAAAATGCCCTACTATATGCATGTATATCGTCTCATATCAATCACCAAGGTATTGTGCAATACATAAATCATAAGGTCTTTGGGAAAAAATGGTAAGTGAGGACTGCCCAAGTAAGAAAAAGGAAGTGAAAGGTGTAGGAAGAGGTATAAGAGATGGCAAAAACCATTAGAACTAGCAAAACACATGACTAACAAACTTCAACGTCATACAAGTGCAAGGGGGTCCAATGCTTTATTTCCAAACCAAAGAAAATACAAAGGATAATTTTTCTACTTTAGGAGAATAATGATACAACTCCCTCTTTATTTCTAATATAGAACAAACTAGAATTAGGAGGTTATTTTTTAGATATCCTCCTTTATTGATTTTTTTTCATTTTTTTTTTCCTTTTTTCATTCTTTTTTTTTTCTTTTTTTTATTTCAAACTAAGAAACAAACAAATAGTACCAATATGGATTTCCCCCAAGCTTGATCATTACATACTAAGTGTATGAAATTTGATAGTCACGTGCTCCAATTAGTTCTAAGGTTGGGTGAAAGGAATTGGGCTACCTCTTTTTCAGGTTGATCAATGTATGGTGTAGTGAAATAAGGTAATATGGGAAAAAGGTGTAGTAAAGATTAAGGCTCAAAAGGTATAAGGTATATAATGTGGTGGAAAGTAGAAACGAATGCCTCAATCATTTCTATGTGTTTGCACATATCAAGGCAACATCAAGAAGACTCAACACAAGTTCTAAAGGAACAAGTCCAAGGAAGAGAAAATACGCACAAATTTAGGGTGAGACTGAAGTGGTCAGTCATATGGCTGGAATTATATCTCACCGGGTCAATTTTGTCTATTTACTCAGACACTATTGTTTCCTAAAAAATAATGGCACTTTTAAACATGATATTTTTAATTTTTTTTTTCACTCTATGTCATGCATTTTTCTTGTCAGAACAAACGATATCAATTTTCATGCATTGCAAAATTCATCTAAATTAGCTATGTGTGATCATCAAAACCATCAAAACAAAACGACACGACTGACTCGACTGACACTGACTAAGACTCTAAACTGCATAGAAGAAAAACTTGCACAAATGTAGCTCCCCCACACTTAAAGGTTGCATTGTCCTCAATGTAATTAAATTAAATCATGGGAGGGTAAAAATAAAACTCACAAGATGCAATTGGCAGGCTCCTTGTGTGCATATCATCACGCTCCGAACATCGTAGTCCTGGAGAACCTTCGTCTAACCCTGGGGGAGTTGGAGTGTGGAGAATTGAGAGTTACCGGAGCTCAGGAAAAGTCACCGGGATTTTGTGGTTGTTCTTTCCATGATGGCTTTATTTGAGGAGTAATATCTCAAAAATTCTTAGTTTTTCCCATGAGATGGAGGAAGTGGTGGGATGTATAAAGGTGGACGAAAAAGATGGTAAAAGAAAATATAAAAAAAGAAATAAAGAAATATTTTTTTTATATAGAAGGAGGTGATGGGGGAAGGGGACGGGAGGGATGTAGCAGGGAAGGGGGGGTGGGGGGATAGTTGGGTTTGGGACGGTGGACAAGGCTTTATTCCATCAACAAAGCCGAGCTGATCATATCCCGAAAGGAGAGTCGTGATTTGAAGTTTCTAGGGAGATTAATTTGTGTTGGTGAGACTGAGAGGAGTTTGAAGGGCAGAATTTAAGGCAACAACAAAAGTTATGGAGGCGGCTGGTGGTGGGATGGGGATGGTCGGAGTTGGGACATCGGAGGATGTGGTTCTAGTATAAGAGTCTGAGAGGGACATGGCTGTGAGGAGTACAGCTGAAGCTCAGGGGGCAAGAAAGGCTGTGAAAAAAAGGAAGAAGAGGGATCGGTGAAAAAAAGGGAAGAAGAGGGAGAGACTGGATTGTTTTCATTATTAGTAAAGTGGAATATATACATATCATCGGAGTATTCTGGAGTATTCTAGAACCTATATCTAATAAATACAAATATAATTACATGATAATTATAAAAAATATAAAATAATGTATTCTCCTAATAGAATTAGTCGGACTAGTTGGTTCCGGATAGTTATGGTCAGAGAGAAAAATTAGAAGAAGACATATACGTATTCCTCTATTATGGATATTATCGGATTAATTGCTTACATTTGATAAAAGTCAAAATAAAAAAATGATTAACTCAGGTAGTGTTCTAAATATGGACTAGGCGGCCACCAACCGACCGGATTACACCGTAGGCGGCCTGGTGTAGGCGGGTTGGGTCTTGGGCAGGTCCTAGGAGGGTGTAGGCGAGGTCTAGAAGGGGGTCTAGGAGGGCTAGGCATTTAGATCTTAGTATATAATGTTTTTTTAAGATGTAAATTTTACATAAAAAAATCTAGCAAAGAAATTTCAGCGAGATTATTCGACCCCCAACCCGACTTCTTCCAGCCACCATTCCACAACTCCGCCGACCGGCCGGCCACCACCACCAGAAAGCATTCCGACCACCGGAGAGAAACAACAACCAACAGTCTTATTTATTTTTGTATTTTTGACTATTTCCTTAATGATTATTGATTGGCCTTTCTAAGTGTCCAATCTCACCGGCAGTGTACCGGTTCAACTGTAGCATAGAATTGGTGAGTCAAGGTCGTATCCCACAGGGAATCTGGTCGAGTACCAAAGTCGGTCTCGTCCCTAGTTCAGGTCAACACAATGATGTAACGTGGTGATTTGTCAGATCACCGGTTCTAACAACTAAATAAACATAAGAGAAAAGATTTTAAACTACGAAAAAGAAGATAGCGTAGCTATGATCCAACTAACTACTCTCTAACCCTAAGTCGTTTACGGAAGTGTTTCGACAAACTCTAATGTTCTCGGTATCATTGAAGGGTGTCGTCTCATGTTTCCAAAAATAGACATTAATTCAATAATATACCCTCTTATGTTAGGTTCAACAGTCCGCCTCGTTGTCACTCAAATGGTGTCGTTTCCTAACTCCGAGTATAGACATTAATTCAATAATCTACCCTCCTATGTCGGAGTTCAACAAATCCGGCCCGGATTTAAGCGACCCGACATGGTCTACGATCTATGAGACGCTCATTAACAATGATATAAACCTCACACACGAAACCGAATCAAACAACTCATCTGCTTTTTGTTGGTCCCTTGAAAAGGCTTTGGTTAAGTTTAGAGGGGGTGAATAAACTTAACACTAAAAACTTTTGGAGTTAACAAACTCAAGAACTTCAAAGATGACTGCGATACCTCGATGTCTGTTGACACCTCAATAGCCTGGCGATACACGTGAGTCTACCGACGATTGAGTTTATTGAATTTGTGCAAATGGAATTATATAAAAATTAAGCCTTGTTACTTGTTGTTAAATATGATACTAAGTATCGATACTCAATAGTGTATGTGTGTGAGTTCAGTTGCTAGATTCAGTAGGTTGATGTGTATAATAAACTAAATGCAGAATGTAAGTGCAGAAAGTAAGTTAGCAGATTTTATAGTGGTTCCAGGTGATGTAATCCTGTCAGTCCACTCTTCTCCTGTGATGTTGGAGGTAATTCACTAGAGATCTTTGATGTAGCTGTTACAAAGATTCCTAAGGTTGCTTGTCCTTCACCAATAACTATGGCTTCACAAACTGAAAACTAGGAACATGTAGGATTGCTGCTCCAAAGTCTTCCACTGGTCCTTGAAGGGTAGGATTGTCTCTTCACCAGCTCCACCACAAACAACAGTCTTTCACACAAAAGTGCTTCACTGTCTTCATCAGGTTCTTTTTAAAATAAAGAATGAATCAAGTAAATGATTTAGTTGTAGCAGCTTGATTAGGATGATATAATCAGCAGCTTGCAGTCTTCAAGTGTGTAAGCTTGATGTAGCTTGAATACAGAATATACTTGAAGATTTTCTCTGGATCAGTAGCCTTAAGCTCAGTAAGTTTAGCAGGGTGCTTTTCTGAATAAAATGCAGCTCAGGATTATCTGTATTTTTCTCTTGTAAATCATCATCTTTTTCTGAGTTAGAAGTCCTCTATTTATAGGTAGGAGTCCTTGTGACTTGTATTTAAAATTCAAATATAGCCGTTCCAAGTTTTGTCCCATTTGACTTGCTTTCTGTCACTATTCATAGGATCGATGATGTCGAGAATCCTTTTGGCGTAATACTGATCTGTCCCACCCTTTGGCTTAAAACCATTGGATAAAGTCCTGAATCATCCCAACGTCTTTTTAATCTCAGCCATTGATTTGTTTAATAAATCAGAGGTAGTTGGCTGTCCTTATCCATGTAATCTTCCAATATAATCTTGAATTAATCGAGGTATATATATCAGCAGGTTCATCAGTCTGCTGAAATACCTATCAGTCTACTGAACTATAATTTGCTGTGTTTAACACAATGCAACAGACTTCTTTTATCTAACTTTTACTTGTGAAGTTAGATTACACCTTTTTGCAAATAACTAAGTTCCAATCACCATCCAACTTAAGGAACTTAGACCTTGTACACAAGGTATATGTAATCAGTTTAGGACATCACAGACTTCCCTAAATTCTAATTCCATATCCTTGACTTTAATTACTAAGTTTGATCCCTTTGCCTTCATTAACTGAGTTTGAGCCCTCAGTCTTCAGTCTTGAGCAGGTTCCTGACTAGTCTACTGACCTATCTACCCTACTGATATTGACCAGTCTGCTGATATAAATCAACTGACCATTATAGTGCTTGTTTGATCAAACCTATTCAAAGATCAAACTCTAATAAACCTATACATTTGATCTAGACATCTTTTTGCCTTTGCACTATAACAGTTAGTGTGGCACTCATCACTAAAACTCAGAAATAAGTCCAAAAATTTCCCCCTTTTTGGTGATGATGCCAATACCCTCTCCTAACAGCAGAGCAAAAAGATTGAAAATAAAAACATAACAAATTTAGTCATCTTTCATTATAATCATTTGTTCAAAAATTATTACAGTCTAGCATCAGCAAAGATAAAACAGATAAGTATGCTGATATATTGTCTTCTTTCCCTTTCCTCTCTTGCTTTTTCTGCTTGTTCTTGAAACATTCTGATTTCTTTGATCATCTCTCTCATCCAGTCATTTTCAATCAGAGTGAAATAAATATGAGGATTCACTTGTTTCCACCAATGCCATGCTTCAGGTAGAGTTAGATTTATCTGATGTACCCTGAAGCCTAACCTCATGTAAACCTCCTTGAATTCATTCATTGATTCCTTTGCATTTGTGGTAGGTAAACTCCTTTCACCTCTACCTCCTCTTCCACCTTTTCTTGTGGCTCTCATTGATTTAACTCTGGCCTCCCGGAATTTTAAGCCCAAAAGAGAGTTAAGACCTTCATGAAATCCCTTGTCATGATAGGGTCTCCTTTTGTTGTAGTAGACCTTTTTGTGTTGTTGGAGAAGATCATCAGTGAGTGGTAGTCTACCAGGTGCAGGTTGTCTATACGCATTTGTATCAGCTTCCCATCTCTTCTTTGCGAAAATCTGGCGAATCTTTTGCTTTTGCTGTTTGCTCTTCCCCCTTATTGACATCATCAACAAAACGGGTCAGCAGGCCATGCACACTCTCCTGTGTGACCACTAGGTTGTTCATTTGGCCTTCAATAATTTCAGTCCTAGTGTCAATTGCTGTGATCCTTTCTTGCATTCTCTGCTCCAGCAGGGTTATTCTTTCAGTAAGTTTAGGATCAAGTACAAAGAGCTTGTGGTGCAGAAGAGAGCTCAAGAGTCTATGTACCTCAAAGAAGATTATCCAACTTTTTATGAATGGATTCAAGTTGATCTTTCAAAAATTTCTCCTTTAGTGTATTGCCCTATTTGATTCCTCTCACATGTTTTGTTAGATCAGCAATGGCATACTAATTAGATATGTAATTTGAAGAAACTGCCTCAGTAGATCTTCTATTGTTATCCACTAGCTTCATTAGCTCTTCAAATCTTTGTTCCTGTCTATCTAGTTGAGTTCTTAATTGTTGCATGTCATTCCTGACAGTCCTCAACTCATTCAAAACTTCTACTGGCACTCCACCAGCCATTCTTCCATCAGTAGCTCCATCAACAGGCTCTTCTATATTATATTGTTGCCTCTGATTTGCTGATCACCATAGCAAAACTCATATCCCTTCCAGCAGGGTGAGGTCCTTGGTACTCCTCCAAGATAGGATCAATAGCAGGTTCTTTAATCACTGGTTCATCATCAGTGGATCCTTCCTCATTTTTTTGAAATTCTTCATCACTGAAGTCATAGTCCACCAGCTGCTCCTCCTCATCAGTTACAACAGTCTGCTGACTATCTTTCCCTTCAGTGACCTTGTCTCCTTCAGAAGGCTCCACTACAGCAGCCTCTTCAACAACATCAAGGGTTTCCTCCAAACCCAAATCTGGTTCCAACCTTTGTCCAGGTGCTGTTTGTAACTCATCAGCCTGTACCTCTGCTCCAACTTTGTGTCCAGTGTTTGTTTGTATCTAGCAACTTTGCACCGCCTCTTCGATTTCTTTGTTCTGGTACAATTTGTGCCGCAACAACTTGATCAGGGAATATGTCCATGTTTTCTTTTTAAAATTCCCCCATATCAGTGATCCTCCTTAGATAATTAGCAATTTTGATTAAGGCATCTTCAGTGTCAATCCAGTCTTGATATTGAATTGATTTCTCTGAACTGGCACTAGGTTCACTGATATCAGTAACTCTTTCTTCATCCAAATCTGCATTTTGCTGATCTTGATGAGACTTGCCAAAGATCGTGAGGTTCATCTTACGCACCATCGGTAGATCCATTGACCAGTGGCTTTATCGGTTGTTCCTCTCCGTCACTCCACTGGTCTCTCCCAGGGGAACATGGGGGGTCATCATCGAATCGGATGAATCACCGCCGTGTGTGTACTTTGGATCTCTCGAACATAATTTCTCCACTTTTCTTTCCTTCATCCAACGGATCCATCACCTCGATTGCAAAGATGGTTGTATCTATTAAATCCAATAGGTTTGTCCACACCCGGATTGATCAAATGCCCATTCTTCAAATCCACTCATTGGATCAACAGCTGGTTTCTGTTTCTTGTAGAATCCAAACTTCCATTGGAAATATTTTTGCACTTTTCTGAAGTTAGGATCTACTTTGCCATTCTTAGGTGCCTTCTCATATGGCATTGTTGGCTTTCTAGGGGCAGATTCAAGACCTTGCTGACCTCCAAAGGTCTCAATCAGCAAGTTGAGAGTTTCCTCAACAGATGTTTCCAGGTCAGTAGGTTGTTCAGGTTGGATATTAGTCCCTACTACCTCCATCTGTATAACACTTGGTTCCCCCTGACTTATATGCTCATCGGCCAGGTTAGCGATGACCGCTCTTCCCCCGAACTATTGCGGGATTTGCGGGGGTCTTGTACAAGTGTTTCCACTACACAAAGAGTGTAGCCTCGGTGGTTTCTTTGTGGTTCTTCAACAAGTTGCTCAACAACAACTTGTGCGCTTTTAGTAGGCTCAGCAGACCTTAACAGTGAGATTCTCAGAGCTTTCAAGCAGATTGCTCAACAACAACCTCTACATCCTCATTAGGCTTTATAATGGTTATAGGTTCAACATCAATAGCCTCTCCTACTTCTGCTTCTTCTTCTACTGCTTCTTCTTCCCTTTGAGACTCCAAAATTTTCAATTGTTTCCCCTTTCCATGTTTCTTTTTATGGATAATTTCTTTCATTCTCTTGGAAAGTGGCTCATCTTCAATTTCAATCACAGTAGACTTCCTCTTTCTACTGGCATGTTTCTCATTGCTCCTTCAAAATTTCAACAATGATCTTCTTCTCTCACTACAAAGCAGGTCGATGGCTTCAACGTCACTTGGACCCTCAGCAGACTCAGCAGTCTGTGATGTTTGCTTTCTTGTTCTGTTAGGCTTTAACATTTCTGTTATTTTCCTTGTGTCAGTAGCCTTTATTTTCTCAGTACCCTTCTTTGGTGCAGCATGTTTGTGATTTTCTTAGCGCTTTTCTTGACCTTGCTCACCACCAACATCACCATCATCTCCACCATTATCACTATCGGCGACCTCGGCAACAACACCTTCTTCATCATCATCCAGACCAGGGATAGGATAGTCAATTTCTTTCTTGTATCTGGATTGGTTTATCTTCTCAGGTGCAACGTCAGGAATTTCCAAATGATTCATCAGGACCTGAACCATTAATCCTAAGGGTAAGGCCTTAGATTTCCTTTTTCCTTCTTTCTCTTCCTTGGCAACCTTCTTCATTTAATGAATAAAATATCCAGCCCAATCAAACTTCATACTTCTGCAAATAATCATCAGAAGTTCTATTTTGGGTCCTGATAGAGTATCCATGCTTCCGACGAGGCCTAAGATGTTCTTAGCAATGATTTTGCTCAGTAAATTGTATTCATAACCGATATGTTTCACATTGATGCCTGGAATTGATTTGACGGCTTTATTGGTTTTGATTATGTCAACAAAATCAATCCTTGACAATCCCATTTCCTCGGGATTTACAGAGCATCTATTACTACGCAAAACCAAACACTTCCTCGAGTAGGTCCGAGGAAACTTCAATCTCCCCGCATTTACAAAGGGTGGTAAATGCTTCTCTTCCTTCTCTTACTACAATTGTTTGTCCAGAAATTGACAACATTTGTATAAGAGATTGTTTCCAATCTTATATTTAGTATATTCTCCAAGCCTTCATATCTCCTTATTCTTCGACCAATGTTGATGGCTAGTTCAGCTTGATTAGCATCAACAACAAAGCCTCTAACACTTTGGCTTGTTTCAATTTGAACATCATCCTTTTCCGCCATTGTTAAAAGAAAGAGATGAAGAATATAGTTTGTAAATCTGTGTTCACACAGTGTAAAAGTAGAGAATATCAATCTGAGATTTTGTAGTAGCCTCTTTGTAATAGTCTGTGTATATATAGGCAAATGCAGTTGAAACTGTCAGAGCACGTACTGTGCATTTAACCATGATCAATTTGAGTGAATGCTAACTTGACACGTGGCCCATTACTTCTCCATAACATTTGTAACCGTTGGATCGTGTAAATGTGGTTATAAAGGATAGAATAAATATCCCGCCAATCTGCTTTTTGACTTTAATGAGTTTGACTGTGTAACGTTTCATTCAAAGAGACTTGACATCGCGAGGTTGGCTCGGTAGCTTTCTTGACAAAATTTTCTCGATAGCTTTCTTGACAAAGTAACTCTGCTGATCCTCGATTCTTCCTTATTTTGTTCATTTGATAAAACAAGATGAAGTTTAATACCAATGACTAATCAGTCAAGTGAGCTCACCCAACATGACAAAGACCAATCCCTTGGCAACCTCATTTGCTCAATTGTCCAAACATAAGTACATGGAATTGTTGATACCAATGACTAATGCTAAGTGAGCTCACCCAACATAGCAAAGACTAATCCCTTGGTGAATTCGAAAGACATTGTTGATTATCACCAACTTTGATAATTCCAAGTTCAGTCCTTAATTTGGCAAATCTTTCACTATCCTGTGGTTTAGTGAAAATATCAGCAAGTGATCTTCATTACTGATGTAAAGAACTATCACATCTTTCTTCTCAACATGATCTCTTATAAAATGATGTCTCACATCAATGTGCTTGGTCCTAGAGTGCAAAACAGGATTTTCAGTGATTGGAATTGCACTTGTGTTGTCACACATAATTGGAATTTCTCTTTCTTCAATTCCATAATCCCTTAATCTTGTCTTAACCATAGTACTTGTGCCAAAAAGAACTTCCAACAAAGAATATATTCACTTTAGCAAAGGGAAGTTGATATAGAATTTTGTTTCTTCTTTGAACCAGAAATCGAGTCTATTTCTATTAATTGATAGGTTCCTGTGGTGCTTTTTCTATCAATCTTGCATCCAGCATAATCAGAGTCTGAGTAGGATATAACTTTGAAGCTTCCATCCTTGGAATACCATATCCCTACTCCCAAAGTCTCTTTTAGATACTTGAGAACTCTTTTGGCTGCACCTAAATGACTTTCTTTAGGTTTAGATTGAAATCTTGCACAAACACCTACATCAAAGGATATATCAGTCTGTGGCGGTGAGGTCTGATGAGACCGCCTATCATCCTTCTGTATAAGGTCTGATCAACATCTTTGCCTTCTTTATCTTCATCCAATCTGATATTTGTACTCATAGGAGTTGATATCTTGGTGCTATTTTCCATACCAGACTTCTTCAGCAGCTCCTTGGTATACTTGGTTTGATGAATGAAGATTCCATCCTTCATCTATTTAACTTGCAATCCTAAAAAGTAGTTCATTTCTCCCATCATACTCATTTGGAATTTGCTCTTCATTAGATTTGCAAACTTCTCACATAACAATTCATTTTCAGAACCAAGATTATGTCATCAACATAAATCTGTACAAACAGTCTTCATCCTTCTCATTGATTACGAAAGAGTCTTATCAATGGTGCCTTTTGTAAAACCATTGTCCACCAAGAATTGAGATAGAGTTTCATACCATGCTCTTGGTGCTTGTTTCAAACCATAAAGTGCTTTGTTGAGTCTATACACTTTATCTTCTTGATCTTTAACTTTAAATCCAGGAGGTTGTTGAACATACACTTCCTCCTCTAGAATACCATTCAAAAATGCACTCTTGACATCCATTTGATATACCTTGAAGTTTTTATATGCATCATGTGCCAAGAATAATCTGATAGCTTCCAATCTTGCAACAGGTGCATAAGTTTCATCAAAATATATTCCTTCAGCTTGAGAATAGCCTTTTGCAACTAGTCTGGCCTTATTCCTCACAATGGTACCAGATTCATCCAGTTTGTTTCTGTACACCCATTTTGTACCAATGATATTTGCATGACTTGGCCTTTCAACTAGTGTCCAAACTTGGTTTCTTTCAAATTCATTCAACTCTTCTTGCATAGAAATTATCCAATCTGGATTTGAAATTGCTTCTTCAACAACTTTAGGTTCCATTTGTGATAGAAAACAAGTAAACATTGCTTCTAATTGTCTTCTAGTCTTCACACCTTGCTGTACATTGCCAATAACTTGTTCAGCAGGGGTGATTCCTTAACCATTGTGGATTTTGGTTAGATTGATTCTTAGGAACCTCATCTTTAGTAGGGTGTGCTATTGCTTCTTCAACAGGGGGTTCAGCAGATCCTTGAATTGCTTCATTTGTTGCATCAGTAGTATCACCAGCAGGGTGTTCAGCAGGGGCAGAATCAGAAACTTTTAAGTCATTAAACCTTTCCAAAACTTCAACACAATCTGGATCAGTGACTTGTAGATTCTCAGCAAGTTCACAAGCTTCATCTTCCATACCAGTGAACTTAGGTTCATCAAACACAACATGGATTGTTTCTTCATGTTTCAGTGACCTTTTGTTCAGTACTCTGAATGCCTTGCTGACTGAAGTATATCCCATGAAAATACTTCATCTGACTTTGGTTGGAATGTCTTCAAATGCTCCTTATGATTTAAGATAAAACATTTACTTCCAAATGGATGGAAATAAGATATATTAGGTTTCCTTCCATTCCAAATCTCATATGGTGTCTTCAGTAGCTTCTTGTTCACTGAGGTTCTGTTTTGTGTATAGTATGCTGTATTAACTGCTTCAGCCCAATATCTTTCAGGTAGCAATGCTTTACAAATCATAGTCCTTCCTGCTTCTTTCAATGTCCTGTTTCTTCTTTCAACAACCCCATTTTGCTGAGGTGTACCAGCAGCAGCAAGTTGATGTAGTACACCATTTTGTTCACAATATTCTCTTATGACTTTATTGAGAAACTCAGTACCCTTGTCTGTTCTTATCTTTACTACTGTCAAACTTTTCTCATTTTGTAATCTCTTCAAAAGTTCAGGCATCTTTTGAAGTGTTTCACTTTTCTTATTCATAAATACCACCCAAGTGTACCTTGAATAATCATCCACAACCACTAAGGTGTATTTCTTTCCTGTAACACTTGTTGGTGTAACTGGTCCAAATAGATCCATATGCATCAGCTCCAAGATTCTATTAGTTGATTGTTTACTCTTTGATTTGAAGCTTGACTTTGTCTGTTTACCTTGCTGACATGCATCACATATATTATCTTTCTTGAATGTGATCTCAGGTAAACAATCACCAGTTTCTTCTTCACCAACTGATTGATGTCATCAAAATTCAGATGATTCAACTTCTTATGCCATAACCAATTGAGTTCTGATTTGGTATGCACAATCAGACATGTTTCGAACTATGATGAGACCAATCCACAATATAAATGTTTTGTTGTCTTCTACCACCAATACAACTTGATCACCTCTTTCACTAATGAAAATGCGGTTGTTTTTGTCAAAAGTGACCTTGTATCCCATGTCATAGAATTGTCCAAAGGCTCAAAGAATTTGTAGTCCAATCCTTCCACATATGCAACATTCTTGATTGTAAGTCCATTCCTCACAAGTGTGCCATATCCTCTTGTGTAACCAGTGTATTTTTGTTGCCAAAATTCACCCTTGGACCATCCTTTGTCACAAAATTTGACAAACAATGCTTATTCTTTGTCATATGTCCGGAACATCCACCGTCAAAGTCAAAGTACCGGACACCCTACAAAACAAAGTTAATACATTTTAGGTACCCAAACCTGTTTGGGTCCATAATGGTCAGTGGTAAGCATGACCCTTGGCAAATTTCCATAAGGTCTTCTTTGAAAAGTGTCATACTTTGGTTCATACATGTATTCTGCACATCCATAAGTTCTAACAGTTGGTTGTGTAGGATTCACATATGTTTTCTGGCCTTTTGGTTTATAATGCTGTTTGAAGTGATTTTTGTTGTTAGAAGCATTAGCATAACCATTAGTTTGCTGTCTGTTAGGAACATCCCTGTAGTATGGAGTCTGCTGAGGTCCCTACTGAGGTAAGCAAGGTAAGCCTGCATTCGACGTTTATATTCATCAAATCTATCTAGAGAACACATCAGCATAGTTCTAGCATACTGGTTGATATCCATGATGCAAGTCTTTGAAAATCAGTGATTTGAAAATGTTTTCAAAGTATTTTCATAAGTACAACTAGTACGATTACTTCAGAACAGAAGCACTGCTCCGATACTAATTGTTGGTCCCTTGAAAAGGCTTTGGTTAAGTTTATAGGGGGGGGGGTGAATAAACTTAACACTAAAAACTTTTTGGAGTTTACAAACTCAAAGAACCAAGCACTCCTGATACCTCGATGGTTTGGTGACACCTCGTTAGCTCTCTTGATACACGTAGTCTCTTGACGATGAGTTTCTCGAATTTGTGCAGCGGAATTATATAAAAAATTAATCCTTGTTACTTGTTCTTAAATATGGTACTAAGTATCAGATACTCAGTAGTCTATGTGTGTGAGTTCAGTTGCTAGATTCAGTAGGTTGATGTGTATAATAAACTAAATGCAGAATGTAAGTGCAGAAAGTAAGTGAGCAGATTTTATAGTGGTTCCAGGTGGTGTAATCCTGTCACCCACTCTTCTCCTATGATGTTGGAGGTAATTCACTAGAGATCTTTGATGTAGCTGTTACAAAGATTCCTAAGGTTGCTTGTCATTCACCAATAACTATGGCTTCACAAACTGAAAACTAGGAACATGTAGGATTGCTACTCCAAAGTCTTCCACTGGTCCTTGAAGGGTAGGATTGCCTCTTCACCAGCTCCACCACAAACAACAGTCTTTCACACAAAAGTGCTTCACTATCTTCAGCAGGTTCTTTTTAAAATAAAGAATGAATCAAGTAAATGATTCAGTTGCAGCAGCTTGACTAGGATGATATAATCAGCATATTGCAGTCTTCAAGTTTGTAAGCTTGATGTAGCTTGAATACGAAATATACATGAAGATTTTCTCTGGATCAAGAGCCTTAAGCTCGATAAGTTCAAAGCAGGTGCTTTTACGAATAAAATGCAGCTCAAGATTATCTATATTTTTCTCTTGTAAATCATCATCTTTTTCTGAGTTGGAAGTCCTCTATTTATAGGTAGGAGTCCTTGTGACTTGTATTTGAAATTCAAATATAGCCGTTCCAAGTTTTGTCCCATTTGACTTGCTTTCAGTCACTATTCATAGGATCGATGATGTCGAGAATCCTTTTGGCGTAATACAAATCATGTCACCTTTTGACTTAAAACCATTGGATAAAGTCCTGAATCATCCCAACGTCTTTTTAATCTCAGCCATTGATTTGTTTATTAAATCAGAGGTAGTTGGCTGTCCTTATCCATGTAATCTTCCAATGTAATCTTGAATTAATCGAGGTATATATATCAGCAGGTTCATCAGTCTGCTGAAATACCTATCAATCTACTGAACTATAATTTTCTGTGTTTAACACAATGCATCAAGCTTCTTTTATCTAACTTTTACTTGTGAAGTTAGATTACACCTTTTTGCAAATAACTAAGTTCCAATCACCATCCAATTTAAGGAACTTAGACCTTGTACACAAGGTATATGTAATCAGTTTAAGTCATCACAGACTTCCCTAAATTCTGATTCCATATCCTTGACTTTAATTACTAAGTTTGATCCCTTAGCCTTCATTAACTGAGTTTGAGCCCTCAGTCTTCAGTCTTGAGCAGGTTCCTGACTAGTCTACTGACCTATCTACCCTACTGATATAGACCCGGTCTGGCGATATAAATCACCGACCATTCTGATCTTGTTTGATCAAACCTATTCAAAGATCAAACTCTAATAAACCTATACATTTGATCTAGACATCTTTTGCCTTTGCACTATAACAGTTAGTCTGGCACTCATCACTAAAACTCAGAAATAAGTCCAACAGTTTTACAGGGTGATCCTAGAACCCCTTTTCCCGCACCCTGTCACAAAATACATATGTAAAGAAGACACTTGAAATACGATTATCGAGTCGCGAGTTCAATAAAAGTCATTTAGAATAAGTTCTAGAACGATAACAACACTGAGAATCTAACAATCATAACATCAAAACACTTCAATCAACGAGCTAAGGATTCGATTTCGAAGGCTATCACATACCTCGACTATCGGGCTATTAGCTACTCATTCTAACAACAAAAACAACAAGAAATCAACAATAAAAATAACAAAAAATAAAGATCGGAAGCAAGAACAAGAAATTAAATTGAAATACCAAATATATTATGCCGTAAAAAGTCAAATCTCCGAGCCGAATCCCATTAATAACGCGTCAAGCTATCACCAAGAATCAACGGATTACAACGATCTACAACTAATCTAAGCTAATATACCTACAAACTAAGCTAATCTAATGAAAAGTGCAGAAAAACGCAGCAAAAAAGATCTAAAAAAAGGGAGAGAGCCGATCTAGATCAAAATGAGGGGGTATTTAAAGTGTTTTTTCAGACTGGGTTGCTAGGCGGGCGCCTGCCAAAATATTCCATGAAGAAAACCTATCAGCAACTTTCTATGGTGACAGGCCCTCAGAAAAACGGCAATCACTTTGTGTGTAGACCTCCAAATCGAGTGATTCAAAATCCGTATGAAACCTAATGAAATTTTCTACAACTTTCATGAAGATGTCCAGCCCAGAAAATGCCTCTATGGTAGATCAAAATGCAGATAAATGGAAGGTATGGTTGTAGTACCACCGCGTTTTGATCCGTTTGAACGTTTAAGCTTTGGGCATAGGATCCTCGTAACTCGCCTTCCGGGCATCTCAAACACCTAAGTCCTGTACAAAATCACAACAACTACCACACATAATCCCTACAGGACACTAGGGTGACCGAGAGTATAGTAAATTACACCGAAAAAGACTGAGAATCCCGGACTTTACGTCCTAGGTCCCAAAATGATAACCAAGGTGTAAATACATCAAAATACAACCAAATGTCTCAAAAAACATATTAAAAAAGGTATAAATGGGGTATAATTACATAGAAAATGATAGCCAATTTGACCCTCATCAATTATACTTTATGACTTATGTCAAAGAGAATTTGACTTGAAAAAGATTCAGAAATCGATGGAGATTCTACTTAGTCACAAGAATGATTATGGTGAAGTATTTAACACTATGACCACTTACTTGGACTATAGGAAGAAAACTGATGAGGCAGTATATAAGCATTTGGTCAAAAAATTCAAGTATCAACAGACGCAGCTTCAGAAATAGTGGATTTGAAGTAGAAATTGGAGATTGCCACAGCTGAAGACGGGAATATTCGAGCTCAAACTGAATGGCATCTCAATTAGAGACTTTTTGGACTAGAAACTCAGCTTAAGGAGCTTCATACCTCCCAGACCGGCATTACAGAACAACATAAACTCACTCATGAGTTAGTATTACAGCTTAATGATGCCAAAAAGGGGGAAATAGAAGAACAAAGAAAGTACAAGAAGCAACATGAGGCTGAAATTGAAAAACTCAAAGAAGAAGAACAGAGATTACAAACAAGCACACTGATCATGAAGGAACCAAATAAACTAAGTGATGAAGAGCTTATCAAGAAATACAAGATACCTGAAGAAGGAAGTGTTGGTCCGTAATGCAAGGCTTGTAAGAGTTCAGAGGGGGGCGGGGGTGAATGAACTCCTTTCGATTTTGGAGTTTCTTACTTAATGAAGGAGTCGGATCTGTAAGAACATACTAGCAAGAAGCTCGTCTGGTTTTACTGATCTTGTTGTCTTCAAAAAGTAAGTGCAGTGGAATAATGATATAGTTCAAAATAAGCCTTGAGCTTGGTTTTCAGTGATAAGCAGTGTGATGTAAAGTATGCAAGTACTGAAAGTAAAATGCTGAAATTAAAGGAGTCAAGAAGTGTTATTGATCTTCGGAGTCGCGTAATCTCCTACGTGACGGCTTCTCTAATGACTTGGGAGGTATCACTATTGTACTATAGACTAATACAATTGGTAAATGTCCTTAACACCCTGAAGATGCTTCACACTCTAAATAGCCAATCCTTGACATCCTGTAGATGCCTCACACCCCGTAAATGCTTCAATGGTCTATTTGCACGCAGCTCGTCTAAAGAACTTCCTTTCTCCAACATCTCATCTGTTTTCTTCGTTGTTCCTTCACAAACCGCAGATTCTTCAACAAGTTCACAATTTTGTTGAGAACTTGATTGTTGAGTAGAGTGAGTGCTGAATCCAATTAATGATACAAAGTAGAGAGCTTTGTTGAATCTGATTTTGAAGTTTTGGTTGCAGCTCTCTTAATCAAGTAGATCACTAGATATTTTTTTGAAGCTTAGTTGATCTTGATCTGCTTGATATTTGGATATGTATTGGTAAGC
Source organism: Gentiana macrophylla (assembly GCA_026214975.1). Classification (NCBI taxonomy): domain Eukaryota; kingdom Viridiplantae; phylum Streptophyta; class Magnoliopsida; order Gentianales; family Gentianaceae; genus Gentiana; species Gentiana macrophylla. The sequence continues at coordinate 87,498,612 of CM047805.1, read as the reverse complement.
TTGGAGATGAAGATCTTGTTGAAAGATGGCTTTCCAGATTTTCAAGAACTTAGCTTATTGACCAACTTTTTCTTCAGTCACTTTTCTTCATCCTTATATAGTCTTTGTAGGGTAGGTGTACCGTTGAAGAATGAGTGGCTCTAATTTAATGTTGAGGTGTCACTTAAACTTTTCAAATTGGCCCGTTCAGCTTTTGTCCGTTGGAGCTTGTAGTTGTTTTCTTCTAGAAGATAACTTTATAGCATCAAATGCTATTTCTTCACTTGTATGGTTTTGTAGCTAGTAGATCAAATGATGATTTTATGAATGGCTACACGCCCTTTAATTTATCACTTAATATATCTTTTAGTCACTTGAGAGCATTTATCGTCTCTGGTCTGATCATTTACTTGTCTGGATCTTTAATGCTTTACTCTTCTGCTTTTGTTGTGCTTGCTGGTCTGCTTCTTCTTCTTGAGTAGTCTTTCTGGATAGATGGATAGGAGTTTGGTCTTCTAGTCGTCTGGTCTTCTTGTCTTCAAGTCTTCATGCTTAGACTAACCTATATTCTATAAATTATAGGCAAAGTCTGAATAATCCTATACAATTCACATGTCAGACTACTAAGCAAGCTTATACTGGGTTTCTAAACCAACTATTTTGGTATCATATAAATGTCTAGTCAATGGGGACCTAACAAGCACAATCAAAGAGGTCAAAGATAATTTGACTTGTGGAGAAAAAGATAGATATTTTATAAATAGATTAGGAGTCTGTTACAAGATAGTTTAAAAAAGGTAAAGGTATAGATGAAGTAAACATGAAAACACTAGTCTGGAATCTTCAATCTTCCTGCAGACTCTTGTCCATCTGTCCCTTGCCCAGACACTTATAAAAACCCGCTTTTCCTTCTTAGATCTAAAAAACCAGCAGCAAAAGCTTTCCAACTTCCATAATTCTAGGATCAGATCTTTTCTTTCCTTTTCCCAGCAGCTGCAACAACATTTTCAGCAGCATCTTTCTCACCATCTTTCCCTTTTTTGGCATCATCCAAAAGGGAGTTTACCAGAATCTGATTGAACTCTGGTTGAGTTTCTATGAATTCATTAAACGTGATTGATAGTGAAGTGACAACTTGATTTAGGGTTCAGATCCGTGCATCTATTCCTAATGCACTTAAATCAACATGTACCCCACCAGTCGATCGGTCTTTTGAGATGTGAAGTCATGTCTACTTCCAGATAACTCATTTCTTAAATGAATTCCGTCCAACACACTTTGATGTTGATTGACCAAGCACTGATCAATCATGTACTCCAAAGAAGCCCGGGTGCTGGTTGCAATATTGGCCACTGCATTTCTGAGGCCTAAGCTTTCAGCATTCAGATCTTGCGTTGTGTCCGGTACCCAAATTCTTTGCCATCCAGATCCTGTCTAAATTCAAGATAAGAGTGAATCTCATCCACACTCTACTGAATGTCTTGAGTAATGTCCAATAAACTAGGACCTTCATAATTTTCATCTTTGTGGGAGGACTCTTCTTCCCCGAGATTGATGCATGTCCGCTTGATTAACCTCTTTCACTTGGTTATTATGCCTAAGATTCTCGATTATCTCAGAATGGATTTAGTATCTTGAGCGGTTCGATTCCCTTTCAGCAACATTTGCTCCAGTATGCCCATCATCATCACTATCATCGTCATCACTGCCATCTCGATCATTCTTATCCTCAGAATTTTCAGAATCATCAGCATCTTCATCATCATCATCATGACTATCTTTATCATTGTGGGGTACATCATCCATGTTTGAGAGAATATTGGTTGAAATATACAATAGTTTCCATGGATCGAACATGTCTGCAAAGCTGTCTTCTGGATGTACTTTCTCCGTATCTCTCCGGATCAAATCTCTTACCCAAGCTTCTTCCCTTGCCATTTCTTCCTTATCGGCCAAATCATGAATATCAATGGGAATAACTTTCCATTTCATCGATTTAATCACTCTCATCTTTTGCTCGTAGAGTGGGTCAGTGAGGTCGACATGGTAAGGATCATGATATGAGGTGTGCTGAGCCAGAGGCATGTCCTGATATTTTCTTCTTGAACTGGATTGCTCAAGAGGAGCAAGATTCTCATTTTTTTTTGCTGTAGATATAGCTAATGTTGGAGTACTACTATGCTCCCTCAATGGACTAGTCTCATCCGCATGTGGTTCAGTACTTGGTGGATTTACTTTAGTGGCTTGTTCCTCCTTATGAACCAAGGCTTCTTCTTCTTCAACTTTCCGTTCTTCAATAATAGGCAAAATCTCAACTGCTTCTGGTACATTTCCTGATGTACCGATTGTTAGGTGTAGTGCCCGAAAGACAATTATCTAATTTTTTTATGACAGAATTAATAATTCATCTTATTATATGCATGTATGTTTATAATTAAGACACTACTAAAAACCCTAAGTACCTCGTTTATGTAATCACATAACTCAGTGTATGGTTATACACAAGAGGATTGAGTTAGTGAGACGTAATTAAAATTAACTTAGTCCTTAGCGTTTATTAATCTGAGTACAGGTCTCATGATTAATTTGCTATTAGTGCGCCCAGAACACTTTACAGTGTGACAATCTTAACCGGACTATCGGTAATAGGGTACCTAATGGGGCATTATATATGATGATAATCATATAGGGCTGAACCGATTTGATTTGAGTTCTCGATATAATTCCGTGATCGAAAAGTCTTATCGAATCACAAGATGTTCATAAATGGATTAATATCAATCCTGAGGTGATCACAGACAACTGCTTAGACTAGGGTAGAGTTTGATGTGTTAGTAAGGATCACTTCGCAGTATGTGGTCCAACACTTTTCATTGGCTCTATTCTGGGATGAGTGAGTAGTCTGTGCTATCACAGATATAGAATCCATTCCTTCCCTCGGGAAGTAGATAGACAGTTCCCTTATTTGTTAATCCTAGAAATTGATCGATGGCGCCAGTTCATATTATATTAGTTATGAACTAATTGATCACTAGGGGGTCGATGGTAAATAAGGATAAGAGGTTTCGAGAAGGGTTGACGGAGATATCCCGAATCGTAACGAACAGTCTATGGTTGATTTATCCATATGTAATGTGTTGGTCCCTTGGAAAGGCTAACACATGTTTAGAGAGGGGGGAGGGGGTGAATAAACTTGTCACCAAAAACTTTCCCAAAACTGAAAGTACCCCAGGAACTGAGTTTCTACTAAACTCAAACTGAACTATCAAACTGATGTACAATATGACTCAGTTCAGTTTCGTTCCAACCCTTTAACCCTGTGTGGGAGTTAGCTAATTTAGTTTAGCTGATGCTATAACTGAACTAACTTGCAGCGGATAAGATCAAGCCTTTTGTGCAATAGATGTGTCAATAAAGATTTAAGTCTCCTATGTATCAGTTCTGTGCTGACTCAGTGTCTAATGTTTGCTGAGTGTAATGATAAAATGATTATGCAATAAATGCGTAAAGTAAATCAACACATAATTTGTTTATGGAAGTTCCGGGTGGTGTAATCCCGTATGTCTCCCCTTCTCCTGTGGTGTAGGAGGTATCACTAGAATCTTGAGATAACTGTTACAAAATCCTAGCACAATGACAGTCCTTCACGACTCCCTAGTTTCACTGTCTACACAGAATGAAGAAAGGTAAGATTGCTCCCTTCACTCTGCACACTGATCCTTCGGAGGTGGAATGACTCCTTCACCAGCTCACCACTAACACAAACACAATCCAGATCGCACTGTACCGTGGCAACAAGTTGCAACCGTATGAGGAAAGGTGGAGTTGCTCTCCTGAAACTATGCACAACCAACCCTTCTTCACAAAGGTTAGGTTTAGAATTAATCAAAATATTAATTCAGTGAGCTGTCTGATTTTTCTGGATATGGGGTTGTAGCTCCAAGATGCCTTCTTCCCCCTTAATGGGTTACTGGATCTTTCTTTGTAATCTTCAAGGCAATTCCGTTGGCTTCCCCTTTTCTAGATATGAAATCTGATTTTCTGAATATGGATCTTTAGATATATGCTTTGTAGAGCTTCTTCCAGATCTCTTCTCTCAAGTGCTTGCCTCTGGGTATTTACAGGGGCAATGTAACGGTCAAATGAATCTTATAGCCGTTACATCTGTCATTTAGCCAATGTTCATATGTACGAACTTTTGTCGTTTTGTTATTTCAATTTAAACAAGGCCTTAACTCAGTTTTCTACTCTTCTTCAAAACTGAGTACCTCGTATACTTGACATCTGACCTTAATTGACTAAGTCAGGGTACACCATTCAGTTTCTTCTTTTCTTGGTAACTGATAATCTTTGTACTTAAGATTATTTAGCTTTACATGCTCTATAGTTCAGTTTCAGGTCACCACAGACTTGCCTGAATCCTATCTTATAGTCACGACTTAATCAGTTTCTAACTGAGTTTTCCACCTCAGTTCTTCAGTCTTCAATAACTGAGTCTGTCTCCCTAAGTTCTTCAGTTTTCTTATGACTGAGTCTGATCCCTCATTTCTTCATATGTATACTCAGTTTGCTTGCTGTGACTCAGCTGTTCGCCTAGTTCCTATCTATTACAATGCTTGTCTGAAACAACCTATACAAAGTTCAGACTCTAAATGGAACTTATACATTTTTCTCTAGACCATTTCTTGCTTCTTCTTTCATTATGCACTATAACAGTTAGTTATGACTTCATCATCATGGGTTGTAAGTGATCTTACTAAATACGTGACAAATCATCATCAAAACAAAGATATTATTTCCAACATAATGATTATATCAATGGACGCTTATCAACTCATAGTTGAGTATAAGTTATCTATATTCGGTAGAGTTCAGTTTCAGGTTTATGGTGGTGTAATCCCGGAATTAATAGATTGAATATTATTGTTCGGTCTAACGGATGGTATTATTTAATTTATTGTAGCTACTGAATATGGGTCCATGGTCCCTGACGTGGCTCCTAACATAGCATATGTTTTCTCGTCGTTTCACCTCAATTATAATTAAATAGTTGAATTGGACTATTTAATTGATATGTGGATTAGTTGTTTAGTTGGACTAGATGATTAAATACATGGAAAAAAGAATTTTTTCGTGGACTCGGCCCAATATGTGTAAAATGCGTATGGCTCTATTTATCTAGGGTTTGGGGTGCATTTTGTGACTATTAAGTAATTAGAAAGAAATTAGTTTTCTTGGATAATTATTTGATATATGATTTAATTATTTATTTGTTAAATGATAAATCATGGAATATTGGATAATATATTTATTTATCCTAATTTGTTTGGGATATATATTATATTTATCTTTTATTTAAATTAAGGATTAATTTAATAATTATCTCTTAATTATTAAATCCTTGGAGGACAATGATTACTCTCCTATATAAAGAGAGTTCTCCCAAGCATTTTGACAACACAATTTTCGACATACTGAGAAGTATTAGGCTTAGAATTTTCGGCCTAAGTACTTGGGTTTGAGTTTTAGAAAACTTCGGATTTTCTAAGATAGCATATCGAGGAGGTCCAGCGACTTGAAACACCATCCACTTGGTGTTGCTTGGAGACACACGTTGGAAGACTTTGGCTTCTCAACTAGGCTCTCAACTAGCTTGGATTGATCTTTTGTTCTTGGCATTCTTGCACCATAATAAGGTTGGTAATCTAAACCCCTCGTAGGTTTAGATCTATTATTTTATGTATTTTGGTTAACTAGATCTAGATCTTATACTTTTCGCTCTGTAATCTGGTGGATCTATGATCCATCCGGTGATATTACATCCTACAAGTGGTATCAGAGCCTTTGATCTATCAATCAAAGTATTTAAATTTTAGATCTAGGAGTGGAAAAAGCATGTTTAGATTGTTTTTTGTTTTTCATTTACTTTTTTATATGCATCGAAATTTATTCATGTATGTTGCCTTGTGATTGTCGTGGTTGAAGAGATGGATTAGGGTTGGTATTTTTTACTCGTTAGATCTATTGTAAACTCATATAAATTCGTTTACATGAGTATAGGAAATTTTGTAATTTTTAGTTTCCTAGAAGTAGATCTTTGTTATTGCTGTTCGGTTTTATTTATTTATATCCGGAGTTTGAGCCGTTGAAACAAAAATCCCTCCGGTCATAATGAAGAATAAAAGTTGAAGAACAGGCCCTCAAAATTTCGTGTCGATGTTCAACCGTTGCGATAAAGTTTCTGCTGTGTGTCGTAAAAGCACTCACCCCCAAATATCTGTTCGCCGAATTTCTGGAGGAGATTGGACCGTTGAAAAGAAGATCCGACCGTTCGGATTGACTATCAAGGAGTTTTGAACCAGCCCTAAAAATTTCGGGTCGATCGGGTTTTGTCTCGATGCCCGATCGGCTCCGGGAAGACACTGATGCACCGCAGTTATAAACAGATGCAGCAGTTGGATCGGCGGCTTGCTGGGATAAATTGGGCCATCAAAACTCGGATCCAACCGTCCATATTGAAGAACGAGGAGTGAAGAACAGGTCCATAAAGTTTCGTGACGATCAAAGTTCGTTTGGATGTCCGATCATCGATAAAATGCAGAATCAGCAGATTAGAAAATAGTTAACCCTAGTTAGGGTTTGTTTTTCTTTAATAGGTTAGATACGGGGGTACCAACGGTCCATCCCGGTGTTTATTTTTCCGTATTTTTTTTCGTGTATGATCGAAATTATGTGATAGAAACCGGAAAATTGCAATGACATGCATCATATCATGAATCCAGTCCAATGCATACATGTAGCTAGTTTATTTCGAATAAATTAGGCATGTATAACTCGTATAATTAGTTAAAAGCTTATTTAATTAAAATGTGGTAGTTAATTAATTATGTAACTAATTATTAAAACCGAGGAACCGGGTTTTGTCAATCGATACGATTTTAGTGATGGATTCTCGGTGAATCCCACTTAGATAAATCGTTGAGTTTTCGGTGATGGCTCCTCGAAGAAGCCACCTTAAACAGAAACGAGATTACGCTTTGGGTGACAATTTAAAAATCGGAAAATCTTAGTACATGGGTTCGGAAATGGTCTAACCATGGTTGGGCGAGTTCAACCGATCTTCGGCTCAATCTACTCCCCTCCACGTGTGATGTACGATACAGTAATTCGACAAGACTTAGCATAGCCAATAAGCCTTCGGGCTAAACGGGTCTTCTCTTGCCGGATTAACCTGAATTGTCACATATGTTCCAACGAATAAGACGGCGTAGGCTTGCCTACTTAACCGACTTGTTCGGTGTACTTTGATTCATTGTTTCTTATTGTCAAGACCGAAACCGTAATTAGTAAACCCACCACTTTTTCAAATTATTGAGTGGGAGCGGGGAAGGCGACAGCCAACCCCACGGCCTCTACTATAGAAGCAAGAACGTGAAAGAATGGTGACACCTCGTGCCGCTTTGATTTCGGCCCCCTTCGGATGGTGTTCACCGCTATCAAAATTCAAGGCTTGGTCTCCGAAAGGAAAGGATATCGGGTACTCGCCGGGTCACTGACTTGCCCCTCGTAGGCATACTCGGGGCGTACTTTGAGATCTGATATAGTAGGTCACACTCTTTATGGATAATTTCAAAATATCTAGGCTAGAAAAAGGAAGGCAATCAATGATTAAGGTCCGGGATGTCTGATTCCCGTGAGAAGTTCGATTCTCGAAGCTTAACCATTGAGAGAGATTGTCTCAGTTTAACAGTCATAGTGCTGATATCGACCCTCTCAGACAGTACTATGCGAGGTTAAATCCTTGGAATGGTAGGATAAACTTTTTATAGTTTAATTCCTAAAATAAAAATCTAGTAGTGAAAATTTATTTTTTGAATTTAACTTTCTGTCATATTTTTTACAACTAAATCTCTAGGCTACTAAACTGTTAGTAATAGGAATTCATTAAAAATGTGGAAAGTAACAAGTACGTTGTAATTATCTATAAATGCAGTTAATTTTTCGGATGAGATTTTTCCCTCGAGCCTTTAAAAACTTAAGTGACATAGTATAGATATGTCACGGATGTCACTTGTGTTGAACGAGAGATGACCATACTTAGTTTACAAAAGATGATATAGGACTATCAGATAAATTCATTAGTGAATTTTAAAAGGTGTATTTACACGGCAAACATTTCTAATTGAAAAATTGGAAAATCATACATAAGGCGTTTGTTGGTTAGACGGTATTTGGAACCGATGAACTAGTGGGAGCCTTAGTCTCATGATTGGTTTTTTCTGAATCATTAGAAATGTGTAATAGACTGCACAAGAGTTTTTCCATTCATTGAAAAAACGAGAATAAAGTGTTACTAGTTAGACAGTATTTGGAACTGATAAACTAGTGGGAGTTTAGTTCTGGAGATTTTAAAATCTTTGAAACATCATGAACACATCATTGCTAGTTAGACAGTATTTGGAACTGATAAACTAGTGGGAGCTTAGTTCTAGGTGATGTTCTAATCTTTGAAAAATCATAAATACAAAGTATTGCTAGTTAGACGGTATTTGGAACCGATAAACTAGTGGGAGCTTTGGTCTTATGATTTGACGATTAAAAAAAATCGATAGTCCAAGCAAGTAACACTGAACATCCCACAGTTCAAGAGTAGTGTCTACTCAAACGAACTGCTAGTTCAAGACTGTTTCCATCTAAGAAAAGTCGAGAATGGGAAAGAATGTTTATCCGTGTTAGTCATCTAAACTAAGTAGTTTTAAGGCTAGACCGGAAAATTAATAAATTGGAAATTAGAGGATAAGTAAAGTGATTTCGGATCACTGACCAGTGCATCCTTAGCAATTTTCTCAAAAGCTAAGTTCTTTGGAAGAACTAGGTAGCTTTGCATCAAACGATAAATAAAATAGACAATGGGCAGTTACTTCAGATAGACTAGTGGGGGTGATAGAAGGAAATGAATCTCGGATTCAATTCTTGAGTATCACAGAAAATTCATTTTCTGTTTTCTGATTCGTTGGAACGAACGTATTCATTTTCAATAGGATAATTTGTTTGTCTTATTGACGTTGAATATAACATTCGTAGCACGAATCCAAGACTCGGACTTTTGTTTGATAAAGTCAGAACCACTAAGAAATGCTTGAATAGGTATATGTAACACATCTTAAACAATATAAACGCAAAATGGTTTCCGTATTTAGATAAACACTTCTTTATATACTATTAATTAGTGCATATTCCCTAACGTCAAGATCTGCAGACTGGCTTAGGGTGATTCCTATCTCCCAGTCAAAGGAAACCTGTCTCAAAGGAACAATGCCTAAGTTTCCTTTCAACCGGGAAAGGGTAATAGATTTAAAGAAGTTAATAGCTTGTTCATATCGACCTTCGGGGTCATATGAAAGATACAAGCTAGTAGGAGCTTTTTCAAGTAGTGACATCTAGTCTGACAAATACTCAAAACTCCAATAAGTTTATCCAAATATTTGGAGGAAATCTCTGATTTCACTAGAGATAGAGTATTCCATACTCAGAAATAGGTTATTGCATAGTCTTCGGGACTGATGCTCGGCCCGCCTCCCAGTGAAATGTTTTCACTAAGGGATACACTGTAAATTTGCCTTATATAGTTATTTATGTGCTACGATACGCTGTTGAACTCATTTAAGATATTGGTTGTAAAATAACGGTTTACGTTGTAATGAAAAACCGAGAAGTCTACCTAGAAGATGCCTACGCATTTGTGGATAAGGAGTGAATTCGGTTCACCCCATTTCCGTAAATATAGACATTTAGCATTTAGTGCTTGAAGGTAGGACTGAAAATTTTGCATACACGTTCAGATCATGAAATATCTTAATGCATTGAGTAAAGGTTGATTATAAAACTCGTAAAATCAGAGAATGACGGTTATACTGTCAAACTTGGTCTGATAGAGTCTATAAATCACAGCTTTGGATCTTGAAGTATTTGTACTCAAGATGTTACTAACTAATTTGTTCCGTCCACATCCAACACCTGCAGTTGGTGATAACACTAATAAAAACTACTAAACTAGATCAGTATATCAATCCACCCCGAACACAGTGGGAGTATGGTTTGTCCATTACCCATTGCAGGACCTTATGGTCTATAGGGTAGATTGATGACCTATAGTCCTTCATGGGTTGTATAAGATCCTGGTCATGAGAGGTTGGTTTAAAAGCCATAACCACATGTGAATGGAGTTTAGTACTCGAGCCTGCTTGAAACTCTTGTAAAACCTCCCGAGTATTTCAGCCCAGTAGGAGTAATTGGAACTACAAGGAGAAGATTCGAATGAATAGGACATTTTAACTTTCAACACAAAGTTTGAATAATTTAGGGGTGATTCCCTAAAAGGTAGAGAGTTAACCAGACCGTGACCTCTCTTACCACTCGCCTTGCTTGATTTCGTCGTAAAGCGGAAATAGGGTGATTCCTAAGACTTCCTTGCTGAACAACGGAATCGAACTCATTCATAATGAAGGGTTTTAGCTAAGAACAAATGACAGATTCGTTACAAAGCAGAAAATAGGGGTGATTCCTGTTTACGACTAATTTTATGGTTTTTATCGAGTTATTTCGTAACATTATCTCCCGTGTTTTAGTGATTTTTATAGAAAATCACTCGCCAAAACGATAAATTGAGCAAATGAGTTTTAAAGATAATAAATTACAAAAGTGGCGGATTTATGTGTTTTTATCGTTGGTTTTATGTTTATTTGGATGTTGTTACACTTTGCAATATTTTGGATATCTTGTAGATGCATATCTTCGGTCTAAAAGAGGTGTTTAGAGGGTTAGAAGAAGATGCCACAAGTTTACGAGTTCAACGGAGCAAATTTTCCTAAGTACTTAAATCGTTACATATTTTCGACGGAGATTTGACCCAGCTTAGAGGCATTTTCAGGGAGGACTTCTTCATGAAAACTATAGATCTTTGAAAGAGCTTTCCAACGCACTTTGAATTACGTCAATCGGACTTCTACAACTCAAATGGTGGTCAAGTGGGTAATCAATTTCGGTAAGTAGAAAATCCCAAAACGACTCGAATACGACGGGCTAATCAAAAGGCGTTTTCTGAAGAAGAGTCCTTAATGAAAGTTGTAGAGTTTTCCGAGAGCTTTTTTATGACATTTGGATCATAATTTTTGGAGGTCTACAACTCAAGATATGAATTTTAGAAGTTTCAGCCGACCTAATTACAAAAGAATTGCTTCAACCGACTCAAGAGACTTTTGTTTCAGCCGACATATTCCAATTAATTCCAGCCGCCTTTCATCTCTATATAAGCATGCAGCAGGAACCCTAACGCATAACCATTCCATACACACGAATTTTCCAAAGAAAAGCAAACAGACTTTTATCCTAAAAAGAAGATGATTTCTTCCCATCCAATGATCATGATCAACATCATGGTTGTTGGCTAAGCACATCGCGGCGGGACAACGGATGAAACCGATCAACATCAACACCAACTAGAGAGATTTTTAGCCGTACTTTTAGTGAGTAAAGTTATCGTTTTTCATCAATTAGAATTTGTTATTTATCGTTTACGTTTTATTTGAATCGAGAGATCGATGAAACCATCTTTTATGCCTTGAATTTATATGAAAATATTGTTCAAGTTGTGATCTTTTTAATTGATGCAATTAATTATAATTCGAGAGATCGTTTATAGTTAATTGAGTAAGAGTATTAGAAATAATCTCGTGATCGTGTTTTGCATGTCGTTTTGTTTTATTTGAAAAAGAAAACGAAACCCTAGAATTCGTTTAGAGAAATTTAATCGAATTCGTGATAGATCATTACTAAAAATCATATCTTTAACTTGCCGTCTAGTTGGGGTTGGGTTGGTTGATCGGTGGATTCCCGTTGCCTTGCCGTTGTTTTAATTATTTGATAAATCGAATCATTAGTATAAATCGTTGATTGCTAAGTTAATTGTTAATTTTACGCAAATTTACTATTCATCGAGTTACTTGTTCATCGTCGTTTTTATTGTTCATAATTAGTATAAACCCTAGTTTAATTAGTTTAAACCCTAGTTTAGTTAAATAGTCGTGACATAATCGATAGAATAATTGTTCCTTGATCCGATAAACATTCCACTCCCTTAGGACGACCCGTTAACATCCTATACTACGAACCTTATACTTGGGGTGTTTCGGTTATAAATTGTAAAACTCGTTTTTACCGAACAATTCCTTAAGACCTTTTTGCGAGGCTAACAATATCTTAATTTATTCAGAAAGAACCTTTGGTAGGATGCCTGCTATAGCTCATATCCTTTGGAGATTAATGCAAACCTCTAGGTCTTTTCAATGTCATATATTTTAATATGTTGACTTGACCAGAATGTTGATACGTCTTTCGTAGACTGGCATGAATATTAGTAAAATAGCATGTAGATTAGTGTTTGTGAATGGTAACACTGAAACTGTTGGAAACAACATGGGTGTGTTATCTGAAGTCAGAGGCTAACATGCCATCGGGCTATTTTCTAAAGAGTTTGACTCACTCGAATTCTCGAAAATAAGCAATTGGCAATCCCATTCATCCATCTCAATGGTTAAGATGTTCTTGCATAGAGGAATGCAACATTCAATGATGTAGTCTTACATACCTCTCAGGAATGCTTGTCTAAACCTGCAATTGAATACTAAATGGGAATTTTAGTGAATCCTCAAGTCTCTTCAGGAGAATGAGGAATTATATGCTAGTATATTCAGGTGCAAACTAGAATATAAGTGATAACACTGATTCTGGCTTTAGGTCAGATTGAGGATGATCGTTAAATCAATCTCGGTCTCAGTGTTTGCTCATGTGATAAAGTATTATCCAGTAAGCCGATGCCACTTCATTGTGAAAACATTGGAGAGGTAGATCATAAGGATTTTGCAATCACTAGATGTCATAAGCATATTGCATTCGTACCACCGGATTAGATGGAAAGGCAACGTTTCGATCCCAAAGATTGACTCAAGCCACCAACCTACCTGATCAGTGTACCAAGTCACATGGTATTCGGATTCTAAGTACGCCCCGGGTCACTAACCTTCCCTGCGGCGCCACACTCCGGTCGTGCTTGGAAGGATGAATTACTAAGATGCGATTGGAGGGTATGAATCTTGGGGATATGTCTCACTTGTTTTGAGCAAGTGGGAGAATGTTGTAGATATATATATATATATATAGAGGTTGTGCTCTAAGACAATTAATCCACTTGCCTTTCGTGCAAGTGGCAGATTGTTAGGTGTAGTGCCCGAAAGACAATTATCTAATTGTTTTATGACAGAATTAATAGTTCATCTTATTATATGCATGTATGTTTATAATTAAGACACTACTGAAAACCCTAAGTACCTCGTTTATATAATCATATAACTCAGTGTATGGCTATACACAAGAGGATTGAGTTAGTGAGATGTACTTAAAATTAACTTAGTCCGTAGCGTTTATTAATCTGAGTACAGGTCTCATGATTAATTTGCTATTATTGCGCCCAGAACACTTTACGGTGTGACAGTCTTATCCGGACTATCGGTAATAGGGTACTTAGTGGGGCATTTATATATGATGATAATCATATAGGGCTGTATCGATTTGATTTGAGTTCTCGATATAATTCCGTGATCGAGAAGTCTTATTGAATCACAAGATGATCATATATGGATTAATCTCAATCTGAGGTGATCACGAGACAAGCCGCTTAGACTAGGGTAGAGTTTGATGTGTTAGTAAGGATCACTTCGCAGTATGTGGTCCAACACTTCTCGTTGGCTCTATTTTGGGATGAGTGAGTAGTCTGTGCTATCACAGATATGGAATACATTCCTTCCCTCGGGAAGTACATAGAAAGTTCCCTTATTTGTTAATCATAGAAACTGATCGATGGCGCCAGTTCATATTATATTAGGTATGAACTAATTGATTACTAGAGGGTTGATGGTAAATAAGGATAAGAGGTTTCAAGAAGGGTTTACGGAGATATCCTGAATCGTAACGAATAGTCTATGGAGGATTTATCCGTATGTAATGATTATATCAGTGGACGCTTATCAACTCATAGTTGAGTATAAGTAATCTATATTCGGCAGAGTTCAGTTTCGGGTTTATGGTGGTGTAATCCCGGAATCAATAGATTGAATATTATTGTTCGGTCTGACGGATGATATTATTTAATTTATTGTAGCTACTGAATATGGGTCCATGGTCCTCGACGTGGCTCCTAACATAGCATATGTTTTCTCGTCATTTCACCTCAATTATAATTAAATAGTTGGATTGGACTATTTAATTAATATGTGGATTAATTGTTTAGTTGGACAAGATGATTAAATACATGGAAAAGGAATTTTTTGTGGACTCGGCCCAATATGTGTAAAATGCGTGTGGCCTTATTTATGTAGGGTTTGGGGCGCATTTTGTGACTATTAAGTAATTAGAAAGAAATTAGTTTTCTTGGATAATTATTTGATATATGATTTAATTATATATTTGTTAAATGATAAATCATGGAATATTGGATAATATATTTATTTATCCTAATTTGTTTGGGATATATATTATATTTATCTTTTATTTAAATTAATGGTTAATTTAATAATTATCTCTTAATTATTAAATCATTGGAGGACAAGAATTACTCTCCTATATAAAGAGATTTCTCGCAAGCCTTTTGACAACACAATTTTCGACATATTGAGAAGTATTCGGGTTAGAATTTTCGGCCTAAGTACTTGGGTTTGAGTTTTAGAAAACTTCGGGTTTTCTAAGGTAGCATATCGAGGAGTTCCGACGACTTGAAACACCATCCACTTGGTGTTGCTTGGAGACACACGTTGGAAGACTTTGGCTTCTCAACTAGGCTCTCAACTAGCTTGGATTGATCTTTTGTTCTTTCCGTTCTTGCACCATAATAAGGTTGGTAATCTAAACCCCCTCGTAGGTTTAGATCTATAATTTTATGTATTTTGGTTGACTAGATCTCGATCTTATACTTTCCTACTGTGCGTGTCGGGTGGATCTATGATCCATCCGGCGACATTACATCCTACACCGATGTCCTCTCGATTGTTGTGCTACTTGTGTTGCGCTTTTTTATTATCTCGGCCGAGATATGCTATCTTCATCAACTGATGAGGATAAATCAATAACTTGTGGTGGGTTGACAGTTTGAGTTGATACCTTGGGGATGGGTGGTTCAGCCAGTAGAACAACTGATAGTGGAGTAGCTATTGTGTCATCCCTCAATCTTTCAGCCAAAGTCTTTGTTCTTTTTATTGGTCATTTAGAGGTAGATGCTTCTATTCACGATGCCGAAGCCCGTCTAGGAGCAATTTTTGGAGGTGGTAAAATAGGTGCTAAGACCGTTGTAATCTTCCTTTTCTTTGTTTTGGCCTTGGAACTCTCATTTTTCTTACGATCAGGAAGAAAAGTGATTCTTGCTTGTGGAACTGGGATGACATTTCTCATGTTAATCCCCATTCTTTGCATCAATGTCTGAAGTACAATTCCAAATGACTTGCAGTAGTGGAAATATCTATCATATTTCTTTCCATGAGTGACCTCATAGTTTCGTTCCTTCAACAGCCGATCTACAATCCTTTGGAAGATAAACTCCCCCCAGCTTGAAATTGAGTCCATTATGTACCAAATACAATGAGTCGAAACAAACTTTTTCGTGAGAATGACTTTGTTGGATGTTCCACCACATAGCCCATTGTTAATCATTTATGAAAGAAAATGAGAATTTACATTCATATTTTGAGTCCTCTTCTTGATTTTGACCTCCGTGTTTTCACTCCATGCGATTTTTTTGAAGAAGGCTGGCCTATTTGCAATATAAATATGTCGGGTTTGGGTAGACTCTCCAATTTATATACTCATCAATGCTTTGAATGGTTGTTTTGCCGATTTTGAACTCTCTCTATTGGATGTGAGAGATAATTTATCCACTTCGGACATTGTATACTGCACTTCTCCTGAAATGAAGAAGGTCTTCTTGACTGTATCATAGATTTCGGTAAACGAGAAGTGTATGAAGATTGGTTCTTCGGAAGTAATTTACTACATTGGTAGCAAATAAAGAGTTTGCGGTTTCTAGATAACTGTCTAAGTGATAAGATTGTCCAGTGTGCACTTCTTTATTCACCATTTTGATTTACTATGAAGGGATTTTCCGGGAAGTGAAGAGGAAGAAGATGAAGTTTTTATTTGAGAGAGGGTTTCAAATTTTGAACCTGTAAGATGAAAGGGGTTGAGGAGGGAGATTATATAGACAATGGATGGTTATATATAAATGATCTGGGGATCATGTGTATCAAAGCACCGATCGTAGGTCTTCTAGCCGTAATGTGGCTTTTGGCTTCAAAGATCGTGAATGTGATGGCCATTTTACAGCATAGCCAACTCTAACCGGCATGGTACCGAGTCGGTTGTACTATAAATGGTGAGCAAGTTCGTATCCCACAGGGAATCTGGTCAAGTATCAAAGTCAGTCTCGTTCTTAGTTTAGGCAAAAACGGTCTTTGAAAAGGGTGATTTATCAGATCACCAATTTTAACAACTAAATAAACACAAAATAAAAGAGTTTAAACTATATAAAAGAGATAGCCGATCTATGATCCAATCAACTACTCACAAACCCTAGCTAAATCCGGAAGTGTTCTTGACTTACCTAAACGTTCTCGATGTCACCCGAAGGGTGTCATTTCCTAATTCAGAGAATAGACATTATTTCATGATGACGTGGTCAATCAGGTTATAATATACTTGACCACCATAAACCAATACTAGCAAGAGGACTAGGCCCATCGTAGTATAGCTATAGTGAATCAAGGTCGATCCCACAGGGAACCAATTGTGGATCATTTTATATACAAACAATTAATTAAACATGTCAAGGACATAGAGGCGGTCTACGACCAACATAAAACAAGAAAAGTAAAGACACGACTCGACACAACGTAATTAACCTCCCCAATTATAGTCTTTATCGTTTGGACCTAGATAATTTATATAATAAACTGAACTTATTAACTGTCAATCCGTTTGTATCTATCTTAGATTGGCTACGGAGTCATCCTCTTTAAATTGACTTAGCACCGGTTAGGTTGCTGAGATCAACGTGCTACATTACGTGACTTCACCTTTTGGGTATCCATCTCATATAACTTGCACGCTTACGACACTAAGGATGCCGATATTAATCGTACACCTCGTCCAGGCAACATTCCTATGGTTAGGCGTACTTCCTAAACGATCGCTCAAGCCCTCGTCCAACTAACAATTACCTTTTAGGTCTCATGCTAGTTTACTTAACTACGATAACTAGGTGACGCTCAATTCCTAATACAAAACCTACCTAGATCTCGCCGAAAGTCCCGAAGATCATTCATGAGCCAACCTAGGAGCCCTATATTGGTATTTCCTAATCATACGCTAATTAAAACAGACGAGCAACGTAGCCGTAGCCATACCTACTGAGATGATAAATTCTATTAAGTTAACCTAACCATAAAGACGTGGCGGACTAACTAACAGACAAATAGGGGCTCGGCCGATCGAGCATAGACACTTTCGGTCGACCGAATGATTCCATTCGGTCACCCAAACGATTTCATCCCCGTTTACATCCTAGAATATATTTCTCGGCGTTTCATCATACGAATGAGTTAAACAAGAATCGTAAAGAAATCATATAAACTACTTAGATACACATTAATTAAACCAAGCAGATTCATGAATAGACGTTAAACATATGACGTAGGTTATGGGACCCTCATAGACAAGGCTTCGCCACATCCCTAACGTCATAGCCTAGATCTACATCATCTAGCTATGAATTAACTAACTCAAACGATAAAGCATAATTGGGAGGGATTAATTACTTGAAAGAAAGAAACAGAAAATAAAGGCTTACATATTGCAGCCCTTAAATTGCTGGAAACACCCTCAATAAACTACATTGAATCAAGATATGAATAGAGTGATTTTATTGAATGATATTCTAAGGTATTCAAGGTGTGTCCTTTCAATTTCTCGTAGCTGCTGCTTATATAGGAGTTTCTGCCGACTTATGAAGGATCTAGAAGGTAAATACGAAAAAATCCGAAAAGTGACCGAGCTGACACACTCGGTCAACCGAAGCACCCCACTCGGTCGACCGAACCTACTTTTGCACACGTTAATCGTTTTTCTCGTCTATCTTGCTCCCCACTGCACGCTTGCGTGTTGATCTGATTAATCTTTCATTTAATGCTCCGATTTCCTTCCTTCCTTATCTTGAGATAATTGATTGAATGACACTAATCTTCTCGATTTGTTGTGATCTACAAAATCAGCATTTATCGCGACAAGAATCGGATAAAAATGAGTAAATACCAATTTACATAATATAAATCACATAACATTAAATATTAAATATAAACGTGTGATTTAATATAAAATGCGTATTATTAATCTCGATTTAAGGTCAATGTTGATGACTTTACGGGTATAATTTGACCGTCATCAACTACCCCACTTAGACTTTGATCGTCCCAACAAAGCATCAATAAGTCATTCCCAAGACAACATTTTCTATGGTCAAATCATACTTACACAAGAAACTCAAGTCAACTCATACTAGTCATGCTCATAAGATATCCATTATTCACTACCGACTATGAATCAAGTGATGTGTGCATGTGCATTTAGTTTTATATATTCAGTAGCAAGATTAGAGTTTATGCCAACTTCGTAATCTCAACCTACCAACCTCAAAGATTCATACTTCTCAAGCCTTTAAATTTTTGAAGCACTAGAGCAATAAGCAAGAGCGTATCTATAGGGTTTTGGACTTGGAGACCGAGTACTACTCAAAGCCTCTTAAAGAGTTGAATATTCTTTTTCATATCTTCATATTTTTCAAATACTATTAATCTCAAGGAAGAAAACTTTTTAGAGTATCCCCCTATCTTAGATCATGTATAGCATCGAATATTACCACAAGCGCGGGGCTACTTTGGTAATGTTACTACAAGCCCAGTGTCTAACATTTTGCTAAAACACAGGTACGTCTCAAGCTTATTACTCCGCTTTTGTTGGCAAGAAGATAAGAATACATCAGCAGATAGATATTGATACTAAGTTTACATAACCAATCATCTATGCAATGTACACATAATTTCTTCAGTTATTACGATTTGCACGGTATACTCGATTCATTTATTGAGTAATTGAATAATAAATAACTACTCGCAACAACCAGCATGAATATCCTTAAATTTACTTAACATAAGTATAAAATGATCACTTACTCATGAAACTTGGTTCCTTCCCTATCAATTCTTAGCTAGGGACTCACAATTCTAAGGTTACGAGATACATAATATGGTATTTATTCAATTTTTTCAATCATGTGCCGTTTCATTCAAATTTCAATCATAACATAACATGGCTAAGTCTCCTACCCCCCACTTAAACATGGCATTGTCCTCAATGACAAAAATAAATGAGAAGTTAAGAAGAAGACTTAGCTCGGAAACGGCTCTCAAGTAAAGCGCGTAACATCGGAGTAAATTTCAAAGACGTTGTGGAGAAGCAAGTGAAAACTCAGATAAGCAGACAAACTCCACGAAACCATATAATATCATGCCTTTGGAAGTTATAAAATAATGTGGCGTGAATGAGGTATAAATACCTAAAAACAGTTTAAGCCACTTTATTTTATACGACCAATGACAAGAAAAATACTAAATAGAAAGAAAAATAAACAAGCAACGAAAGATGGTGGTCTTCATCTACAACCTCCACCGCTTAAATATTCTTAAAACCGGGTGGAGAAGACAAAGATCAATAAGCATAACCCCATGTGGGAAAACACGAGGTGGACTGGCTCACTATGTATTCATTCCAGTATAAAAGAGAAACATGGTAAGGTATAACAGATGCAATGCGACCTATTGACTAAAGATAAAATAAAAAACTTAACGCATAAACTTCTCGCTTGCATTGGATATCAACAACTTAGGGAGATGTAGTTACTCCTCGAAATTACTAATAACCCAATGTATCACGTAAAAATCATAACCGTCATCAACAGGGTCGGATCGGTGTGATAGTTCAGAACAAAACTTATCATCTAGAAATGCCGGAATAGACAGAAAAAAATGTGAAATTTAAAACTTCCGGTAGAAAGATAAGTTGTACTTTGATCGAACCAAAAACCTTTAAAATCTAGCTAGGGTCAGAGCTACACTTACCCCAACTAGGATCATGAAAATCAAAATGATAAAAGATAATCATTAACGCTGAGCAATATTTCAAATTCCGCAACACAAAGGTATTTTGTAAACAAAATGGAGGTTGAGATTATGATGGGTTTAGAAAAAGATACACATAAGGTTGGGAAGAAAAGATAAAGGGTGGGTAAGAAATTGTGTTTATGGGTGGGTTGAAAATGGTTAAGGCATTGAGATTGGGTGGGAGAGTGAAACGGATGGAAGAAAGAGAGGCGATGAAAGAATGGTTAGAAATGTGAACTATTGGGGCAGATTGGTGAGAGGATCGAAAGGTTGAAGGGTGAAAAGGTATAAATGAAAGGATAAGGGTAGTTGCAGAATGAATTGCGCACCACTTTGAATTTTCACTTGGATCACCATTCTAAAAGATTTTGGAAGTTGACCAAGATTGTTCTTGTTCGCACCAATCATTCTCTCATTACATTTTCAATAATTCTCAAGCTCTCTTAATGCTTCCATCTTAAGGTTGATTGCTAAATTTCCTTTTATTCAGCAATTTCTCGACTCTCCTACGGAACTCTAATTCACGTGGCCTATATTGAGTAAAAAAGTTTTGCACATCCTTAGCCCAATGGCCATCGGAACACGGCAAAATAAAAAACCTCAACATATGTCACGTTACTTTTATTTGACTCAATGAAAACAAAACCTAAAATCCTAAAAAGAAATCCTAAAGGTTTTAAAGAAGTAGTTCTGAGTTTAAAGTCCTCAGCTCGACTTTCCAAAGATTATCCTTGTCGCTTATCATTCTTGGATCGCTTGGACTTTGACCCTCTGAGCACTATAAGAGGTGGGCTTGTTGCTTTTGCGGATTAATACCCTTCCCTTGGTTGTGAGACCTAGGAAACGACATTTAGCCATACCATTTATACAAAGCTCTTACCTCGGCTCTCGTTTTAGAATTAGTGAATTCTAAGAAACTCGCTTAAAATTACGGTTTTGGCCTTGACAATAAGAAACAATGAATCAAAGTACTCCGAATAAGGTCGGTTATGTAGGCAAGCCTACGCCGTCCTTATTCGTTGGAACATATGTGATGATTCAGGCCAATCCGTCAAGATTAAGCCCGCTTAGCCCGAAGGCTTATCGGCTATGCTAAGTCTTGTCGAATCAGAACGCACATCACACGTGGAGGGAGTTGATTGAGCGGCTCGCTTTGAACTCGCCACCATGGTTAAACCATTTCCGAACCTATGTACAAAGATTCTTCGATTTCTAAATTGTCACCCAAAGCGTAATCTCGCTTTTGTTTAAGGTGGGTTCACCGAGAAGCCATCACCATAAACATCAACGAAAGCCGAAGATTGCGCGTTCTTTCAAAACTCAACGCCTTCTTTAGATTGTGAATGCTTAAACTACACAATTTGTTGCTCCTCTGCCGTAGAAGCAATTTCATGCATAGGACCACGAGATTTTAACAGTAACTACGAGGAACTCTTTATTCACTTGCTTCCTTTCAACGACTACATGCTTCCCTACACCCTCTGGAGATGAGACAGGATATGGGGCAAAACCTTCGACACTAATAAAATTAATCTTACAAACCAACTCCGGGCTAAGATTCATTCTAAGGTTCATGTATAGGCTAACTTATGCTCAAAAACCAAAAGGTAGTAAAACATAAGCAAAAAAGGTAGTACCTTGCCTTCAACATTGTACCACGAAGAATTTAAGCCTTAAAATATAAATTTTTCCCGAGCCATCTTGGTGCTTTAATGGTATTGCTTCCATCGCTTTTCCCATCGTAGTAGTAATTCCACACGTTCTTTGGGTTATTTTCTCACTTGAAAATTAATGACTCAGTTATTGCTTCCTGGTTTTACGTAAACAAAAGAAAAACAAAACAGACCGTGGATCGATTTTAACATGGTTTCCCATGCCGCTTATCGACCTACGGATTAAACATACGAGGATAAATGTACACGCCGAAATTCCGCACTCGAAAACACAAATCGAAAACCGTGTAGACAGAACAAAACAAAACAAAACAAAAATTATAAACTCTCGATTAGACCGAATGAGGTCTCTCGGTCGACCGAATGAGGTCTCTCGGTCGACCGAATAATATTATAAATTTTTTTTTTTTAATTTTTATTTTAAGCTGGAATTTTCAGACAAAGCAGACAACCAGAGGGACTCAAAACGTAAAAACAGACTCTAAAACATAAAACTCGACATGAATAAAAAAAATTATTTATATATAAAATTGACCGTTGGTTCCCGGCAACGGCGCCAAAAACTTGATGACGTGGTCAATCGTGTTATAATATACTTGACCACCATAAACCAATACTAGCAAGAGGACTAGGCCCATCGTAGTATAGCTATAGTGAATCAAGGTCGATCCCACAGGGAACCAATTGTGGATCATTTTATATACAAACAATTAATTAAACATGTCAAGGACATAGAGGCGGTCTCACGACCAACATAAAACAAGAAAAGTAAAGACACGACTCGACACAACGTAATTAACCTCCCCAATTATAGTCTTTATCGCTTGGACCTAGATAATTTATATAATAAACCGAACTTATTAACTCACAATCCGCTTTGT
The DNA here is from genome assembly GCA_026214975.1 of Gentiana macrophylla. Lineage (NCBI taxonomy): Eukaryota > Viridiplantae > Streptophyta > Magnoliopsida > Gentianales > Gentianaceae > Gentiana > Gentiana macrophylla. The sequence goes on along the minus strand of CM047805.1, from coordinate 87,475,767 downwards.
ATCTATCTTAGATTGGCTACGGAGTCATCCTCTTTAAATTGACTTAGCACCGGTTAGGTTGCTTAGATCACTGTGCTACATTACGTGACTTCACCTTTTGGGTATCCATCTCATATAACTTGCACGCTTACGACACTAAGGATGCCGATATTAATCGTACACCTCGCCCATGCAACATTCCTATGGTTAGGCGTACTTCCTAAACGATCGATCAAGCCCTCGTCCAACTAACAATTACCTTTTAGGTCTCATGCTAGTTTACTTAACTACGTATAACTAGGTGACGCCAATTCCTAATACAAAACCTACCTAGATCTCATTGAAAGTCCCGAAGATCATTCATGAGCCAACCTAGGAGCCCTATATTGGTATTTCCTAATCATACGCTAATTAAAACAGACGAGCAACGTGGCCGTAGCCATACCTAATGAGATGATAAATTCTATTAAGTTAACCTAACCATAAAGACGTGGCGGACTAACTAACAGATAAATAGGGGCTCGGTCGATCGAAAGATAGACACTTTCGGTCGACCGAATGATTCCATTCGGTCACCCAAACGATTTCATCCCCAGTTACATCCTAGAATATATTTCTCACGTTTCATCATACGTAATGCATTAAACAAAGAACTCGTAAAGAAATCATATAAACTACTTAGATACACATTAATTAAACCAAGCGATTCATGAATAGACGTTAAACATATGACGTAGGTTATGGGACCTCATAGACAAGGCTTCGCCACATCCCTAACGCCATAGCCTAGATCTACATCATCTAGCTATGAATTAACTAACTCAAACGATAAAGCATAATTGGGAGGGATTAATTACTTGAAAGAAAGAAACGAAAAATAAAGGCTTACATATTGCGGCCCTTAAATTGTTTGAAACACCTCAATAAACTACATTGAATCAAGATATGAATAGAGTGATTTTATTGAATGATATTCTAAGGTATTCAAGGTGTGTCCTTTCAATTTCTCGTAGTCGCTTATATAGGAGTTTCGCCGACTTATGAAGGATCTAGAAGGTAAATACTGAAAAATCGGAAAAGTGACCGAAGTGACACACTCGGTCAACCGGCAGCACCACTCGGTCGACCGAACCTACTTTTGCACACGTTAATCGTTTTTCTCGTCTATCTTGCTCCCCACTGCACGCTTGCGTGTTGATCTGATTAATCTTTCATTTAATGCTCCGATTTCCTTCCTTCCTTATCTTGAGATAATTGATTGAATGACACTAATCTTCTCGATTTGTTGTGATCTACAAAATCAGCATTTATCGCACAGTAAATCGGATAAAAATGAGTAAATACCAATTTACATAATATAAATCACATAACATTAAATATTAAATATAAACGTGTGATTTAATATAAAATGCGTATTATTAATCTCGATTTAAGGTCAATGTTGATGACTTTTACGGGTATAATTTGACCGTCATCATTTCAATAATCTACCCTCCTATGTCAGGTTCAACAGTCCGCTGACCGAATTTAACTGACCTAACATTGCCTACGATAAATGAAACGCTCAACAAAGTTGATATAAACCTCACACATGAAACCGAATCTAAACAACTCAGTCGGTTTTACAGGGTGATCCTAGAACCCCGGTTCCCGTACCCTCTCGCAAAATACATATATAAAGACGATATGTGAAAAACGATTATTGAGTGATCAATTCAACAAAAGTCTTTAAGAATAAGTTCTAGAACAATAACAACACCGAGAATCAACAAATCAAACTTCAAGAACACCACATAAACAAACTAGGATTCGATTTTGAGGATTATAGCATAACTCAACTAAAAACGGATTACCTTCTCATTATACTAAGCAAATAACAAGAAATCATCAAGAAATCAAACATTAAACAAGATTAAAAGTAAGAACAAGATGTAAATTGAAATACCGAATAGATATAGGCTGTCGAAAATCGGTTCTCCGAACGAAATCCCGTCAATAATGCGTCAAGATATCTTCGAGAATCTCTGGATTACAACAATCTGAGCCTAATTTAAGCTAAAACTATTTACAAGATTGATCTAATCTACGAAAGAGGCTCAAAAGTGCAGAAAATTCGATCTCTATCTCACCTAGAACATATTGGGGGGGGGGGGTATTTATAGTGTTAGTGAAAGCTGAATGCTAGGCGCGCGCCTAGGAAAGTGCATGCGCACGCCTAGGGAACACTAGAAATATCTCAGCTTGCACCGCCATAGGTAGGAATGCGCCTAGGCTTTGCTAGCCGCGTGCCTAGCATGCAGAAATTTGGACTGAAACATTGGCCATTTTCAACCCTCAGCGTGCGCCACGGTTTGTCAAACGCACGCCACGACAAATCTTGATAATCGGCCATAACTTTGTGTGTAGACCTCCAAATCCAAAGTGATTCAAAATGCGTTGGAAAGTTAACTCAATTTTATACAAATTTCATGCAAATGTCCAGCCCAGAAAATGCCTCTAAGGTGGATCAAACTGCAGATCAATGGAAGGTATGGTTGTAGTACCAACGAGTTTTGATCCATTTGAACGTTTAAGCTACGGACACACGTTCCAACCCTTGTATCTCACCTTCCGGTCATCTCGATCACCTAATACCTGTACAAAATCACAATAAATACCACACGTAACCTCAACAGAACACTAGGGTGACCGAGAAAGCATTAAAACCCAGAAAATAACGAGATTTCCGGACTTTACGTCCTAGGTCTCGAAATGATAACCAAGGTGTAATAAGCACCAAAATACAGCCAAATGTCTCCGGAAACATATAAAACGAGGTATAAACGGGGCATAATCACATAGTAAATGATAGCCAAGTTGAATCTCATAAATATGTCCATAACTAAACTTTATGGCAGTTTAGAGACTCAAAACGTCTACTCAATGCTATCAGAATTGCAATCAGTAGACGTCTGGTCAATACGCGTCGACTCGTTTTCTTTGTTTCTGTTGGACTTATTTTTGAGTTTTAGTGATGAGTGCCAGACTAGCTGTTATAGTGCAAAGGCATAAAGATGTCTAGATCAAATGTATAGGCTTATTAGAGTTTGATCTTTGTATAGGTTTGATCAAACAAGCACTGTAATGGTCAGCTGATTTATATTAGCAGACTGGTCTATATCAGTAGGGTAGCTAGGTCGATGAGACTAGTCGTGAACCTCTTGAAGACCGGAAAGTGAGGGCTCAAACTCAGTTAATGAAGGCTAAGGGATCAAACTTAGTGATTAAAGTCAAGGATGTGGAATCAGAATTTAGGGAAGTCTGTGATGACCTAAACTGATTACATATACCTTGTGTACAAGGTCTAAGTTCCACAAGTTGGATGGTGATTGGAACTTAGTTATATGCAAAAAGGTGTAATATATCTAACTTCATAAATAAAAGTTATATAAAAGAAGTAAGCTGCATTGTGTTTTAAACACAGCAAATTATAGTTCAGCTTACTGATATGTACTTCAGCAGACTCATGTACCTACTGATACATATATCTTGATTTATTCAAGATTACATTGGAAGAAAACAAGGATAAGGACAGCTAACAACCTCTGATGTATCAAACAAATCAATGGTTGAGATTAAAAGGACGTTGGGATGATTCAGGACTTTATCCAATGGATACAAGTCAAAGGGTGGATAGATTGCATTCAGTCGAAAGCGCTACATTGTGTCGAGACTATGAACAATGGATGTGAAAGCAAGTCAAATAGGACAAAATCTGGAACGGCTATATTTGAATTTCAAATATAAGTCACAAGCATTCCTACCTATAAATGGAGGACTTCTAACTCAAAAAAAGATGATGAAAATTAAGGAAAAACAAGAGATAATTCTGAGCTGCATTTTCTTATCAAGAAAAACACCCTGCTGAACTTATTGAGCTTAAGGCTACTGATCCAGAGAAAATCTTCAAGTGTAATCTGCATTCAAGTTACATCAAGTTTACACACTTGAAGACCGCAAGTCTTGCGATCATATCATCCTCGATCAAGCCACGAATCGAATCACTTACTTGATTCAATCTTCCTTTACAAGAATCTGCTTGAAGACAGTGAAGCATCCTGGGGTGTGAAAGATCGTTGTTTGTGGTGGAGCCGGTGAAGAGGCAATCCTACCCTTCAAGGACCAGTGGAAGACTTTGGAGCAAAGAATCCTACCTGCTCCAAGTGTTCGGGCCAGTGAAGCCAAAGTTATTGGTGAAGGACAAGCAACATAGGAATCTTTGTAACACCCATCAAAGATCTCTAGTGAATTACCTCCAACATCACAGAGAAAGAGTGGACTGACAGTGATTACACCACCTGGAACCACTATAAAATCTGCCTTACTTACTTTCTCTGCACTTATATTCTATATTTAGTTTATTATACACATCAACCTCATCGAATCTAGCAAATCAAATCACACACATACACTAATGAGTATCTAATACTTAGTATCATATTTTACAACAAGTAATAAGGCTTAATTTTTGATATAATTCCACAAGCACAAATTCAAGAAGTTCAATAGTCAAGCAGACTATCGAAGGTCGGCAGACTATCGAGGTATCAAGCAGGTCATGCTGAAGTTCTGCAGTTTGTTAACTCCAAAATTTTTAAGTGTTAAGTTTATTCACCCCCTCTAAACTTAACCAAAGCCTTTTCAAGGGACCAACAATTGGTATCGGAGCAAAGGCTTCGCTCAAGTAATCCTACTTGTTGTGCTTGTGAAAATACTTTGAAAACTTCTTCAAGTTATCGATTTTCAAAGCTTTGCATCATGGATAACAACCAAAGATGCTAGAACTATGTTTGATGTGTTCTTTAGATAGATTTGATGAGTATAAACGTCGAATGCAAGGCTTATCTAGTTGCAACACATGATGAAATGATGGATGTGTTGACGATGATGGACCACTTTGGAGATCACCAAGTCGATTCTGATTGGTGAAGAGACACAGTACATTCCAAAGCCAAAAAGAGAATGGAATGCTGAAGATAGAAAGAGAGCAAATCTTAACAATGTTGCTATTGATATCATTTACTGAACTCTGGATAGCAATATGTATATGAATGTGAAAGATTGCAAAATTGCAAAAGAACTTTGGGACAAGATTCAGTTAATCTGTGAAGGCACTGATGCTATCAAGAAGAACAAAATCAGTGTGGCCAAAAATAGGTTTCAAAAGTTCAAAATGCTACCAAATGAAACCATTGAGCAAATGGAATCAAGATTCAATGCAATCCTGGATGAACTTACCCTACTGAGTGTAAGTTATTCAAAAGAAGAAATCAACTCAAAAATCTTGGAAGCATTACCTGACAAAGAAGTTTGGGAGATGAAAGTCACTGCCATAGAAGAAATGAGGAAGTTACATGAAGAGGATACCTTCAAATTATTCTCAGATCTTAAAGCTTATGAATTCAGCAAGAGATTGGTTCCTACCACTGAAAAGGAAGAACCAAAGACTACTGGATTGGCTGCCAAACATCAAGAAGAAACATCAGGAGCTCAAGATGATCTGCTGGATGAGATGCAAGAGCAGATTGCCCTACTGAGCAAGAAAATCAGGATGATGAAATCTGGAAAAGGTTCTCCAAGGAATTTCACTAATAAATTCAGTGAAAAGAAGAAGGATGATTCCAGAAAAGACAATGATTACTTGTGCTTTCAAAGCAAGAAACCAGGACACTTCAAACCTGACTGTCCTGAGTTAAAACAAAGTAAGGAACATGATTATCTTTGCTTCAACAGCAAAAAGCCTGGACATTTTAGACCTGATTGTCCAGACCTACTGAAGACCAAGAGTCAACAAGGAAGACATGGCAAGAAGGCTATGGTTGCTGAAGATGAATCGAGGTTATGAAGTGGAATCGAGAAAAGGAAATGAATCATTGACACGCTTTTGTTGTGATATGGATGATTATGCCTTGATGGCAAATATGGATGAGACAGAGGAGGTATACAATTCAGATCTATCAATACTCTCGCCGGAAGTGATTGTGAATCTACTTGTGGTTCAAATCCAAAAAATTCTGACAATGAAGAAAATTTGGATGCCATCCTTAATCAACTGAGGATAATACAATCTGGTTATGAGATTGTGAAGGTTGAAAAAGAAGCTCTTCAATTAGAAGTTAAAAGATTAAATGCTGAATTAAGAATTCTCAAAGGAAAGGAAAAAGAAGTCAGATAGAATCAGCATAAGCCTGCTGAACCATCAGTAGCTGCTAAGTCTACTAAACCATCTTGTTCCTCCACTGCATTCAAATCTGGAAAGACTTATGGTGATAGGACAGGGCTTGGATTTGGAACTCAACAATCCAATAAGAGTGGATCCAGTAAGGTCATTGAACCTAGTACCCGAATTGGTCCTAAGTTTGTGCCAGCACAAGATCCAACTCCCAAAAGGCTTGCTGAGGCAGTGAAACCTACTGAGAATGCTTCAAAGAGGCAAAATCAGAAGTCTAAAAGGACATCAATACCTAACAAAAGGGGTAAAACCAAAGGTAGGACTGCTGGACCTTCTAAACCTACTGATAGCAGACCTGCTACCAAGTCTGCTGGACCACAAAAAGGGAAAAACCAGAAATATTCCAAGGATAAGAATCCAAAATCCAAAAATGTTAATCATTCTAGGGATACTTATCTCAGGGCGTAAGTATAACCATGCTGCTAGGGTAAAACCTAAGCAATGGAATCAGCAGAGGACTCAGCAGAGGACTTATACAAGACCTCAGCAGGGACCTCAGCAGACTCCATATTACAAAGTTGTTCCTAACAGACAGCAATCCAATGGTTATGCTAATGCTTCTAACAACAAAACTCACTTCAAACATCATTACATACCAAAAGGCCAGAAAACATATGTGAATCCTACACAATCACTTGTTAGACCATATGGATGTGTAGAATACATGTATGAACCAAAGTATGACACTTTTAGAAGAAGACCTTATGGAAACATGCCAGGGGTCATGCTTACCACAGACCATTATGGACCCAAACAGTTTTGGGTACCTAAAATGCATTAACTTTGTTTTGTAGGGTGTCTGGTACTTTGATAGTGGATGTTCCAGACATATGACAAAGAATAAGCACTGTCTGTCAAATTTTGTGGCAAAAGATGGTCCAAGGGTGAATTTTGGCAACAAAAATACACCTGGATACACAAGAGGATATGGCACACTTGTGAGCACTGGACTACAACTTGCTGAGCATTGGACAATTCTGTGACATGGGATACAAGGTCACTTATGACAAAAACACTTGTACTATCATTAGTGAAAGAGGTGATCAAGTTGTGTTAGCTGGAAGAAGACAACAAAACATGTACATTGTGGATTGGTCTACTGCAATTCCAGAAACCTGCCTGATTGTGCATTCCAAGTCAGAACTCAATTGGTTATGGCATAAGAAGTTAAATCACTTAAATTTTGATGATATCAATCAGTTTGTGAAGAAGAAACTGGTGATTGGTTTACCTGAGATCACATTCAAGAAGGATACTATATGTGATGCATGTCAACAAGGTAAACAGACAAAGTCAAGCTTCAAATCAAAGACTAAACAATCAACTAAAAGAGTTTTGGAACTGATGCATATGGATTTGACCAATAACACCAACAAGTGTAACCGGAAAGAAATACACCTTAGTGGTTGTGGATGATTATTCAAGGCATACTTTTGTGATATTTATGAACAAGATGAGTGAAACACTTCAAAAGATGCCTGAACTTTTGAAGAGGTTACAAAATGAGAAAAGTTTGACAGTAGTCAAGATAAGATCAGACAAGGGTACTGAGTTTCTCAATAAAGTTATAAGAGAATACTGTGAACAGAATGGTGTACTACATCAATTTGCTGCTGTTGGTACACCTCAGCAAAATTGGGTTGCTGAAAGAAGAAATAGGACTTTAAAAGAAGCAGGAAGAACTATGATTTGTGAAGCAATGCTACCTGAAAGATATTGGGCTGAAGCAGTTAATACAGCATGCTATACACAAAACAGAACCTCAGTGAACAAGAATATGCTGAAGACACCTTATGAGATTTGGAATGGAAGAAAACTTAACATATCCTATTTCCATCCATTTGGAAGCAAGTGCTTTATCTTGAATCATAAGGAACATTTGAAGACATTCCAACCAAAATCAGATGAAGGAATTTTCTTGGGATATTCTTCAGTCAGCAAGGCATTCATGGTACTGAACAAGAGGTCATTAAAACATGAAGAAACAATCCATGTTGTGTTTGATGAACCTAAGTTCACTGGTATGGAATATGAAGCTTGTGACCCTGCTGAGAACCTGCAAGTCACTGATCCAGATTGTGTTGAAGTTTTGGAAAGATTCAATGACTTAAAGGTTTCTGATTCTGCCCCTACTGAACACCCTTCCGGTAATACTACTGATGCAACAACTGAAGCAGTTCAAGGATCTGCTGAACCCCTTGTTGAAGAAACAGAAGACCCTACTGAAGATGAGGTTCCTGAATCTAACCAGAATCCACAATGCTTAAGGGATCACCCTGCTGAACAAGTTATTGGCAACACACAGAAAGGTGTGAGGACTAGAAGACAACTAGAAGCAATGTTTACATGTTTTCTATCTCAAGTTGACCCTAAAGTTGTTGAAGAAGCAATTTCAGTTCCAGATTGCATAATTGCTATGCAAGAAGAATTAAATGAATTTGAAAGAAATCAAGTTTGGACACTAGTGGATAGGCCTAATCATGCAAATATAATTGGTACTAAATGGGTATACAGAAACAAATTGGATGAATCTGGTACCATTGTGAGGAATAAGGCCAGACTAGTTGCAAAAGGCTATTCTTAAGCAGAAGGAATAGATTTTGATGAGACATATGCACCTGTTGCAAGATTGGAAGCTATCAGATTATTCTTAGCACATGCTGCTTATAAAAACTTCAAAGTATATCAAATGGATGTCAAAAGTGCATTCTTGAATGGCATTCTAGAGGAGGAAGTGTATGTTCAGCAACCTCCTGGATTTGAAGTTAAAGATCAAGAAGATAAAGTGTATAGACTAAATAAAGCACTTTATGGATTAAAACAAGCACCAAGAGCATGGTATGAGACTCTATCTCAATTCTTGGTGGACAATGGTTTTACAAAAGGCACCATTGATAAGACTCTTTTCGTAATCAATGAAGGTAATAAAGACTGGCTGCATGCAGATTTATGTTGATGACATAATCTTTGGTTACGAAAATGAATTGCTATGTGAAAAGTTTGCAAATCTAATGAAGTGTAAATTCCAAATGAGTATGATGGGTGAAACGAACTACTTTTTTGGGATTGCAAGTTAAACAGATGAAAAGGTGGAATCCTCATTCATCAAACCAAGTATACCAAGGAGTTACTGAAGAAGTTTGGTATGGAAAACAACACCAAAATATCAAATCCAATGAGTACAAATATCAGAATGGATGAAGATAAAGAAGGCAAAGATGTTGATCGACCTTATACGTAAGAATGACAGAGGCGATCTGCTGTACTCTACATCGCCAAAGAGACTGATATATCCTTTGTCAGAGGTGTTTGTGCAAGATTTCAATCTAAACCTAAAGAAAGTCATTTAGGTGCGATCAAAAGAGTTCTCAAATATCTAAAAGAGACTTTGGGAGTAGGGATATGGTATTCCAAGGTTTGAAGCTTCAAAGTTATATCCTACTCAGATTCTAATTATGCTGGATGCAAGATTGATAGAAAAAAAACCACAGGAACCTGTCAGTTAATGGGAAATAGACTGGTTTCTTGGTTTAGCAAGAAACATAATTCTATATCAACTTCCACTTCTTTGAAGTCGAATACATTGTTCTTTGGAAGTTGTCAGCACAAATCTTCGTGGTTAAGAGAATGATTAAGAGATTATGGAATTGAAGAAAAAGAAATTCCAATCATGTGTGACAACACAAGTTCAATTGCAATAACAGAAAATCCTGTTTTGCACTCAAGAACCAAGCATATTGATGTGAGACATCATTTTATAAGAGATCATGTTGAAAAGAAAAATGTAGTGCTTCTTTACATCCCTACGGAAGATCAACTTGCTGACATTTTCACTAAACCATTGGATAGTGAAAGATTTGCTAAACTAAGGACTGAACTTGGAATTATTAAATTTGACTGATAATCAGCAATGTACTGGAATTCACCAAGGGGATTAGTCTTTGCTATGTTGGGTGAGCTCACTTAGCAGATTAGTCATTGGTATCAACAATTCCATGTACTTATGTTTGGACAATTGAGCGAATGAGGTTGCCAAGGGGATTGGTCTTTGTCAGGTTGGGTGAGCTCATTTGACAGATCAGTCAATGGTATTAAACTTCATCTTGTATTATCAATTGAACAAAACAAGAAGGAATCAAAGATCAGCAGAGTTATAATCACATCTTGTCATTGAGGCATATTTGTCGGCAGAGGTCTTTGAGCTAACCCTCACGATGTCAAGGTCACTTGAATGAAACGTTACTCACTCAAACTCATAAAAGTCAAAAAGTAAATGGCGGGATATTTATTCTATCCTTTATAACCATAGTTAACACGATCTAACGGTTACAAACGTTATTGAGAAGTAATAGGCCACGTGTCAAGACCGCATTCACTCAGATTTAATCGTGGTTAATTCACAATACGTGTTCTGACAGTTCTCAACCACATCTGTCTATATATATACAGACCTATACACAAAGGCTACTTACAAAATCTCATATTGATTCTCTCTGTGTATACACTGTGTGAACATAGATTCAAACACTCTTTTCTTTATCTTTTTCTTATAACAATGGCAGAAAAGGATGATGTTCAAATCGAAACAAGTCAAAGTGTGAGAGGCTTTGTTGTTGATGCTAACAAGACATAATTAGCTATCAATATTGGTCGAAGAATAAGGAGATATGAAGGTTTGGAAAATATTCTTAACATAAGATTGGAAACAATCTCATACATGAATGTTGTTAGCTTTTGGAGGAATATTGTAACAAGACAAGGAAGAGAAGCATTCACCACCACAGTAAATGCTCAGGAGATTGAAGTTTCCTCAAACCTACTGAGGGAAGTTTTTGGTTTTGCACCAGTAATAGATGCTCCAACTAATCCTGAGGAAATGGGATTGTCAAAGAAAGATTTTGTTGACAAAATCAAAACCAATGATGTCATCAAATCAAGTTTAGGCATTAATGTGAGACACATTGGATATGAGTACAACCTGCTGAGCAAGATTATTGCAAAGAACATCCTAGGACTCATTGGAAGCATGGATACACTATCAGGACCCAAAATAGAACTGCTGATGATTATTTACAGAAGTATGAAGTTTGATTGGGCTGGATACTTTATCCACTACATGAAGAAGGTTGCAAAGGAAGAAAAAGAAGGGACAAGGAAATCCAAGGCCTTACCCTTAGGATTAATGGTTCAGGCCCTGCTGAATCATTTGAAAATTGTTGATGTTGCACCAGAAAAGATAAATAAATCCAGATACAAGAAAGAGATTCACTATCCTATCCCTGGTCTGGATGATGATGAAGAAGGTGTTGATCAGGCTGCTAATAGTGATAATGGTGTAGATGACGGTGATGCTGGTGGTGAGCAGGTTAAGAAAGTTGTTAAACATGCTGCACCAAAGAAGTTACTGAGAAAAGAAAGGCTGCAGATACTAGAAAAATAACAGAGTTATTACAGCCTAGAAAAACAAGAAAGCAAGCAAAGACAGATTTCATCGAGTCCACTGAGGGACCAGTAGAGATTGAGGTTACTGAACCTGCTGCTACAAAGAAGAAGACTGTTGCTGAAGTTTTGAAGGAGTAACATAAAGAAGCTAGTAGAAAGAGGAAAGTTATTGATCTTGAAGATGATCCACTTTCCAAAAGAATGAAAGAGATTGCCAAAAAGAAGAAACATGGCAAAGGAAAGCAGTTAAGAGTTTTGGAGGCTCAAAGGGAACAAGAAGAAGAAGTAGAGGAAGAAGTAGAAGTTGTAGGAGAGGCTATTGATGCTGAGCCATTAACCATTATCAAGCCTACTGAGAATGTGCAAGTTTTTGTTGAGCAACCTGTTGGAGAATCACAGCAGACTGCTGACCCTGAGCCTGCTGTTGAAACTTCTGAAACTTCCCCTGCAAAGGATGCTGAGTCTACTGAAACTACACAAGTTGTTGTTGAGCAACTTGTAGAAGAATCACATCAGACAACTGAGTCTACACCTGCTGTGGAAGTTGAAAAGATTATAGAAGAACCACAAAGAAACCACCGAGTGCACTCTTTGCTGTGGTAACTGAAACATTGGTTCAAGACCCTGCAATTCCTGCAATAGTTTAGGGGGAAGTGCAATCTGTTGCAAACCCTGCTGATGAGCATATAAGTCAGGGGGAACCAAGTATAGTACAGATGGAGGTAGTAGGAACAAACATACAATCTGAGCAACCTACTGACCTACATACATCTGTGGAAGAAACTCTGACTCTGCTAGTTGGGACCTTTGGAGGTCAGCAGAGTGATCAAACTGCTCCCAGAAAACCAACTATACCATTTGAAAGATTTGAGAAGAAGAAGAAAGAGGAGTTTGTAGATCCTAAACTCCAGCAAGTGGCTGATTATTTCCAATGGAAATTTGGATTCTACAAAAGACAAAAGCCTGCTGTACAACCTATGACAGACTTTGAGGAATGGGCTTTTAAAAAGTTGGGAGTGGAAAGTTTACTGGAACTAGTTGATACCTCTTTGCTACAATCAAGATTGATGGATATCTTTGATGAACAACAGAAAGAAGAGGGTATCAAGTTCAGGGACCCCAGAGATGACAGTGATGATTCATCATCATCATCATCATCATCTGATTCTGGTGGTGATCATCCATCAGGTCCAGGAGAAACCAGTGGGACTGCAATGATTAATGAACCAAGAGTGGAGTAGTCCACTGATTCTGGTCAGTCTACTGAGAGACAGCAATCTGGGCAAATGAATGAGGATTTGGAAAATCTCACCATAGATGAACTGGAGGCACAAATCAATGAGGGAATAGAGGTTGGTGCAAACAGATTGGTTGGTGAGGTAGATGACTTATTTGTGGTTGAACCTGTTGAACAACCTGAGGATCAGTAGAATGTAGACTTGGATGATGAGAGGGTTACTGACCACAGTGAACCTAATGTCAGTTCTGAAGATTCTATTCAATATCAAGACTGCATCAACACTGAGGACACTCTAACCAAAGCTGCAAATTTTATAAGAAGGATTCCTGATATCAGTGACTTTCAAAAAGATAATATGGATGTGTTCCCTGATCAGGTTATTGTGGCACAGGTGGTTCAGGCTGCTGAGGTTCAAATAGCACCTGAGCAAAGTTTGGAACAGGAGGTACAGGTTTCTGAGGTTCAAACAGCACCTGGACAAAGGTTGGAACAATCTTTGGATTTGGAGGAAACCCCTGCTGTTGTTGAAGAGGCTGCTGTAGTGGATCCTACTGAAGGAGACAAGACCACTATAGGTAAAGATAGTCATCAGACTGCTGTAATTGATGAGGAGGAGCAGTTGGTGGACTATGACTATAGTGATGAAGAATTTGAAATGCCTGAGGAAGAAGATACAAATGAAGAACCACAACATGCATTTGTACTAGTGTTGGAAGAACCTGCTATTGATCCTATCTTGGAGGAGTACCAAGGACCTCACCCTGCTGGAAGGGATATGAGCTATGCATTGGTGATCAGTAGTCAGAGGCAACAATACAATGTAGAAGAGCCTGCTGATGGAGCTGCTGGAGGAATGGCTGGTGGGGTACCAGCACATGTTGTGGAAGAGTTGAGGTCTGTCAGGAATGACATAACAAACTTAAGAACTCAACTGGATAGGCAAGAGCAGAGATTTGAAGATTTATTGAACTTAGTGGAAAATAGAGGAAGAACCACTAAACTATTGCTTCTAATATTACCTCCACTCAATATGCTCTTGCTGACCTTGCTCAAGATGTAAGTGGGATTAGGCAAGGTAATACACTGAAAGACAAGTTTTTGAAAGACCAATTTGCATCTATTCATCAAAAACTTGATAAGCTTGCTGAGACACATAAGCTCTTTGAGGTCGCAGGAACACTTCAACTCTTGAATTGGATCCTAAGATCCTGAAAGGATAAATCTACTGGAGCAAACTTTGCAAGGAAGGATCACAGCTGTGAACACTAGGACTGAAATAATGGAAGGTCAACTGAACAATCTAGTGTTCACACAGGAAAGTGTACATGGTCTGCTGTCCCCTTTTGTTGATGATGTCAATAAGGGGGAAGAGAGCCAAACAGCAGTAGCAAAAGAGGCATCTAGGATCTTTGCAAGGAAGAGATGAGAAGCTGATACAAATGTGTTCGGTAAAATCTAGTTTTAAATTTATAAACCGAAACACCCCAAGTATAAGGCTTGTAGTAAAGGGTGTTAACGGGTCGTCCTAAGGGAGTCGAATGTTTATCAGATTAAGATGCAGTTATTATATCGATTATGTCACAAATTATTATCTAAAACTAAGGTTTATATTAATTGTAAAATAGAAGCGAAGAACAGTGACTAAAATAGCAGAAAATAGAAAAATTCAGCACTGGACGGCCGTTCACTGAGGTGGACGGGCGTCCGGTGACGTGCTGGGAAACAGAAATATGCAGAAAACAGCGGGTAACAACTAAAGTTCTTGAAATAACTGATCGTAGCAATCACACTTGATACGAACAAATTGGTTTATCAAAGAATTAAAAGAATGGCAAGGCAACTAGAATCCACCAATCAACCAACCAACCCCAACTAGATTGTGAGCTAAAGGTACGATTTGTAGTAATGATCAAATCACGAATTCGATTAAATCTCTTTAATCAATTTCTAGGGTTTCGTTTTCTTTCTCAAGCAAAACTAAACTAGCATGCATAACACGATCATGAGATTGTCTCCAATACTCTACTCAATTAATCATAAACAATCTCTTGAATCACAATTAATTGCATCAATTGAAAGAAATCACAACTTGAATAATATTCTCATATAAATTCAATTAGAACGGTAGTTTCATCGATCTCTCGATTCAATAAAACATTATCAATTATTACAAAATTCAATTGATGAAAAACAAGAATTTAACTCACTAAAGATATAGCTTAAAATCTTCTAGTTGGTGTGGTTGTTGATTGGTTTCCTCCGTTGTCCCACCGCGAAGATGCTTAGCCAACAATCATATTGGTGATCATGATTGTTGAGATGGAAGAATTCATCTCTGTGTTTGCTCCTTGTGGAGTATCACGGCTCTTGTGTGTTTTGGTGTATAAAAATCGATGATGAAATAGGGTTGGGGCGCAATTGTTTAAATAGGAAAAGTAAGTCGGCTAGGTCAAAACGGGGTGAACGCACGTCTCTGCTTCGATGGGCGCCCGTCCAGTGCGTTGAACTTTCGAGTCGGGCCGAGTCTTGAGCGAGGCGCCCGTTCTCTGTTAAATTGACGCTTCGTCCAAAGAATGTTGGCAAGACTCTGAATCAAATATCTCCTCCTAGACGCCCGTTTGACATAGTGGATGCGTGTCCACCGGACGGGACTTGGACGCCAGTTCAGTGTTGATCAAATCTTGATATTCTCATCTTTATCTCTTCTCCATCATATAAATCCGATCTTGCACCACTTTTAATCCTCTTTTAGCTCGAAAATGTATATCTACAAGGGGGTAAAAACATGCAAACTGTAGAAATATATATATAGATAGAAAATGACTAATAAACCACATAAATAGCTCGAATTTGCATTTTAATCCTTTTAATACACAACCCCTCAATATTTCAATTAAACTCCTACTTTTCTATAAAAAGTAATAAAATACGAAGAATATTGTTATGGAATAAAGCGATAAAAACCATAAAATTCACCGTTAACAACTCCCCCACACTTAAAATTTTGTTCGTCCCGAACAAAATAATCAAAACTAGCTCACTTTCATGCAATCCATATAGATTCCCAACTCACGTAACAAAAGATACGACAAATATAGCAATTAATACCAACATAGAGATAGATTCAGTGTGTGTGTGAAAAACCCTTTTCAATCTCCACTATTCTTTCGCACAAAATCCGTTCAAATAATCCTAATGACTTTCCTAGGTATAGGCAGTAACCGTTCCACAAAAAGCCTTCCCGTGTACTTATTAGGATAATCCCTAAAACATATCATTCGGTTTATACTGGGGATAGTTAGAAGATAACTACGGTTCCTACCAACTTCCCATAGTACCATTTGCCAAATTTTGTTTAAGATTAACTTAATTCCACATATATAGCATATCCCCTCATTTCCAGCAATAGGATGTTTCGTGATAACACCCTAGCTGGACTACTATCATCAGACAGTCGGGAGCTATTGAACCTCATAGCGGTATAGGACATTTCGTGATAATGCCCTACCGCACTCAAATCATTGGCAGCTACATCCGACATACACATATTTTATTCATATTATTCATCTTAGATTGGTGTACAAACCTTAAGATATATCCCTCCTATCACATTCAAACCTTCAGATATTCACAGTACACGGTTAGAAATTAAGTGTAATGTTTACCGTTACTATTAAGCACAAGTCTCTCTAGGATAAATCACTAGGATAGTGAATGGATAAAGTTTAAAAATGTCGCTTCAATTTCAAAGGCTTACGTGAATATGAAATGAATACTATCTCATATTAGTAAAAGCATGCTATAACTATCTCACGAAGTTCTGATAATCATCGTCAGAAACTACAACTAAGCGAGCCTTTTGTTTCAATTACATGCTCAAGATTTACAATTATCCACGTTTACTTTGAAAAATTTTAAATTTTTGCCAAGGAATTCACATTTGCTCGCTTTTCGAAATAGATCATGATAACATACCCAATTTAGACACCCCCCCCCACACTTAAATCACATTATGTCCTCAGAATGTGCAGATAAAAGAAAAGAATACTTAGCTGGTTTTCAAAATGATTGTCGGGTTGTAGGTTGGCAGAGGTCAGGCCGTAGCATGTACGTACCGCCGCAACTCGTAGCATGAACAGACAACACTAAAAGTGACAACTGGCAAAAACCGTGCAACAATATCTGCAACACTCGACATAGCATATAATCTCGGGGTACAAGGGGTACATGAGTAAACATGTAGGCACATAAAGCATTCACAAATAGGACAAGGATAACCAACACACAAATCACCATGGTTTTATTCCTAATGCCCTAAAAACTTAACTAAAAAGTAACTTAAAAGACTAGGCTGCCTCCTAGGAGCGCTTCTTTTATGTTATTAGCTTGACACAGATTTCAAAGTTAACCCGGATCGGGCCACTTCGGTTTACTTATGGCCACTTCTTCATCGGAATCAGAATGAAGGACAGGGGTGTGGCATAATAAAGAACAAGTCAAGTGCTCTACTAAGTGTTTGAACTTAACTCTCCAGATAGCACTAACTCTTTTCTTCGTCCCGTTCTTGTGCAGGTTACGCTTAGGTATACTGACATGTTCAGATGTCTTGGAAGAAGGGTCCTCATGGGTAAATGTAGAAATGTCATCATCCGAATGAAAGAATTCGGATGGGATCTCATCGCAGATCGTAATATCGATCGTTTCAACCCTCTTTTGAAAGTACTGAGGTCTCTCAGACTTTTCTTTTGGTTGGCCAAAATATTTTTTGAGTCTTTGACCATTTACCTTAAATGGTTGATTATCATACCCATTTAACGTGATCGCTCCACTTGGATTGACATCAAGAATCTCAAAGGGGCCCGACCATCTAGATTTGAGCTTACCGGCAAACAGATGGAGCCTGGTATTATAAAGCAAAGCCATATCACCCACTTTGAATTCTCGATCCTTGATCTTAGCATCATGGAGTACCTTAGTTCTTTCCTTATCGATTGTGGCATTCTCATATGCTCGAGTCTAAATTGTCGAGCTCATTTAATTGCAATAACCTCTTTTCCCCACGAGTTGGCTATCGAAATTCAAGAATTTAATAGCCCAGTAAGCTCTGTGTTCAAGCTCGACTGGTAAATGGCATGCCTTGTCATAAACCATTTGGAAGGGTGACGTGCCCATAGGTGTCTTAAACGCAGTGCGATAGGCCCAAAGCGCGTCATCCAACTTTAGACTCCAGTTGGATCTATTTGCGTTCACGGTCTTTTCTAGAATCCTTTTAAGGCTCCGGTTGCTTACCTCGACTTGGCCACTTGTTTGGGGATGATATGGTGTACCGATTTTATGTCTGACACCATATTTCTCAAGAATTTTATCAAGCGGCGCGTTGCAAAAATGAGTACCTTCATCACTAATGAGGGCTCTAGGACGACGAATCGGTGAAGATATTCTTTTGCAAGAATTTCTTCACAACTTTGTGATCATTAGTTTGGGTGGCTATTGCCTCCACCCATTTGGAAACATAGTCTACACAGACGAGAATGTATTTATTGGAGCATGAAGATGGGAAGGGGCCCATGAAATCAATGCCCAACACGTCGAAGACTTCGCATTCTAGAATGGGCCTAAGTGGCATTTCCATCCTATTACTTTGCCTCCCAATCCTTTGGCACCTATCGCAACCTTTACAAAAGGCTTCTGCATCTTTAAAAAGAGTCGGCCAGTAAAATCCCGCTTGGAGGATTTTTGCAACAGTCTTGGGTGTTCCGTAGTGTCCTCCCGTGGGACCACTATGACATTGTTCCAGAATATCCCATTGCTCATGTTCCGGAACACACCTTCTAAGCAACCCGTCTTTACAGACCTTGAACAGATAGGGATCCTCCCACACGAGATACTTTAAATCAGAAAAGAACTTCTTCCTCTGCTGATACGTCATTTCCTCTAAATGCCCACTTGCTAAATAGTTGACGTAATCAGCGTACCATGGCCTAATCAGTATCAAGCTTCATCAATTGCTCAAGAGGGGAAATCGATGCCTATTTCCTTGTGATTTTCGCCACCCTCATTGACTAGGCGAGACAGGTGATCAGCCACAATGTTATCACTACCCTTCTTATCTTTGATCTCAAGGTCAAACTCTTGCAAAATTAGAATCCATCTGAGTAACCTTGGTTTTGCATCCGCTTTGTCCATAAGGTAGCGTAGGGTGCATGGTCCATCCAAACCACAACTTGAGACCCTAGAAGGTAACTTCTAAACTTGTCGATAGCAAAAATGACGGCTAAGAATTCCTTCTCAGTCGTGGTGTAATTGCATTGAGCCGGGTTCAAGGTGCGGCTCGCATAGTAAATGGGCCTGAACTTTTTGTCAATCCTCTGGCCTAAAATCTGCGCCTTTGTGTAGTTAGAGGCATCGCACATTAATTCAAAAGGCTTAGTCCAACAAAGTATTAAGATAGGGGCACTTATGAGCTTATCCTTTAGGCAATTGAAAGCTCCTTGCATTTCTCATCAAACAAGAACTCAACATCATCTTTCGTAAGGATAGATAAGGGCTTGGCGATGGTGGAAAAACCCTGAATAAACCGCCTGTAGAAGCCAACATGACCTAGAAAACCTCGTACCTCTTTCACTGTTTTCGGGTACGCCATCTTTTCAATGGCCTCTATTTTAGCCTTATCAACATCAATACCAGTACTGGACACCTTGTGTCCTAGAACAATTCCTTTCATCTACTAGAAAATGGCATTTCTCCCAGTTGAGTACTAAATTCTTTTCAACACAGCGTTGAAGTACCATATCTAGATTTTCCAAGATCTCATCAAAGCTATTGCCATAGACTGAGAAGTCATCCATGAAGACTTCCATACATTTCTCCACAAGTCCATCGAAAATGGCCAACATGCACCGTTGAAATGTTGCTGGTGCATTGCATAACCCGAAAGGCATTCTGCGAAAAGCGAAAGTGCCTAATGGACACGTAAACGTAGTCTTCTCCTGGTCATTAGGGTCGATGGCTATTTGGAAGTAACCAGAATATCCATCGAGGAAACAATAATACTTATGACCACTCAGTCTTTCAAGAAGCTGGTCAATGAAAGGTAAGGGGATATGGTCTTTGGCGGTGACTTCATTCAATCTGCGATAATCAATGCACTCCACAGCTTGCCCACAAGGCGTAAATCTACATCTTCTCCTTTTCATTCTTTTCCACGGTAATACCTCCTTCTTTGGCACAACTTGAGTGGGGCTAACCCACTCACCGTCGGGCGATTGCATAGATGATTCCCATGTCCAACCATTTGATGACTTCTTTCTTGACAACCTCCTGCATGTACGGATTCAACCTTCGCTGAGGTTGTCTGACTTTCTTAGCTCCTTTCTCTGTTCGGATTTTATGCATGCACACATCGGGGATGATTCCTCGGATATCACCCACTTGCCATCCGAACGCGAGGATGTTTTTTTCAAGCACTTTTATCAGCAGTGCTTCTTGTTCGGGATCGAGTTTTGAGGAGATGATTAAGGGTAACTTCTCACCGTCCTTAAGAAAAATGTACTTAAGGTGTTGCAGAAGCGGTTTAAGCTCTAAGTCAGTAGGTGGTTGCTCAATACTGGATTTTAACGGGCCACATTTTTCCTTATGGGCTTGAAGTGGTTGACTGAAGAATACCTCATCTTTCCGAGGCATAACCCCCGAAAGGTACTGGATCAAATCATCCATAGGGATCCTTCTGTCAGCACCCGCTTCCTCCTTCTTATGCTTGATCATCTTAATCAACTCTTCATATTCTAGCTCCTTTGCTAGCTGTTCCCAATCATCAACCTCCCAATGAATAGTCTCTCTCCAGAAATCCACTTCGTCCCAACTACCCATCAGGGCTTCCTCTTCTACTGGTTTAAAGTCCTCCTGATGCAGCTCTTTGAAATCATCGGTCATCGCTGGGAAATTCCATGTTTCGTGTTCATTGACAGGCTTAATGTGAGCAAGTTGTGAAGACGACTCGCCGCGACTACGGCCTGTGATGAAACAGAAGATGGTCCACAATCACTTGATCTTTAGTGTTTATAGCTTGAAAACACCTATCTCTCATAGCTTTTCCGCTTCTTCAGTTGGCATCTTCTTCGTCCTCATAAATTGCTTCGACGAACGAGATTTCTTCAATCAAGGTTTTCTCAGGACTTTTCCCTCGTGTGAAGGTAACAGGATGTATCATCAACTCTAAGCGTAATCGACCCTTACAGAAATCGATGAGGGCGGCAGAGGTGTCCAAAAAGGTCCGGCCTAGAATTAGGGGCATCTCTTTGTCAAGCGGATAGTCTAAGATAACCCAGTCGGTAGGGAAAACCAAGTCTTCAACATAGAGAAGAACATTAGTAACACAACCAAATTTCTTTGGCGGCTAGATCGGTCTACCATCCGAAGAGAAATAGATGCGTTCCGCATTCTTTTATCTAAACCGAGCTTTTTGCAGACGTTCAATGGCATCACATTTATAGAGGCCCCTGAGTCGCATAAGACGTTTTGGAAATGTGGCCTTCAATCTCACAAGAGATTGAAGGTCTTCCGGGGTCACCTCGCTTAGTAGCAACTTTTTGTGAAACCATAGAGCAAACTTCTCTTAAAACTTCTTCCGCCATCCCCTGAAGCTTCTTTTTGCTCCCACAAACTTCCTTATGATACTTAGAGCACTTGGGCATTTCAGTCAATACCTCAGCTAGGGGTATACTCACTTTGGTGTCTCTGAGCATCCTCCTCACTCCGTCATATTGTCTGTCATGACTGAGGGTATTCACTTTCTTCTTTGGTGGATAAGGAAGGGCTTTATCATTGTTCATGGCTTGATTTCTTATGGCCGTCTTCCTTATCCTTCCATCCTAAAACTTTTCCTCCTCTACTTTGTCGTGAAACAACCACTGACTTTTCCTCATTTCTTTATCGAAATAATTTTCATCCCCAAGAATCATCATCATTAAGCTCCTCCTTCTCGTTGCTTTCTTGGTATTTAACTTCGATTGCCCCTCCCGAACTTATGGTGTCGGGAGGGGCTACTCGCTTCCGACATCTTTCCGGGTCCCTTTGCTTACCACTTCTTAAAGTGACCTCATTCACTATTCGTCTCCATACTCCCATTGAGGTGTGATGGCAAAGGCAAACATTGATATCTGCTTTAGGATTTCTTTCGGTATAACTTGGAATTTTACCGTGGGTCCGCTTGCTTGTTGGTCCGCCATCCGACCAACTCCTCTCTCTATTGCTTTGACACTAGTAGCCGGGGTCTTCACCATGTCTACTAGCTCATCAAACTTATGTTGAGGACACAAGAGGTGGTTTGGTTATGATGTTGGTTTTGATTCCAACCACCTTGAGGTCTTTGGGAGTTAGGATTGTGAGATTGATTAACCATCCTAGGAGGTGGTCATTGATAACTTGAGTTGAAAGAAGGTTTTGAATTGGATGGTCCAGGTGGTGCATTGGCTTGATTAAGATTGGGACGTTGAAATCCGGAATGATTACGTCCCGATTGAAGTTTCGAAGGTTTGGTTATGATTCTCCATTAAATTCACTTCCTCATTCATCTCATTTCCACTTTGCATTCCCGGTGTAGTTCACATCTAACGGCCCTCGTTGCTGCTGCATTTGTAAATTGGCTAGCTGCTTGCTCATCACTTCCATTTGAGCAACTAACAACTTAGTCTCAGAATTGCTCACAGCAGATTCCTTCTTATTCCCACTACCATTGGTCTTCCTTGGAATTGACCACATGTTATTCTTTGCTATAGTTTCAGATACCCTGTAAGCAGCGTCATCACCTCCCCCTAGGAAGGATCCATAAGCATTTGAATCAAGGTAGTCTCTATTTGGTTGAGAGACACCTCTGTAGAATAACTCTAGTAGCTCATGTCTCACCAGATCCATGGTTGGGGCACTTCCTCATCAAGAGATTTAGTCTATCCCATGCTTTCCCCACACTCTCACCATCAAGCTGTTCAAATGTGGCTATCTCCCTTTTCATGTCCATGATTGTCCCAGGTGAGACAAACTTCAGAGCAAAGGCTCTTTTGACATCATTCCAGGAACGGAGAGAATGATGGGCTAAAGATTTGAACCAACGGTTTGCTTCACCCTTTAGAGCAAACGGGAAGAGTTTTAACTTGACAATCTCAGAATCAATACCAGGATAGTGGCCTGCTTCGCAGATTTGAACGAAGGTGGACAAGAAGTCATGAGGATCTTCTTCAGCAGTACCATGAAAAGAACTATTCTGGACCAGCCCAACCACTCCATTTTTCAGATCGAAGTTCAGTTGCCCCATGTCTGGAGGGCGAATAGGTCTATGCCCTTCCAGAAGTCTTGGTCAAGATAGGGGCATAGGGGTCTTGATTTAATTGGTTTAAATGGTTTTGATGAATTGTTGAAATTGATTATTTATCCCAAATTTGTTGATTTTGTTGTTGTTGTATTGCTGCATCTATTGAAGGATCGATTCATTTGGGCTTGAGGATCTGGATTTGGAACTTCGTTAGCCATAATTTCTGGATTAGGGAAGAGCTTTCTCCTGAGAATAGATCGCTCAGGTTCGGGATTAAAGGTAAGAGGTCCCTTCTTACTCCTGGTTTGCATAAAACAGAAGAGCAGAACAAGAAGAAATCAACCTTAGGGTTGATGAGAATGAATGTAGAGAAGATTAGAGGGTTTAGAGGTGTAGAAAGAGAGAAGAGAGAAGAAGAGAGGTGACAATTTAAGAGATTGAACCGGCGTTCAGTATGAGTGAACGCTGGTTCAGGGGAAATTCTGGAGGTGAACGCTCATTCAGGTCACTGAACTAGCGTTCAGAAGACAAATTGGGGGGGGGGGCAGATGGACGTTCAGAGTCTGGACGCCCGTTCAGAAAGTTTCTCTTTTTTTTAATTTATTTGGAAAATATATAGAAACAGAAACAAGAAAAGAAACCTACCTACGAAAAATTTAAAACAGGAAAAACACTAAGACGACGAAAAAAAACGTGTTGAAATCTTCTGGGGCCAAAATAGAAGAGAAATCAGCAGATTTTGACCTTGAAAATGGTGTCGAACGACCTCCGGCAGTTCACCACGTCGTCGGCATCGGAACGAGCTTTCCGAATTGGGGTCCTGAGCGCCAAACGGACACTTGAGCCAAAAGTTATGGCCAGAATACTAAACCGATACAGAAAACTGCACTAAAAAGAATCCGACAACCGTTACCGACTCCCCGGCAACGGCGCCAAAAACTTGTTCGGTAAAAACAATTTTTAAATTTATAAACCGAAACACCCCAAGTATAAGGCTTGTAGTAAAGGGTGTTAACGGGTCGTCCTAAGGGAGTCGAATGTTTATCGGATTAATATGCAGTTATTTTATGTCACAAATTATTATCTAAAACTAAGGTTTATATTAATTGTAAAATAGAAACGAAGAACAGTGACTAAAATAGCAGATAACAGAAAAATTCAGCACTGGACGGCCGTTCACTGAGGGTGGACGGGCGTCCGGTGACGTGCTAGGAAACAGAAATATGCAGAAAACAGCGGGTAACAACTAAAGTTCTTGAAATAACTAATCGTAGCAATCACACTTGATACGAACAAATTGGTTTATCAAAGAATTAAAAGAACGGCAAGGCAACTAGAATCCACCAATCAACCAACCAACCCCAACTAGATTGTGAGCTAAAGGTACGATTTATAGTAATGATCAAATCACGAATTCGATTAAATCTCTTTAATCAATTTCTAGGGTTTCGTTTTCTTTCTCAAGCAAAACTAAACTAGCATGCATAACACGATCATGAGATTGTCTCCAATACTCTACTCAATTAATCATAAACAATCTCTTGAATCACAATTAATTGCATCAATTGAAAGAAATCACAACTTGAATAATATTCTCATATAAATTCAATTAGAACGGTAGTTTCATCGATCTCTCGATTCAATAATACATAAACAATTATTATTACAAAATTCAATTGATGAAAAACAGTAAATTTAACTCACTAAAGATATAGCTTAAAATCTTCTAGTTTGTGTGGTTGTTGATTGGTTTCCTCCGTTGTCCCACCGTAAGATGCTTAGCCAACAATCATATTGGTGATCATGATTGTTGAGATGGAAGAATTCATCTCTGTGTTTGCTCCTTGTGGAGTATGCGGCTGCTGTGTGTATTTGGTGTATAAAAATCTGATGATGAAATAGGGTTGGGGCGCAGCTGTTTAAATAGGGAAAGTAAGTCGGCTAGGTCAAAAACGGGACTGAACGCACGTCTTTCGATGGACGCCCGTCCAGGTGCGTTGAACTTTCGAGTCGGGCCGAGTCTTGAGCAGACGCCCATTCTCTATTAAATTGGGCGCCGTCGTCCGGCAATGTTGGCAAGACTCAATCAAATATCTCCTCCTGGGCGCCCGTTTGACATAGTGGGCGCCCGTCCACGGACGGAACTTGGGCGCCAGATTCGATGTCGATCAAATCTTGATTTTCTCATCTTTATCTCTTCTCCATCATAAAAATCCGATCTTGCACCACTTTCAATCCACTATTTAGCTCGAAAATGTATATACTACAAGGGGTAAAAACATGCAAATCTGTAGAAATATATATATATATATATATATATATATATATATATATATATATATATATATATATATATATATATATAGAAAATGACTAATAAACCACATAAATAGCTTGAATTTGCATTTTAATCCTTTTCATACACAACCCCTCAATATTTCAATTAAACTCCTACTTTTCTATAAAAAGTAATAAAATACGAAGAATATTGTTCACGAATAAAGCGATAAAAACCATAAAATTCACCATGCATTTAGAGAACTCACTTTGTGGACTTTCCACTTCTTGATGATCTTCTCAAGCAATACAAGAATGTATACAACAACGAAGAAGACCTTATCATGACAAGGGCTTTCATGAAGGTCTTAACTCTTTTTGAGTTTGAAATTTTGGGAAGCAAGAGTTAAAGCCATGAGGGCTTCAAGAAGAGGTGGAAGAGGTGGAAGAGGTGGTAGAGGTGGAAGTAGTTTACCTACCACAAATGCAAAGGAATCACTGAATGAGTTCAAGGGAGTTTACATGAAGTTAGGCTTCAGGGTACATCAGATACATCTAACTCTTCCTGAAGCTTGGAATTGGTGGAAACAAGTGAATCCTCACATTGACTTCTTTCTGATTGAAAATGACTGGATGAGAGAGATGATCGTGGAAATAAGAGCTTACCAAGAACAAGCTGAAAAAGCAAGAGAAGAAAGGGAAAGAAGATAGTAGATCAAAGATACTTTACAACTGTTTTATATTTGTTGATTCTAGATCGTAATACTTTGAACAAATATTTATAATGAGAAATGACCAAATTTGTTCTGTTTTTGTTTCAATCTTTTTGCTTTGCTGTTAGGAAAGGGTATTGGCATCATCACCAAAAAGGGGGAAATTGTTGGACTTATTTACGAGTTTTAGTGATGAGTACCGGACTAGCCATTATAGTGCAAAGGCAAAAGATGTCTAGATCAAATGTATAGGCTTATTAGAGTTTGATCTTTGTATAGGTTTGATCAAACAAGCCAGAATGGTCACTTGATTTATATCGTGAGACCGGTCTATATCGAGTAGGGTAGCTAAGTCGATAGACTAGTCGGGAACTCTTGAAGAAGACGAAAATGAGGGCTCAAACTCAGTTAATGAAGGCTAAGGGATCAAACTTAGTGATTAAAGTCAAGGATATGGAATCAGAATTTAGGGAAGTCTGTGATAACCTAAACTGATTACATATACCTTGTGTACAAGGTCACAAGTTGGATGGTGATTGGAACTTAGTTATATGCAAAAAGGTGTAATCTAACTTCATAAATAAAAGTTAGATAAAAGAAGTAAGCTTCATTGTGTTTTAAACACAGCAAATTATAGTACAGCTTACTGATATGTACTTCAGCAGACTCATGAACCTGCTGATACATATATCTCGATTTATTCAAGATTACATTGGAAGAAAACAAGGATAAGGACAGCTAACAACCACTGATTTATCGAACAAATCAATGGTTGAGATTAAAAGGATGTTGGGATGATTCAGGACTTTATCCAATGGATACAAGTCAAAGGGTGGACAAACTGCATTCTGTCAAAAAGCAACCTGACTGTGTCAGTACTATGAACAGTGACAAAAAGCAAGTCAAATGGGACAAAATCTGGAACTGCTATATTTGAATTTCAAATATAAGTCACAAGCATTCCTACCTATAAATAGAGGACTTCTAACTTAGAAAAAGATGATGAAAATTAAGGAAAAACAAGAGATAATTCTGAGCTGCATTTTCTTATCAAGAAAAACACCCTGATGAACTTATAGAGCTTAAGGCTACTGATCCAAAGAAAATCTTCAAGTGTAATCTGCATTCAAGCTACATCAAGTTTACACACTTGAAGACTGCAAGCTGCTGATCATATCATCCTGATCAAGCTGCTGCAACTGAATCATTTACTTGATTCAATCTTCTTTTTACAAGAATCTGCTAAAGACAGTGAAGCATCCTTGGGGTGTGAAAGACTGTTGTTTGTGGTGGAGCTGGTGAAGAGGCAATCCTACCCTTCAAGGACCAGTGGAAGACTTTGGAGCAGCAATCCTACATGTTCCAAGTGTTCAGTTTGTGAAGCCATAGTTATTGGTGAAGGACAAGCAACATAGGAATCTTTGTAACAGCCACATCAAATATCTCTAGTGAATTACCTCCAACATCACAGGAGAAGAGTGGACTGACAGGATTACACCACCTGGAACCACTATAAAATCTGCTTACTTACTTTCTGCACTTACATTATGTATTTAGTTTATTATACACATCAACCTACTGAATCTAGCAACTGAAATCACACACATACACTACTGAGTATCTAATACTTAGTATCATATTTTACAACAAGTAATAAAGCTTAATTTTGGATATAATTCCGCTGCACAAATTCAGTAAGTTCAATAGTCAGCAGACTACTGAAGGTCGGCCGAGACTCTTGAGGTATCGCAGAGTTTCTTTGAATTCTTTGAGTTTGTTAACTCCAAAAGTTTTAAGTGTTAAGTTTATTCACCCCCCTCTAAGCTTAACCAAAGCCTTTTCAAGGACCAACAGTTTCTTTGTGTTTTTGTTTAGTTTTGTTTTCTTCTATAAATAAAATCGTAATGGGTTGAAGGAGATGTAATGAGGATGAAGAGATGACATGGACTGGATTTAGAACATTCTATGTAAATTATGTTAATTACAATTGTAGTATTTCATTTGTTGTAATTTTATAATTGAACCACTTAGTGAATATTTGTAAATTTAATTGTAAATTTATTGGATTATTTTGGAAAAAATAGTCTAGTTATTGAAGTCACGGCGAGAGCTTCGCAACCCCTCCTAGAATGACCCCAGTTGACCTAGGGATCGGGTGTAAGGTATTACATAATGCATTGGTGAATTTTATATGATTGGAAGGATTATGAAAGGTTCATCAATCCAAGTAGATTTCTCAGTTCTGTAAATATTTTCTCACAAAGAGGTTTGGTGAAGATATCTGCCAGTTGATCGTCTGTTTTGATGTATATCAATCTTACATCAACTTTTTCCACATGATCACGTGTAAGTGATGTCGATATCAATGTGCTTTGTCTTGGAATGTTGAATCTGGATTTTCTCGATATTGATATAGCACTTGTGTTGTGACACATGATTGGAATACCCTTTTCTTCAATTCCATAGTCTCTGAGTTGTTGTCTTATCCATAAGACTTGTGCACAACAACTTCCTGCAGCTACATATTCTGCTTCTGCGGTAGATGTTGCAATAGACGTCTGTTTCTTACTAAACCATGATACTAGTCTTGTCCATTGGTCGTCTGGTTTGTCTTCAGACTAGTCAAAATCATCAAAACTAATATCGAGACCTAACAAATGTCTGATAACCAAATGTTTAGGAGTCCAATATCAATCTCTGAAATCTTTAAACTCAATGATTAATCTGTCAAGTGAGCTCACCCGAAATAACAAAGATATAATGTGCAACACCCCGATTTTCGCCGTGTTGTTCATAAAGGACCTTATAAGCTTTTCTAAATAAAAGTATTTGCAATTTCCTTTCCATTCACACTTTGGTTGTGTATTCATTGCCATTGGGAGAGATGGTGACACCTTCATAGAATTGACTTACGCATTCCAGGCATACTTTTTTAAGATCGATGTCAATTAATGCTTCCAATCCTTTCACTTTGCATATGTTCCCTACAATCTGATTTACCAAGCCGGATCCTTCAAAATTATATTCTTTCTCAGATTGAGAAATATCATCTTCCTTGATTGCTTTTTCCTTAGAAATACAAGTTGTTGACTTTCTAGGTCTGGATTTTTCCACAAAGTTAGCATGTCAGCTTTTTCTGGTGGCAGGTCATCTTCATCTTCAGTATGAAATTGATTCCCCCTGAGTATCAGCTTCCGGTGCCGGTTTCTCAACCTTCTTCTTATTGGACTTGTGTGTTTTTCTTTCTGAGTCTGACAGATTACGTTCATCACTTGGTTTTAGGGTGATAGTTTTCCTTTTCTTTGAAATATTCTCACACTGTTTTGCTAGGTTCTCTTTTGGGGTTTACCAGCATCTTGCCTGCACATTGCGTAAGAGGATTCAACTGAGGCACTGAAAATCGGTACTATGTTAAGAAATAAAGTAGCTTATTTACTAACAACAGTTGGTTTTAGTACAACGGTAAGCGCTTGAACTAATAATTTCTCAACCTCAGCAACCTTTTCTTCAGATACACTGAGTTTCTTTCTCTTCTTTGATGATTCCTTTATTTTGGCAAGAATATCATCAATATAGCTTTCTCAGGAGATTTTTTAGGGGATTTTCTCTTGATAGTTCAAAGCCTCCTGATATCCTTACATCAGCAGCTATCTCAGCAGCAGTCTTTACCGCTTTCTTCTTGGTGGATTTTCCTTATTTCTTCTTGAGTGTTGTGACCTTGATTTTCCTTAAGCAACCACATAGATTTAACTAGGGAATTTCAAAGTTCTTAAGAATTCTTTCAACTAGTAATCAAAAAGTCTTTGTATGGTGAAATCGACATCCTTAATTACACATTTCTTGTCTTGTTCTCCTTCAACTATGTATTGTTTCTTCAACTGATTGAATATGTATCCAGCCCAGTTGATGTTTTCCTCAAACCATAAGGCGTACATCAGTTCGATTTTTGTTCCAGAGATGTTGATGATCGTCCCTAAGTTCTAATTACACATCTGGCTAGAATTAGACTTAAGTAGCTAAATTCTGGTTTCAGCAAATTTGTACTTCAAGTTTGTGAGACTTCTGACAGCTTCAGTGCCTTGACAGTAGTTGATCAGAGTTTTCCAGATTTCCTTACAGTTTTACATCCTTTGATCTTTAAGAACATGTTGCTATCCAAGGTCTTCATTATGGTGTCTTTAGCAACATTATCCAGATTGTTGATCTTTTTATATTCTGGAGTCCATTCATACTTTGGCTTTTTTACAAATGGTTGATATCTTTGAGTGGCTTCATCCGTGTTAGCTTTCATGATGGTGATTGGACCATCCTTTATCACAGTGACCATGTCTTCATGAATTGCAGCTAAGTGCGTCTGCATATACATTTTCCATTCATCAAAAATTGAAATAGAAAAGGTAGGCACTCTAATAATAGTGCTATTAGACTCCATGCTGAAATAATGATTTAAAAGATTTTTGAAAACACAAGAGCTTTGGATCACTCCAACACACAGAACACGAAAGCGTTTGTTTTTAGGAGACACGCTCTGATACCACTTGTTGGTCTGTAATTCAAGGCTTGTAAGAGTTCAGGAGGGGGGGAATGAACTCTTTTTGATTTTGGAGTTTCTTACATAATGAAGGAGTCTGAT
Organism: Gentiana macrophylla; assembly: GCA_026214975.1. Classification (NCBI taxonomy): domain Eukaryota; kingdom Viridiplantae; phylum Streptophyta; class Magnoliopsida; order Gentianales; family Gentianaceae; genus Gentiana; species Gentiana macrophylla. The sequence continues at coordinate 87,444,906 of CM047805.1, read as the reverse complement.
CCGTAAGAACAGACTAGCAAGCAACTCGTCGGGTTTTACTGATATGGTTTTCTTCAAAAAGTAAGTGCAACGGAATAATGATATAGTTCAAAATAAGCCTTGAGCTTGGTTTTCAGTGCTAAGTAGTGTGATGTAAAGTATGCAAGTACTGAAAGTAAAGTGCTGAAAGTAAAGGAGTTAAGAATTGTTATCAATCTTCGGAGTGGCATAATCTCCTACGTGACCGCTTCTCCCATGACTTTTGAGGTATCACTATTTTACTCTAGACTAATACAATAGGTAAGTTTCCTTGACACCCCCAGATGCTTCATACTCTAAATAGCCAATCTTTACCTGCCTAAAGTTTCAGACTCGTGATTAGAAAACAACTTAACCTAATTAAATTCAGCAGAGTCACAGATGATAATTAAATAGATGATGTTTTTAATTAAGTTTCAACCACACAAATTAGATTTTATCTTGAATTTGTCTAATCGAGTAATCCTAAGTGTGTATCACATAAATCACCTGAAGAGGTTGATCAGCCTAAGAAAGAAGAAGTTGTTGCTGACACAACTAAAAAAGAAGAAGAAGTTATTGAAAATAAAGGAAAAGAAGCTGACCCTACTACTGCTAAGGCACCTGAAACTGAGACTACAAATGTTGCGGAAGTAGGAGAAACATCAGTCAAAGCCGTTGTTGAAACTGAGGTTGCACAATTTGCTGAGATTGAGAAGGAAGAGCCTCATGAAATCATTTCAGATCAAAGAAGGTTTGGTAATTTTAACTAAACAAGTTATAATTTCATAAAACGGATGAAACAGAACACCATGAAAGCAAAAGTAAAAGCGAACTTATTGATATCAAACCACAAAGGTTCAAGTTGAGAGAAACGGAAGGTTTGGTACGAAAGCGAACCGAGATCGCAATCCATGCTCAAGCTAGGATTACAGACATTATCAGCTCAACCAATTTCAACCTTGAATCGCAGATGGATTCAAGTTGAAACACGACAAACAAATTCGTAAATACAAGGATAATTTTTAGTAAATAAGAAACGGGAAAGGTACAAGTACAATATACCATGCCGCGTGAAGCGGAAATGCGGTACCATGCCACCGAGGTGGGACATGCAATGTCGTTTGTACAAGATTTGTTTTATCATGTTATTATCATTAAGTTGAGAAAGTTAATAAATCATTTTTATCAAGATACATATTATTTATCTATATCAATAATATATTAAATTTAAATACTTTGAAAATACACACTGACTGGAGTTGTAAATACCAGAGGATCTTATCATGAAATCCTAGCTGAAGTAATAAAGACCACGATTGAAGCACAAGCAAGGAAAACACAGACTCGGGAAATGTTTATCAATTTCACAGATGACTTACATGACAGAGTTCAGATCATTGAGAAAGCTCTGAAGGACTCAGCAATAGCCCAGACTATATTGGCAGTTAATCAACAGGCCCTGAACTCAGTTCTACTAAAAAAACTATCCAGGGATGATGCCAATAAAGGGGAATATAATGAGATCTTAAAAGTCAATACTGAACAAATGGAAAAAAAAACCCTTAAGCAAGTTGCTAAGAAAATACAATAATTGAAAAATGCCCGAGATGTTATTGATGATGATGAAGTGAAGCTGATACCGAAATATGCTCAACCAGATAAGAAAAGGCTCACTTTGGATCCTGTTGGTCCCTTTGTAAGGCTTGAGAAAGTTTAAGGGGGGGGGGGGTGTGAATTAAATTGTCACAAAAAACTTAACCAAAAACTCAAGCGAGTTTGTGAAATCGAGTTTTCTAAACTGAAAGCTTAGTTCGGAGTTAAGATAACTAAGTCTTAGAAAAGTCCCAGACTGCCCTCAACTGTCCTTGGCAATTCCTTGACCGGAATGCTTCATAGTCTCAACCTTTGATAAATCAAAGTTGGGTCTTTGATCAAGAAAGTGATTCAGGCTTGTGGGTTTTCAATTGTTGGATCAGTTGAAATAGTGTCCTAAACCCAATCGGGTTGGACCGGATTCGACCGGGTCGGATCATTTTTACTATTTCTTTATGTTTATACATCTATTAAATGACTTTTTATGTTATTATAATATGAACCAATTTGTGATTGTATATATGATAACGTCCTTAGTGTCAAACTGAGAAAGAGAAACCATTACAGTGATTATGGTTGATGAGATCTCGACTCACTTAAAAGGTTTGATACTTAAATGGCTCTAGTCGTATAGGCTATTAAACGGGACATTAATAGTATGATTAGACTAGCACGTATTGGATGTCTTCTATCTTATTGAAGGTAGGGATAGATCTCGCCTATCGAAGTTTAAATTGAAAAGGTTTCTATAGGGCTTTTTTCGAGTCCTTCGGTGTCTCAGTGTTAAAACCAACGGTCCTAAGGTAGCGAAATTCCTGACACTTGGACTGTACGTGGACATGTATTTGAGAATACGTACGTTAGACTGACCCACTTACTTTATTAAGTGTCGCACTCTGTGGCGGTTATGTAATTATCCTGAGACCGGAGTCTTCATGACATGCATCTCGGTGTGGATTGTCATACTTTGACACTATTGAGGTTTCCCCTAGCCATGGGGCGATCATGCGGTAGTGATTGGGTGTGATACTGAAGTATGCGTGGGATTTAAGTTGTTTGTGAGGAAATCGCATACCCTATTAGTAAGGGTGAATATCCGTAATAGCCTTGTTGGTCCCTTGGAAAGGCTAGCACAAGTTTAGAGTGGGGTGAATAAACTTGTCACCAAAAACTAGATTTATAACGATTAAGGTTCAGTTTTAACTAGTATGGAGTTGAGCTGACTAAGATGAGCCTAAGTCAAACTGACTTATAACAAAACTGAGTCAACTGGCAGCGGATTTAAGTTTTAGCCTTTATCTGGATCTTGTTGATTCTATAAGAAAAAACTGAGTATGCAAAGCTTAATTATGGTGAATATCAGTTTGTGAACTGAGTAAGTATAACAATCAGATTCAGTATGCTGTATAAAAAATAATAAATGATGAATAAGTAAATGACTGAATGTAATTGCGTAAAGTTTAAGCCGATCTTTCCCATTGTTGTGAATAAAGCATTTGCTTCCAAAGGCATGAATGTCAGAAATGTTTGGTTTCCTTCCATTCCGTATCTCATCAGGTGTATTTTCATGTCTTTTGTTCATTAAAGCTCTGTTTTGGGTATAACAAGCTATGTTAACTGCTTCAGCCCAATATCTTTCAGGTAGTTTTGCTTCATTGATCATAGCTCTACCAGCTTCCTTGAGTGTTCTATTTCTTCTCTTAGCTACTCCATTTTGTTGTGGCGTCAGTTCAATATTCTTGATTATTCTATTGAGAAATTCAGTTCCCTTATCTAATCTAATCTGATTTTGATAACTGTGACACTTTTCTCATTATGTAGTCTTTTCAACAAGTCTGTTAACTTTTGTTGAGTTTCACTTTTCTTTGCCAAGAAGATCACCCATGTATATCTTGAGTAATCATCCACCACAACCAGTGTGTACTTCTTTCCACTAACACTGATTTGTGTAACTGGTCCAAAGAGATCCATGTGTAAGAGTTTTAAAACTCTGTTGGTTGACTTTGTCTTTAAGCTTGATCTGATTTGCTTCCCTTTCTGACAAGCATCACAAATGCTGTCATTCTTGTAGGTAATCTCTGGTAGGCCGATGACTAGGTTCTTCTTCACCAGAATGTTATTATCATCAAAGTTGAGATGACTCAACTTCTTGTTCCATAGCCAACTGTTTTTTGATTTGGTATGCACAATGAGCAAGTTTCTGATATTGTAGTTGTCCAATCCACAATGTACATGTTGTCATGTCTTCGTCCAGCAAGAACAACTTGGTGTGCAACTTCACTAATCACAATGCAGTATTCCTTGTCAAAAGTGACTAAGTATCCTATGCCACAAAACAAACTTGTACTAAGCAATTTGTATTGTAATCCTTCAACATATGCAACATTCTTGATCTTCAAACCATTTTTCACTAAGGTTCCATATCCTCTTGTGAATCCAGGTCTATCATTGCTTCCAAAATTAATTTTAGGTCCATTCTTTTCAACAAAATATTCCTGATAGTCTTTGCACTTGGTCATGTGTCTTGTGTTAGGAAATCTACGCGGGAACGCAGCGGAATTCAAAATTTTGATTTCCTTTTACCCAAGATCGACTTCGTTTAAGCAATAAACAAATAAGCTAGTAGACGGTAGTTACCTTGGTTGATATAAAAGATCGACGCTTTGACCGTCTAAGGAGAGTAGTTCTGCATAGAGCCGCCCAAGTGTTCGGCCTCTACCGCTAGTCCACATGAACGACCGCGGAATCCCATCATGGATTGCTATTGGAAAACTCCGGTTGCTAGACCGGCCTTTTTCCCTCTCTCCAACTCTCATAGGATGCTCTCTATTTTATACAAGAACTATTAGCTCTTGAAATTGTGATGTACAAAAGAGCTTGACACCACTTCCTTTTTATAGGCAAAGTGGCGCCCCAAATATGAGTGGAGGAGAAGAAAACCTTTTCCCAATAAAATAAGGAAAATATAATTGATTGATTTATCTCATTTAATTCAATATCATGTATTAAATATTTCCAATATATTGTCAATATCTTATATTGACTATATTTATCTTATTACCAAAAATCAATTTACACATGTGTGCAAATCTATAGTCATTAATATATAATATTAGTATATGATAATATTATTTATTTTATCAAACAATGTGCACAATCCAAATACATCTAATGTACTTGGAAAGTGGCGCCTAACATATATATCAAATATATATATGTTTAATCAATTAATATAATACTATAATTAATTAATTACAAAATACGTGTATATCATATACACACATAAATTCGATATACACATATCTAGAATATGTATATTTAATTAATCAACATAATTAAGATGTTGTATTATATTTATTCATAATAAATAAATACCCCCATATTTATTTACCACTATAACCTTTATAGTCGTGAGATAAAATTTCCTTATTTGGTTATCATCTATAACCACATTTTAATCCGGCTAGATGTTCAAATGTGTGTGACCCGATAGGCTTCAAAATATGTTGGCCGTAGACACAAAGTGCAAATTACGAAAATGCCCTTCATACATAACGATCACGGGATAGCGTCTAACAACACACCGTGACCCCCATTCATCGAAAGAGTCAAATGCAATGACTACTACCTTTGTTGTGAAATAGTTACCGTGTAACTTACAACCCCATCGCTGTAATAATATCCATATGGTCGTACGTCGAGTGTCAAACATTAACGACCGTATCTTATAATCTGGATATCATGCTCTCTCGAAGTAACTCATTTACTTCCACTTTGCAAAGATTCACGAGAGTAAGACATTCCTTATAAGAAGGCCCTTTCGGATATTCACCCCTACTTATAGGGCACGCGATTCCCAGAAGACCATACATGTATACTCCTCATTCTTCAGTATCATACACAATCACTACCGCATGATCGCCCCGTGTCTAGGGGAAACCTGAATAGTGTCAAATCATGAAAATCCACACCGTGATGCCATGTAGACTCCGGTCCTAAGGATAATTACACAACCGTCACATACTGTGACACTTATCCGTGTAAGTGGGTCATCCTAACGTACGTATTCTCTAATACACATCCACATACAGTCCAAGTGTCTTTACACTTTGATAGACGAGATCTATCCCTGCCCTTAGAAGACATCCAATACATGCTAGTCTGTTTATACTATCAATGCCCTGTTTAATTGTACGTCTGCCTAAAGACATTTAAGCATCAAACTTATTAAAGTGATTAGAGATCTCATCAACCATAATTGCCTATCATGGTTTCTCTCTCACAGTTTAATACTAAGGACGTTATCATATAACAATTCATAATTGGTTCTTTAAAAGAACAAATATATGACAACAGAAAAGCCATTTAATATATGTATAAGCATAATGAAATAGTAGAAATGATCCGACCCGGTAGGATCCGGTCCAACCCGATTGGGTTTAGGACACTATTTCAACAATCTTCCACTTGGCCTAAAACCAACACACACAAGACCAAAAAACACAAGAATCTCATGCAATACTCGTAACTAGCCCTAGCCATGAACGGATCGCTATCCGTGGGGACTCAGACTATCTTCATATCATGCTCCATATGATCAAGTCAAAGGAACCGCCTCAACACACACATGAATCTCTGACGAGACCCTGGTCCTTGCTCCAAGCAATGAATCCACTTACTATATCAGCCATATAGAAATGGTGGAAGAACCGTACCAGGTTCAGGAATGAACTTTCTAGATCCATGTCTTTGCTCCACATTTAGCCTCTAAGGCACTACTATGTTTTGGCTAAGTTGTAGAATATACAGTGACCCATAGCTAAGAACATTTCCAGCTCACTGTTTCACTTAATCAAAGTGACTGCAAACCCAGACTGTAGCTCCCACTCACCTTCATAAGACTCAGGATATATGTCTGTATAATTACGTTTATTTATTTCCAAGTTTCAATAAACTAGGAACTCTTCCTTAACTTGTTTAAGGATATTCTCGATATTCACCAGATTTACTTTAATACTTTCTCATGATTCTTCATGAACAATGAACATCCGGCATTACTTTTATGATGGTTCCTATCGCAGTAGCAAAGGAAACCTTCCATAACCATCATCTTTCACCTTATCTTTAGGACTAACGTCCTAACATAGATAGATCATGAGAACACCGGCTAGCAGTATCTCCCGTCACGATCTATGCTAAACTCTTTTAGCATCACATCTATATAGGTAAACTATAATCTAACATCAGTTAAATCTATCACTATAGATTCTTATTTCTAAAATAAGAACTGCTAATCCAAGTGCTTTCGTAAAGACCTTGAACTACCAAACATTAATTGACTGTGACATGGGGTATTAATTCTCGAGAGAGATATCCAATACCTTACTCAAAAATCGTAACACACTCCCACTTTCCATCTTGCACATTGCGCATCCTTCTTTTGACTAAATCAAACTCCTTTGATTATCAAACAAAGAAATCATCTAGAGAAACTTGTTTGAGTCCATGAATGGATCTTGTGGGCTTACATATCATGTCATCGTCTATGAACATCGAGCTTTCTGTCCAACGTCTTCAACACTATCATATAGCCATGATACGAAGTTATAACAAGCATTATCTGAATAGAGCTGGCACAGCTGGCAGCATAAAGATAATTACAAGGTTTACACCCCGTACTCTTCAGCCTTCACTATAGCCTTATGGTAATCATATTACTATCCATGTCAGCCTTTCAGGGACATTCCCTCTAGGTAAGACAGACTAGGTTCATAACCCGGTTGTCACTGATGAATTCTAATTCAGATATTATCGCTCCTGGCCATATCTCTCAATCTTGCCTTTCAAACATTCTTTCATAAGTCGTGAGATATTCATTCTTCAAGATGAACATACCAGTAGCCCTTTCAGGCTTGAGGTTATCCACAGACTTACAGAACTTTTGTGTGAACTGAGCAGTGCTCTACACCTCATCACTATGTGGCGTCTGCTCATGTTCCATTGGTTGAATATATCTTTGTGGTTCTCAAACTCTTTTGAGATCTTATTTACTCCCACTGTGTCTTTTGGAAGTAACACTTCCTCTAGAAAATAGCATGTTTGGAGACAAAGATTTTGCTCCGCGGACAGGTAAATAATACATAGCGTATGTCGCATATGTCGTACTAGGCTCCAAGCCTTTCTGACTTTGCCTATGACAACTACAAAACATCGGTTAAGATAGATTCGACATTATCCTCTTCCATATCTAATATGGTTTATTCAACCTTTATTCTTTGGAACTCGGTTAAGTATAAGGGCACTATCCCGAAACGGGTAAGGGATACTTCGCATGGCTTGCATCACACCTTTATCATATTGTTTCCATTTTGTGAACACAATCTAATTGCGTATCCTAAAGATGGTATCCTTCAAGGGAGAAATATGATTCTATTTCAGAAAACTTCTGAAACACCCTTCAGGTATTAATTCCTTCAATCCAATTGAAGATTAATTCCTAAGTAGCTCATCAATCTCATATTCATGCTAGCTCAAACTTTTCAGGCTTTCCAAATTATGCACTTCACTGAGTACACTTGATTGTTTCTAAAAATAGTCGTAGAGATCAACAAACAATTATTTGTGGCATTAATTGTCATAAGCCAACAAACACTGTTATGTTTAGGCTTTAGACAACTTTCTAGATTTTATAACATTTTCTTAAAAGGGTATTTTAGTCCTCTTTGGATATGATACGTATAACCCACATGATTCATAATCATATGGTTCAACATCATCAGAATGACATTTAATTACACGCTTCCCTTCCAGAGAGACTATGTCTAGAACAACCACACAAATTAAGGATAACAGCCACACAAATATTTAGTTGAGATCTCATTACATATATCGACTATATAGTGACATCAATCTAGTATGTTAGATTCAGTGACCTTCCAACTCTATCGAATAACATTTATTCTTTACAATTGAATATGTCTACTAAATCCTAACCTGCAACTGAAAACATGTTTTTCATAAGAACCAGAACATAATAACATTTATTTAGTTCCCTTATCAGTTTACTAGATCCAGAATATGGTAAGTGTTACAACGTTTGCTTCACCTTCCATATCTGTATTCAATCTTTCTAATTTAGTCACACTCGTAAGGTATCATATATCTTAGAGTCGACTTTGATCTTAGATAGATTTATCTCAACTCACTTGCTTAGAATAGAAACTTCAATAAGTTCTCTATTTAAGCACATGCCCTTACTTTCCTTTTTAATCCTTTAAGCACTTGAAAAATGTTTCTTATTGTAGTCTTCATAAGACTTAAGAAAGATCACAAGAGTCATGTCTTTAATTTCCTTTCATAAAGAAAATCTAAAGTTTATTAAATAGTTTATTTAACCTTTGAATCGTATTCAAAACATTGATTATTTAATTAACCTTTAAGCAATGATAGAATTAAGTCGACACTTAAATCTTACAATTTTGAAAACAACCTTTCAAAAATTAGACGTGGTCATTCTTATCCAACATTTGAATTATTTGTCATCATATGACTGAATGATCATATTCAATCGTATCCAATGTCATGAGCTTCTGCTTTTCACTAATAATTAAAGTCTTGGAGTACTGCATCAAATATGTAGTCTCATTGTCTCTAACTACTATAACGGGATTGCTCGTGTCATTGCTTATTTTAAAAGGATTAAAATTACTTAACCATACTTGAGAACGTTTCTTAAAAGGTAACAGTCATAATTTGATTTTACTAATCAAGAATAAAACATAAACATAAAGTTTGCTAAAACTAGAACATAAAAATGAAAATAAAAGAGTGTTGTTGTTTACACACGCAAAATCAAAAATGGTCTTTTGATTTATGATTTTGCTCCCACTAGTCAACTACTCCCAATTGACTTTCAAGAATCTTTCAAAATCCTTTAGTGGCCAAGATCCCATATGGTTACCCCGATTCCCGACGAGGGCCGATCAACCGGAATAATTCGAAAGGTATGTAACACTTACCAATCACATCTCTATGTGACTCTTGGTGGTTGACTAGTCAACTCTTTGACAATTCACATCTTTATGTGGTAGTCAACCCCTTGCCTCTAGAATAAGACGGTCCTGACGAGGGCCAATCACCGCAATACTCTAGTCAAGTCATAACCCAATATTCGTGAGATCTCATACGATCATATCTCAATAACGACGATATACCCGTGGTAGGTCAACTCCCGAAGAGGGCCGATCAGTTGGATCCGAACAAAGGCTCTTCACCATCGCTATAATATTGGGAGACAATATTTCGACTTGATTTTTGTTGTGGAAGTATTTACTTAAATTAATTCACTTAAAAATTTTAATCACGGTCTCATCAAATATATTTATCTCTATAGACATACATCCTACACTTTTATCTAGATCGTGCCTAGTCATGCATCTATCATATCGTATAAAATAAATACAAGCACAAAATAAATAAATACGTAAAGTAACCGGTATGATCATGGACATTTCCTAGGTGCGGTTTCGAATTCAAACTGACGAAACCGCATGTCACAATCTAAGGTGGCTGCAACCGCCAATAGGATCTTTAATGCGCCATTCTCCAAAGGGATATTTATTCTTCTTTCTTTGGTCTCCGTCTTCTGCTCCATTCTTGTTACATTTAATTCTATCTAATAAAATAAATACTCCCGCCGCATACGGGGGGAGCCAACGGGAATGGGATAAATGCAGAAAATAAACTAGGTCACGTTCTTCATAACGGCCTAGGACAATTTTTAAACCAACAGAAAAATTAAATCATTTCACATATATCATATCGGTCGAGTCCATGATCAATCGGGGTCCATATAATCATAGTATATCTATTATATCTAAACCATACAATAACATCTTATGAAAAAGAAAAAATTAAAATTTAACTACTTGCGTCTTAATTAATCAATTAATATTTAATCTATTAAATAATTTTATCCAATCAATTAAATAATTAACATTTAATAAATTAAATGATTTTAATCGAAATAAAATTATCAATTAATTTTAAACCAATTTTAATTTTATTTTTAATCAATTAGAACTATTCCAAAAATAACTTAAAATTAAAATTTAGTCTCTTTTGTTTCTTTCATTTTGATTCCTAATCAAAAGGGAGGCTTGGTCACATTCCAAAATCAAAATTTTGGAAGTGGCTTAAACTTCAAACTTTTACAAATCAAATATTTGAAAGGGCTGTGCCTATTCCAAATCAAATATTTAGAAAGGCCAAATAATTTTGGTTTAGGCCTGGCCACTTTCCAAAATCAAAATATTGGAAGTGGCCTAGGCCTAGGCCTTTTACAAATCAAATATTTGAAAAGGGCCTAGGCCTATTCCAAATCAAAATTTTGAAATGCCAATATTATTATAATGCCATGTGGCATCCCAATGGCCCCAACTATTTGAACCATTGGATAGCCACATGACACAACTAAACATAGGAGAAATTACTAATCACAACTATGAACCATATTGAATCACAAAATACACAAAACAAAATTTAGGAGATCCGCCAGCATTGACCGACCAACCAACCGACGCCAAAGAAGAAGGCCCGCCCGCCCGCCCGCCGCGGCCAGTGGTGGTGCCGCCGCCAGTCGGCCGAGCACCACCAGATCTCGTTTTTTTTTCGTGTATAGTTTTTGCGAATAAAAATCTTTCATCTTTTAATTACGTGATTAGAACGATAAAATTAACTACACAAAATAACACACTTATTGCTTAAGCTCGAAGCTCGCACCGATACCACTGTTAGGAATCTACGCGGGAATGCAGCGGAATTCTAAATTTTGATTTCCTTTTACCCAAGATCGACTTCGTTTAAGCAATAAACAAATAATCTAGTAGACGGTGGTTACCTTGGTTGATTTAAAAGATCGACACATTGACCGTCTAAGGAGAGTAGTTCTGCATAGAGCCGCCCAAGTGTTCGGCCTCTACCGCTAATCCACACGAACAACCCGCGGAATCCCATCGTGGATTGCTATTGGAAAACTCCGGCTGCTAGACCGGCCTTTTTCCCCTCTCTCCAACTCTCTATAGGATGCTCTCTATTTTACACAAGAACTATTAGCTCTTAGGATTGTGATGTACAAAAGATCTTGACACCCACCTCCTTTTTATAGGTAAAGTGGCGCCCCAAATATGAGTGGAGGAGAAGAAAACATTTTCCCAATAAAATAAGGAAAATATAATTGATTGATTTATCTCATTTAATTTAATATCCTATATTAAATATTTCCAATATATTGTCAATATCTTATATTGACTATATTTATCTTATAACCAAAAACCAATTTACACACGTGTGCAAATCTATAGTCATTAATATCTAATATTAATATAAGATAATATTATTTATTTTATCAACCAATGTACACAATCCAAATACATCTAATGTACATGGAAAGTGGCGCCTAACATATATATCAAATATATATATGTTTAATCAATTAATATAATACTATGATTAATTAATTTGCAAAATACATGTATATCATATACACACATAAATTCGACATACACATATCTAGTATATGTATATTTAATTAATCAACATAACTAATATCTTGTATTATATTTATTCATAATAAATAAATATCACCATATTAATTTACCACTATAACATTTATAGTCGTGAGATAAACTTTCCTTATTTGGTTATCATCTATAACCACTTTTTAATCCGGATAGATGTTCATATGTGTGTGACCCGATAGGCTTCCGAATATGTTGGCCGTAGACACAAAGTGCAAATTACGAAAATGCCCTTCATACCTAACGATCACGGGATAACGTCTAGCAACACACCGTGACCCCCAATTATCGGAAGAGTCAAATGCAATGACTACTACCTTTTATGTGAAACAGTTACCATGTAACTTACAATCCCATCGGTGTAATAATATCTATACGGTCGTACGTCGAGTGTCAAACATTAACGACCGTATCTTATAATCTGGATATCATGCTCTCTCGAAGTAACTCATTTACTTCCACTTTGCAAAGATTCACGAGAGTAAGACATTCCTTATAAGAAGGCCCTTTCGGATATTCACCCCTACTTATAGGGCACGCGATTCCCAGACGACCATACATGTATACTCCGCATGCTTCAGTATCATACCCAATCACTACCGCATGATCGCCCCGTGGCTAGGGAAAACCTCAATAGTGTCAAAGCATGACAATCCATACCGTGATGCCATGTAGACTCTGGTCCTAAGGATAATTACACAACCGTCACATACTGTGACACTTATCTGTGTAAGTGGGTCAGTCTAACGTACGCATTCTCTAATACACGTCCACGTATAGTCCAAGTGTCTATACACTTTGATAGACGAGATCTATCCATGCCCTTAAAGATAGAAGACATCCAATACGTGTTAGTCTTTATATACTATCAATGCCCTGTTTAATAGTACATCAGCCTAGAGACATTTAAACATCAAACTTATTAAAGTGATTAGAGATCTCATCAACCATAATCGCCTATCATGGTTTCTCTATCACAATTTAATACTAAGGACATTATCATATAACAATTCATAATTGGTTCTTTAAAAGAACAAATATATGACAACAGAAAAGCCATTTAATATATGTATAAACATAAAGAAATAGTAGAAATGATCCGACCTGGTCGGATCTGGTCCAACCCGATTGGGTTCAGGACACTATTTAAACATCTTGAGCATCCACTATCAAAACACCATACTCCCTACAAAACAAATAAATGATTTTTAGGTACCCAAGTCTGTTTGGGTCCATAAGGGTCAGTGGTAAGTACAACTCTTGATATCTTTCCATATGGTCTTCTTCTGAATGAGTTTCACTTTTTTTTCATATATGTATGCCACAGATCTGTAAATTCTTTCATAAGACTGTGATCCATTCATATACGTTCTATAGCCTCTCGGTGTAAACTGATAAGCATAGTGCTTTCTGTTTTTAAACTTATCATAGATTCCATTGCTCTGTTGGTTTTTAATTTCAGCTTTGAACTGTGGTCTTTGTGGACCTCTGAATTGAGCTTTCTGTTGATAGCTTGGGTACGATCTCTGCTGATTGTTTTGCTAAGGCCTAGCCTTAGCAAACTGGTTTCTATTAACTAGTTTAATAATAGAGACAGAAAATCCCAGTCTTCATCAAAAAGAAATAACCTGCCTTTCCCACTGAATTGGTTACCTCTAGAATGTTTCATATTCTTAGATCTTTTAGGATTTTTCTATTTCTTGGATTTTGGTTTAGTCTTTTATGGTCCTACAGATTTTGCATTGAATCTGCTATCAGTTTGTCTCTAAGTACAGCTGACGTAGCTTTGGTTTTAACATTGTTAGGTGTTGCTAACTTCATAGTAAACTGACTTTGCTTATTTGAGACATTCTCAGTTCTAACTGGTCCAATAGATTCCTTAGGATGAGGTATTTGTTCAGCTACAAATATTATGCCAATTATTACACTTGATTCAGCAGCTTTGCTAATACCTTTTGAAATCTGTTGTGTATCAAATCCAAGACCACTCCTATCACCATAGGGCTTGCTTGATTTGAATCCATTCTGAAATTGATTGTACTTTTGACTCACCGCTCACTCACAGGTCTTTGTAGTCTTCATGGGAGTTTTGGCATAATCAGTTTCCTTAGTTCTTAGAATGTCAACTCAGCATTCAAACTTTGGATTTCTAAGATGAGAGATTCTTTTTTAGATTTTACAGCTTCATATCCTGAGTGTATCATAGTCATTTGTTTAATTAGAAAATCTAAAGTTTCTTCCATATCAGAATTCTTAGGTTCTGAACCAGCTGTTGAAGAACAAGCACTTTGTTCAGAAGTGTATTTAGTGTTTGATTGAAATACCTTAATGAATCTTCAATGTGAGCCATCAGTGCTGTGTCATCCGATTCAACTGCTGACAAAGATTTTTCACGTTCTGATTCATCATCAGTTTCATCTCCTGCTATCATTGCTTTTTTGGCTGGTTTTTCCTGCTGATATCTCTTAGATTGTAAGTCTGGACAGTCAGCTTTGAATTGTCCATGCTTCTTGTAGTTTAAGCACGGATACTCATCATCATTCTTTTTGTATGGAGTCTTCTTGATACATTTCTCAGGGTAGGAATGACCAAATTTCATCTTTCTAATCCTTTTCATCATCAAGGCCATTTGCTGCTCCATTTCATCCAGCTCATCAGTGTTGTTGGATGGTTCTTCTAGTTGAGGAGCCACATCAAGAGCATTATTTTTAGGGACCTCTAGTGTTGACAATTCAACAAAGTCTTCACTGAATTCATATTGAAGGTATCTTCAGTTTTTAGATCTCTAGATTCCCCCATGGCTGTCACCTTCATTTTCTAACTTGAGGGTAAGGCTCTCTGAACTTTTGAGTTGATTCATTTCTTTGTGTAGACAATGTTGAGCAGTCCCGATTCATCTTGAATTGCATTGAATCTTCCCTCCATTTTCTCAATGGTTTCACCAGGTTTCATCTTAAATTCTTGAAATTTCTGTTTGGTTACCGTGACCTTGTTCTCTTTAATGGAATCCGATCCTTCACAAATTAGTTGTAGCTTACTCCACAATTCCTTTGCACTCTTGCAATCTTTCACTTTCAGGTACATGTTGCTATCCAAAGTTCTGTAGATGATGTCCATGACAATGTTATCCAAATTTTCTTTTTTTTGTCATCAACATTCCACAGTTCTTTGGTCTTTGTAACTCTAACTTGTGCACCACCTTCAATTGTCTCAGATGTGCATGATCCGAATTGGTTCATCATTGAGTACGTCGTCCCATCATTTCATCACGTGTTCCTGCTAATTATAAGTAGGATTTGCAAACATCTCTTATATTCATCAAACCTATCCATGCTACACATCGACAATCTAGCATACTAATTGTTGTCCATGATCCAAGTTTCGGTAAAACTCTAAGTTCGGTTTTAAGTCTTTCAAGAAGAACAATAGGAGAATCTACTCAAAATAGAAGAACACCGCTTGATACCAATTGTTGGCCCCTTTGTAAGGCTTGAGACAAGTTTAGAGGGGGTGAATAAACTTGTCACTAAAAACTTAACTTTTGAAACTCAAACGAGTTTGTGACGAACCGAGTTTTCAAGCAGAAAACTTAGTTCGAGTTAAGATAAGCGAGTCTTAGAAAAGTGTCGATTGAATTTTTCTAAAGTTGAGTTAAATGCAGCTGAAATATAAATTAGCCTTAGGTTATGTTGTTCTTTGAAAGTATGCTAAACTGAGTTTTGGTGAAACTCAGTTTTGTGCCTGGTGTGAGTTCAATCAGTTTTGCATGCAAGAGATATATTGCTTGAATAAAATAAATAACTAGATAAGTAAGTAAATGCAGAAATAAAAATACACTTTTATAGTGGTTCCGGGTGGTGTAATCCTATCAGTCCATTCTTCCCCAGTGATGTACGAGGAAAATTTCCACTAGTCTTCTTGAGGTTACAATGGTAACAAAAAGCCCTAGTTGATTGTCCTTCACTAAACCCTAGATTCAAAATATAAGCAAATGAAAAACAGGTTGGATTGCTGCTCTCCAAAATCTTCACTGGTCCTTGAAGGGTTGGATTGCCTCTTCACCAGCTTCACCACAAACACAGTCACCCAGACTGCCCTCAACTGTCCTTGGCAATTCCTTGACTGGAATGCTTCACAGTCTCAACCATTGATAAATCAAAGTTGGGTCTTTGAATCAAGAAAGCGATTCAAGCTTGTGGGTTTTCAAGTGTTGGACCTACATATGTCTTGTATGCTTGATCACTTTGGAGATTTCTTGATGTAACTTTGTAAGCTCAAATTGATATCAATTACTTCACAAATGTTTGCAGAACTTAGGCTCAAAACTTGTAAATTCAATGCTTGATCTTTGATGCTAAGTCCTATATTTATAGGGTGAAATCCAACAGCTATATCTTTTGAATTCTTCTAACGTTCAAATTGGATTCCTGGAATGTGCTATCAAAGTGTCAGACTTGTCAGCGACTGTTCTGACTTGTCAGACCGTCAACCAAACACATAACTTGATCTTTAACATTCGATATCAATATAAAACTAATTGACTGACTTGTTAAGTTGAAAACTGGTATTCTAGTTTTCGCTTATAATCAGAATGAGCATTTACTCGCTTTTACTCTTCTTCATAAACCGAGTACTCTAGTTCTCCATATAATATTTATTTATGAAATCGAGTACACCATTACATTTCATAAAATAACTAAGTTACATTGTCCGTATGTAACATAGCCTTTAATACAAGATCCATAAAGTCAGTTCAGGTCATCATAGACTTGCTTGAATTCTAATTTTACAGTCTCGGCTTTTGTCTTCATAAACTGAGTTTGAACCCTTAGTTCTTCAAACCTTCATTCTTGAGTTTACCCCTCTCACCTTTCACTTCTAGATAAGCCAACCGAGTTTGATCCCTAAGCAAACTTACCTTCTTCAAACTTCAGTATTGAGTACTTTCGGTTTTTGTAATACTTCCAGCTTCAGTTTTTTTTTTGTATAACTTCCAGTTTAAGTTTTACGCCTATCTATCTATTACAGTGCTTGTCTGATATAACCTATACAATAATCATACTCTAATAAATTCTATACATTCACTTCTAGACATCTTTTAGCTTTTCACTATAATCATTAGCCTCAAAGACTTTATCAATGGGGTTTAAACAACAATTAATAAATAAGTGATGAATCATCATCGAAACTCAAATTTTATTTCTAACCGATCCTTAACTATACAGAGCGTTTAATGAACAAATGCCACTATCCGAACATGGTTCTACAGAAGAAGATTTAGAAAGTTTTCTAAGAAGAAAGAAAACCATCGTGCATTGTTGGCATAAGCTGAACAAATATGAAGCTGAAGGTTTGACTAATAAAGCTGAAGAAACTGTAGAAGAAGCTATTGAAAAGCCGCATGAAAGGAACTCATTTAGAAAACTATAACGGACGAAGCATTGAGAAACAGTGTGCCGAAATTCATAACTCTTTTCAGATGAAAATTCTTTGGAGTTATCAACATGACCGTTTCATGGCAAATCTGGACCAACATCAACAATCTAGATTTCACTCCAGTGCACCAAGCCATGAAAAACTCAGCTGGAATCTATGACGAAAGAATGGTTGCCAAAAAAGAGACCAAGAAAGCTGCTGAAGACAAGTCAATTGAACAGAAGAAGACTCATTTTTATTTTATTTCAGACCTGTTGTACTTTAATACCTTTGATGTACCCCAAACTCAGTTGAATTGAATAAAGTCAAAAGTTTCCAGTTTAGTTATTTTTTGTCTTTTATCTTTTTTGCATTGCTTTTTAGTGAGGGTATTGGCATAATAAAAACGGGGAAATTGTTGGAAATAACTAGCTGTTATAGTGCAAAGCAAAATGATGTCTAGTATTATTATGTAAGCTTTATTACTGTCTAATTGTTGTATAGGTAAAACAGACAAGCACTGTAATAGAAATGATATAGATTATTAGTAGAGTCTTTGACTTTTTCTGAGATCTAATCAAGATTGTGTCTGCTAAGGTTTTCAGACTTAGCTGACTTTATCCATAGCTGATGATTGAAGGCTGAGGGACAAAACTCAGTTATGAAGGCTGAGAGATCAAACTAAGTTTAGAAGACTGAAGGCTGAGGTTTCAAACTCATTTGTAGAAGACTAAATCAGTTAGAATTTAGGTAAGTCTGTGATGACCTAAACTGACTTTACAGATCTTGTACATAGAACATATCTTTAGATTAAATGGTGTACTCTGATCTAATCAAGTGTGATCTGATGAAGGGAAAGCAAGCTAGCTAAATCAGTTAGACAAACCAGCTGACATTATCCAAGAAACCATGCCAAGCAAATGTGAATAATCAGAAACTAGATGCTGATGAACAATGGAAGAAGTACAATTAACGTCTATATTACAAGTGTGACATTTTCATTGGATGACATCTTGTCAATGTCAGAAGGACACTGACATCTGACATACATCAGTGAGGACCACTCCAATGGCTACTAGAATTCAAATTTGAACATTGGTATCTCACCTATAAAAGGAGCGCTTATCTTTCAAGAATAAGCACGGGTGAAGAAAGCAGTGCTATAAACAAGTTTACTCAATAAGAACATAAGAGGGAAGATAAATCACTGCTATGAATTCATATTGCAAGATGAAGAAATCCTTAAGTGTTGGAATTAGTCAAGTTAATCAAGATCTACAAAACTTGACGAAACAGGGATATTGTCCCTATCATATATATATATATATATATATATATATATATATATATATATATAGTCAATGGATTTAAAATGATTTATTGATTGGAATATCTTATTTACTATGCGAATAAGCATAGAAAGCCATGAGATTTTTTATTGGCTAATAAGAAAAGGTTAAGAATTTTAAGTATTGAAAAAAAATTCTCTTTTCTTTTAGGAAAATTTTGGGGAATACTTCACTATACACTATATATGAATAGAATCAAACCCCTGCTCATCAGAAAGAAAATGAAAAAGAGCACTTTCCCCTATGTCGTGTCAAATTCGCATCGAAAAAAAGAAATAAAAATATTTTTTTTCCTATATATATATATATATATATATATATATCAAGAACAAGTTCATCCACAAGTCGAATCACTTACTTGATGCAAGGAATTAATTTTTTGTTCAGACAAAGGTTTTAGACTGTGAAACACCTGGAGGTGTGATGTAGCCCAATTCAAGAGGAAGATTGAGTCTTTTATTTAGTCTTTTATTATCCCACATTGGTTAATTGTCTTTTATATTTATTATTATTTTTAAGTATTGTTATTTTGTCCCACATTGCTAAAATGGCAATTGGACTTGGAGTCTGTAGCCTATATAAGGCATTTCCTTGTATTTGAATAGGTAGCTTATTATTGAATCAAAAAAAACTATTTTGGTTGAAATTCAGAGATTGAATTTTTATCATAAGAAAATTTCAGAGATTGGGTTTCTTTCAAGAAGTTTTCAGAGATTGGACTTCTTTCGATTATCCTGAGACGGGGTAATTGGTTGGTGTTCCTGAGATGGGATCACCGTAGTAAATATTCTGAGATGGAGTATTTACATATCATTTTGTTATTTTCATTATATATATTCAAAAAGCCATAAAAATATACTTTTCAAAACTGAATCGTTTGCTATGCTTTAATCAAAGATCCTACGAGATTCAGTTTATATCAAGAGGTATTAGAGATCAGGCGATTAAAGCAACAACAGCTGCTGCGTTCTTGACAGAAATCTGCAGCGTTTTCTAAAAATTCCTGGCGTTCTTGTTATCCGAGAAACCCTAACTGCAGCCTTATATTCGTCACTTGCTGCTGCATTCGATCCTTTCTTGATCATCATCAAGAAGCCCTAATTTGGCCGACCGTTACCACAAGGTAATCAAAGCATCCGAAATAGCTGCGTTCATAATCTGCTGCGTATTTTCTGAATCTTTACGAATTTCGTTCTATTCGTTTCCTAATCAAATCATATCGAAAAAATCTCAAAATTTACCAGTAGATATAATTTTGTATTGGCTGTCTTTTGTCTCTTTGGCACTTTGGCAAATTCGGATTTTATCTTGATCAAATTCGGATCGGAATATTCTGCTCGATTTTCTGGAACAGCTTGTAGTCGACTTTGGTTTTAGGGAGTTGTGGTGGTCGGCATTGAATGAAATTTTGTGAGCACATAGGAAATTCATAGTTCTACAACTTTGATGCTTTGAGTTTTTTCAGAGTCCGGACCGGTTTTGCACAATAGTCGCCGTCACCTAGTTGACTGTTTCTGTCAAAACCCATAACCCGGGAGTGATCTGTTTACAAATTCAACTTGAGTGGGTTATACCTTGTCCAAAAATTCTGAAACTTAACAGTCTGAACCACAATTTCGTTCTCTACAAGTTTTGTTCTTTGTGTTTCCCCGAATTCCATATTGTTTGGTCGTGACAAGTGCCGTCAGAGATTAGGCGATTAAAGCTGCTGCGTTTATTGGAAGAAATCTGCTGCGTTCTTGAGCACCAAGAACCCTAATTGCAGCCGCAATTAAAACCTCCTTACGTCATCGAATTTTGCTGCTATTTTCGCAACCCTAGCTGTTCTTGAAATCCAAGAAACCC
This sequence comes from Gentiana macrophylla, assembly GCA_026214975.1. Classification (NCBI taxonomy): domain Eukaryota; kingdom Viridiplantae; phylum Streptophyta; class Magnoliopsida; order Gentianales; family Gentianaceae; genus Gentiana; species Gentiana macrophylla. Next base: position 87,424,127 of record CM047805.1, on the reverse strand, counting down.
TTGTGCAGATCGTATGCCCCTAGCATCATAAAAGGCTGCGTTTTTAGTCCTCGAACTTCGTTCTTGCGAGGAATCATCTGCTGCGTTCTTGGAAGATTATTTTCAAGTTGCTGCAATAGATAAACTACGTGCAACTTTCGACAACATCCATACAGACTTCGAGCAACATCAAGTTGAATCCGATCGAAGACATGCTGAAATTATGGCTGCCCTAAATGCATTACATGACACCCTCGATCCACGACGTGAATTAGAATGTATTGCGCAATGGAAATTAGAGGCAGAACAACGGAAATTAGAACGTGCAGAACGTTGGAGGAAATTAGACGCAAAGTGGAAGGCGGACGATGAACTTTTCTTTATCCCGTATGGTGTAACACGTGAAGAAGCTATGGCTGGCAAACCGCCCAAATTCTCTCCTTCACGTGCTCAATCGAATAAACAGGTTATTCCCAACCCCCCTACGGCTGTAGTACACGAGGAGGAAGACATTCTTATTGTGGATTCAGCCAAGGAAGAGTTCATTGAGGTTCCTAATGCACTTACTAATGATGTTGATCCAGTTGCTACTATTGATTCTCCTTTACCGGTACCCGACCATTCTGACGAGATTGCCGACGTCAAGGTGGATATTGGTGTTGACCCAATCACTATGCCCGTGGACTTACTTGCTGAATCGATTGTGGTCCAACCGGGGACCGAACCGGTGCAATCCGATGGTCCAAATGTGCACTCGGCAATTTTAGTTGATGATTTGAAAGCATTACAAGCGCCACATGTATATGTGGATCCATATTTACAGCATTGCCGCCCTTTGGATTTTGTTGTCGCTGATTTCTCCCCTCGCACCATTCCATGTTTTTGCGATGTTGTGATTCTGAGTTTCTCCGTGGTTGAGTGGGACGTATGGAAGAACGATATTCGTGTTCGATCCGGGTTGATTCGAGGACGAATCCTTTTGAAGCGGGAGGGAATGATGTAGCCCAATTCAAGAGGAAGATTGAGTCTTTTATTTAGTGTTTTATTATCCCACTTTGGTTAATTGTCTTTTATATTTATTATTATTTTTAAGTATTGTTATTTTGTCCCACATTGCTAAAATGGCAATTGGACTTGGAGTCTGTAACCTATATAAGGCATTTCCTTGTATTTGAATAGGTAGCTTATTATTGAATCAAAAAAACTATTTTGGTTGAAATTCAGAGATATGAATTTTTAGCATAAGAAACTTTCAGAGATTGGGTTTCTTTCAAAAGTTTTCAGAGATTGGACTTCTTTCAATTATCCTGAGACGGGGTAATTGGTTGGTGTTCCTGAGATGCGATCACCGTAGTAAATATTCTGAGATGGAGTATTTACATATCCTTTTGTTATTTTCGTTATATATATTCAAAAAGCCATAAAAATATACTTTTCAAAGCTGAATCGTTTGATGTGCTTTAATCAACAATCCTACGAGATTCGGTTTATATCAAGTGGTATCAGAGATCAGGCGATTAAAGAAACAACAGCTGCTGTGTTCTTGACAGAAATCTGCAGCGTTTTCTTAAAATTCCTGGCGTTCTTGTTATCCGAGAAACCCTAACTGCAGCCTTATATTCATCACTTGCTGCTGCATTCGATCCTTTCTTGATCATGATCAAGAAGCCCTAATTTGGCCGACCGTTACCACAAGGTAATCAAAGCATCCGAAATAGCTGCGTTCATAATCTGATGTGTATTTTCTGAATCTTTACGAATTTCGTTCTATCTATTTCCTAATCAAAACATATCGCAAAAATCTCAAATTTTACCAGTAGATAGAACTTTTTATTGGCTGTCTTTTGTCTCTTTGGCACTTTTGCAAATTCGGATTTTATCTTAATCAAATTCGGATCGGAATATTATGCTCGATTTTCTGGAACAGCTTGTAGTCGACTTTGTTTTTAGGGAGTTGTGGTGGTCGGAATTGAATGAAATTTTGTGAGCACATAGGAAATTCATTGTTCTACAACTTTGATGCTTTGAGTTTTATCAGAGTCCTGACCGGTTTTGCACAATAGTCGCCGTCACCAAGTTGACTGTTTCTGTCAAAACCCATAACCCGGGAGTGATCCGTTTACAAATTCAACTTGAGTGGGTTATACCTTGTCCAAAAATTCTGAAACTTAACAGTCTGAACCAAAATTTCGTTCTCTACAAGTTTTGTTCTTTGTGTTTTACCGAATTCTATATTGTTTGGTCGTGACAAGTGCCGTCAGAGATTAGGCGATTAAAGCTGCTGCGTTTATTGGAAGAAATCTATTGTGTTCTTGAGCACCAAGAACCCATATTGCAGCCGCACTCAAAACCTCCTTACGTCATCGAATTTTGCTGCTATTTTCGCAACCTTAGCTGTTCTTGAAATCCAAGAAACCCTTGTGCAGATCGTGTACAACCCTAGCATCATAAAAAGCAACGTTTTTTAGTCCTGAACTTCTGTTCTTGTGAGGAATCATCTGCTGCATTCTTGGAAGATTATTTGCAAGTTGCTGCATTGGATAAACTACGTGCAACTTTTGACAACATCCATACTGAAGAGAGTTTGAGAATGTGTTAACACAAGAGTAAACTTCAACTTAGTTTATTCATTGATATGAGAGGTGTATAAATAGATACAATTGAGAGAGAGAGACTAGCTAGCTAGCTTGGGCGGCCACTTGAGTATGTAGATGTGGGCGGCAAGCATGCAAAAAGTAAAAGTAAAAGCTATGTCTATGACATAAAGTAAACTAGAGTTTGACATATTAATTGTTTATATGTATCACAATTAATATGTCTTTTACAAATAAATAAAGTGTACTAATAATATAATACACGAAATAGAGACTGCTGATCATGTTACTCAGCAGAGGCATAAGAGCACCCTGCTGAGACCCTGCTGAGGCTGCACCCTGCTGGAGTAATATTTCCACACCCCCCCTCAAACTGGGCTGTATATATTAATGCAGCCAAGTTTGCTACTTAGTCTGCTGAACATAAGAGGTGGAATAGCCTTGGTAAGGATATCAGCATTCTGATCTGCTGATGGAACATACTGGAGTTGAATAATCTTGGCATCAATCTTCTCCTTCAAAAAATGTCTGTCAATGTCCACATGTTTTGTTTTGTCATGATGGACTGGATCCTCTGCCATGCATAGTGCTGAGTTATTATCACAGCAGAGTGTGATAGGTTCTTTGAAGAGGCTGTGAAGTTCGATAAAGTACTCTTTTGAGCCAAAGAGCTTCACAAATGCCTAAGACAAGTGCCCTGAGTTCACCTTCAAAGATCGCTTCTACAACAGAGGTTGTTTCTTGCTCCTCCAAGTAACAAGATTGCCCCATACATATGAACAGAGCTTTGTGGTCGACCTTTCTATCTATGTGGCATCCAAACCCAATCAAAGATCGGTGTAGACCTTGATGGATCTATCGATGAGACTTGGTGAAGTGTAACCCTTGGCCAGAGTGGACTTTAAATACCTCGTTATCCTATTCACAACATCCCAATGTTGCTCAGTAGGCGCGGTGCATGAACCCGACTAACCAGACGACACCATATGCAATATCAGTCTTGTATGGGAGAGGTAGATGAGTTTCCTACAAGCCTTTGATATTGTTCTTTCCTGACAAAGAGTGTCACCATGTAGCGAGTGGTATGACTGGGTCTACAGGGGATATAGCAGTTTTGCACCCCAAAGATGCCGATTTCCTTCAAAGAGATCCAATACATATTTCCTTTGGGAGACAGAATGCCTTTCTTTGTTTCTTGCTACTTCCATGCCAAGAAAATATTTGAGAAAACCCAAGTCCTTCACTTGAAACACCTTTGCCAGCAGAGTCTTCAAATGTTGGATCTCAGTAGAGTCATCTCCAGTGAGGATGATATCATCCACATAGACAATAATAATAGACCTCTTCTGGTTGGTTGTCTTGATGAACATAGTGTGATCGAATTGCATTGGTGATATCCAAGCAGCTTTGCCCACGGTTGTTAATTTTCCAAACCATGCCCTTGGTGATTGCTTCAGGCCATATAGAGATTTCCTCAGTTTGCACACCTTGCCTTGAGTATGAGGATTGATAAAACCAGGAGGTACATTCATATAAACTTCCTCAGTGAGGTCCCCATTTAGAAAGGCATTTTTGATGTCCAATTGGTGAAGAGGCCACTGTTGGACAGCTAGAGAGATCGAGAACCACGACGGTGTTGAGTTTTGCCACTGGTGCAAAAGTTTCCTTATAGTCAATGCCATAAGTTTGAGTGAATCCCCTGGCTACCAATCTGGCTTTGTACTTGTCAATAGTGCCATCAGCATTGTATTTTATAGTGAATAACCATCTGCAGAATCGATCGTCTTCTTGCCCCGTGGGAGAGGTGTCAAATCCCAAGTATGATTATCCGTAAGTCTTTGTCATCTCTGCTTTTAACAAAGACCTTCCATTTATCATTTTGAAGGGCCTCACCGAATATTTTTAGGAATAGAGTGAGAGTCCAGCCTCTGTGAAAACATGGCAAAGCGGGAGATAACTTATCATAAGATAAATAAGAATGAATAGAATGATCGAGTGCATGATCTCTTTCCCTTCCTAAGAGCAATAGGCCTATCATCAATGTCGCAGTGCTCGAGGATCTCAGAGATTCTTTGAGTGTCGATGGGCTCGGGATCGGCGAGCTCTGGGTCGATGACTCTTGTTCGGGAGGTTCTTTGAGGAGTATTAGGCTTTGTAGAGAGTCGGTAGAATACTTGAGTTCACCTCTTTGAGGATCGATGAGTTCTTTGAGGTTAAGAGTTTGCCGAGGGAAGGAGTTTAGGTCAATTTCAATCGTGTTTCCATCGGTGAATGGCTCAAGAGGTTTGTTTGTAATAAGGGTCCTTTCAAAGAATTTTACATCCATAGAATTGTAAAATTTCTTTTCAATAGGGGAATAACACTTGTAACCCTTTTGTCCTTTGCATAACCTAGGAAAATGCACTTGTGAGCTTTAGGATCAAGTTTATACATGTTGAGCATGGATATACACAAACACAAGTACAACCAAAGATCTTTGGAGGTAATCGGGAAACAAGATGATGGCAGGAGTGTGTGGTCGTGGGGTTTGGAGTGGAGTTTTGAAACCTAACACTCTGCTTTGGGAAGTCTGTTGATTAAATAAGTTGCACAAGATAGCTTCACCCCACATATATTTAGGAACATGTGTGGTGAACATGATTGATCTGGCCATTTCAAAGCCAGGTGCTGTTCTTTCTCTCAAAGAACCCCATTCTCACGAGGTGTTTCCACACAACTCTCGATATGAACAATTCCTCTATCTCATCAAGAAGGTGCGAGATTAGACTCATAATATTCTAGAGCATTATCGAGTCTTTAAGATCTTGACCTTAGTATCAAATTGAGTGGAGACCATATGATAAAATTCTTGAAAGATAGGGCCAACTTCAGATTTGTCTTTCATTAAAAAACCCAAGTGTTCTGGTATGATCATCAATAAAGGTGACAAACCACCTTTTCCTGTTATACTTTTCACCCTAGAGGGTCCCCACACATCACTGTGTATTAAGGTGAAGGGTGAGGAATGCAAATGAGGTAACTTAGTATACACAGATTTTGTAAGTTTAGCAAATTGACAAATATCACATTGAAGGTCATTCAGATTACATCCTTTAAACAATTCAGGAGTTAAAGATTTTAAGTAACCAAAACTTGGATGTCCTAATCTATAATGCCATAACATGATATTGTCTAAAAGTCTGGGAGCAGTCACTTTGAGGCGGTCAGTCTTGATCCTCTGTCTTGGCAGCAGGTTGACCGAAAACAATCCAGCGCAAGGTTTAGCCTTCCCAATCACTTCTGTGAAGTAGGATCCTGGAATGTGCACCGATTCTCCTTAAAAACAACAGTCAATTCAAATCTTTAGTGAGTCTACTTGACGAGATATAAGATTGCGATCTAAGTTTGGAACAAATAGGACATCCTGTAGGCATATCTTATTAGTGAGTTTAACATTTCCAACACCTTTTGCACGAGAGATAGATCCATCGCCAGCTTTAATGTTATGAATTTGGTGACAAGGCATATAGTTGGTTATAAGGTTTTATTACTAGTCATATGGGAGGATGCCCTAATCAACAATCCATGTTTCATTGCTAAGGGAAGAGTAGAATTTACTGTATGAGTATGAGTAGCAACATCAAGTAGAGTGACTACCTTCCTTTTGTTGATTCAGAAGGCTTTGAATGCAAAGACAAGCGAGCATTCATCTGGTTGTCATTCTCCTCTCACCGATGTGTCTCGCTTTGACTTTCCACGATAGGTTTTGAGGTTTTGAGGAGTTAGGCTTGCCATGGAGCTTCCAGCAGCTTGTCCTTGGTGTGATTTGTGCGTTTGCGGTGATCACGAGCAGTTTTCCATTCTCTCGGTAGAAGCTTCTCAGTATGTCTCAAAGCAACCTCAAGCAGCCTTCCCGATAATCACAGGCAGCGACCTTGATGGGGGTTGTCGTTGGGGATTTGAAGCATGACTTTCCTCCTACTTTCTTCATGTTTGACCTCAAAGCAAACATGGATTTGAGATTTGAAGAGGTTTGGTGGCAAGAATTCTTCCTCTAACATCATCAAGAGTAGGATTCACCCCGGTGAGGAACTCGAATACTCTCTTCTTTTCTATGATGTCTTTATAAAGAGCAAAGACATCCTTGACATCATTCCATGAGTGAGTTTCTAACATATCTAAGTGTTGCCAAGCCTTAGATAGTTGATTGAAATATTGAGTTACTGACATATCCCCTTGCACGCAAGTTTGAATCTGAGCTTCTAGTTCATATACCTCGGATGTATTATCCTTCTTGGAGTAAAGATCTCGGCATTATCCTGCATTTCTTTGGCAAGATATCATACATCATAAAGTTTTCACTTATCTCTTTTGTCATTGACCTCGTGAGGATGGTCATGAGTTGATTATTTGTTGTGTCCCATGCTTCAAAACCGGGTCGATTTAAAGAAAGTGCGAGTTTTGTTCCGCATAAGTATCCCATCTTACTTTATCCGAAATGTACATTTTCATAGACCTTGACCATAATGTATAGTTGTTACCATCAAGTCTATGGTTTGTATAAGAAGAGGAGTTGTCAAGTATTCCCGATCACCGAGGTCTTTGAGAGTCTCTTGAGGTTGAAGTAATGTCGGATGTGGAAGACATTCTTCGAAATATGAGTTTTGGCAAATGAAAAAGTTAGAACACAAATGGCTCTGATACCATGAAGAGAGTTTGAGAATGTGTTAACACAAGAGTAAACTTCAACTTAGTTTATTCATTGATATGAGAGGTGTATAAATAGATACAATTGAGAGAGAGAGACTAGCTAGCTAGCTTGGGCGGCCACTTGAGTATGTAGATGTGGGCGGCAAGCATGCAAAAAGTAAAAGTAAAAGCTATGTCTATGACATAAAGTAAACTAGAGTTTGACATATTAATTGTTTATATGTATCACAATTAATATGTCTTTTACAAATAAATAAAGTGTACTAATAATATAATACACGAAATAGAGACTGCTGATCATGTTACTCAGAAGAGGCATAAGAGCATCCTCTTTGAGACCTCTGCCGAGGCACCTGCCGAGTAATATTTCCACACATACAGACTTCGAGTGACATCAAGTTGAATCCGATCGAAGACATGCTGAAATTATGGCTGCCCTAAATGCATTACATGACACCCTCGATCCACGACGCGAATTGGAATGTATTGCGCAACCGAAATTAGAGGCATAACAACGGAAATTAGAGGCAGAAGAACGGAAATTAGAACGTGCAGAACGTTGGAGGAAATTAGACGCAAAGTGGAAGGCGGACGATGAACTTTTCTTTATCCCGTATGGTGTAACACGTGAAGAAGCTATGGCTGGCAAACCGCCCAAATTCTCTCCTTCACGTGCTCAATCGAATAAACAGGTTATTCCCAACCCCCCTACGGCTGTGGTACACGAGGAGGAAGACATTCTTATTGTGGATTCAGCCATGGAAGAGTTCATTGAGGTTCCTAATGCACTTACTAATGATGTTGTTCCAGTTGCTACTATTGATTCTCCTTTACCGGTACCCGACCATTCTGACGAGATTGCCGACGTCAAGGTGGATATTGGTGTTGACCCAATCACTATGCCCGTGGACTTACTTGCTGAATCGATTGTGGTCCAACCGGGGACCGAACCGGTGCAATCCGATGGTCCAAAGGTGCACTCGGCAATTTTAGTTGCTGATTTGAAAGCATTACAAGCGCCACATGTATATGTGGATCCATATTTACAGCATTGCCGCCCTTTGGATTTTGTTGTCGCTGATTTCTCCCCTCGCACCATTCCATGTTTTTGCGATGTTGTGATTCTGAGTTTCTCCGTGGTTGAGTGGATGATACGATCACGAATGAAGTTTCCGACCCTTTGGCCCCGATGCAACCGATAGATCATCTGGTAATTCGAGATGGGCCTATGACGAGGCTCCAAAAGAAAAGGATGCGAGAGGCTTTGAATAATCTGATCCTAGATATTTATTTGGAGCAAGAGCAGCCCAAGTCGGAGGAAGAACAGCCCATAAAATGCATCATTTATGCAATTGGGCTTGAAGACAACGAAGATGGGCTTGGTTAGGTTGCAAGATTTGTGGCGCCATTATTTAAGTTATTTTGGACTTGTTTTATTATTTTTATGTAGGACATTATTTAATAATTATTTTGTGGGCTTAGAAGACACAAGAAATACTTAAAAGCCCAAAAGGTGGGGCGCCCCTTCTAGTCCTAGTTCACTTAGGTTTATTTTACTAGTTTCCTTCTCCCACATTGCTAAGGAGGATTATTAGTCTTTTATTTGTAGCCTATATATAGGCAAGTTACTATCATAATAAGATCATCATATAATTTTGAAGTTTAATCATTTTTATTGAGTTGAGAACTTTCTCTTCTTGCCGTTTTAATCTGTGATTGATTAGAACAAATCACTTGCGAGTGAGTAGTCTCTTTGTCGTAGAGATTACATCCTTCAAGAACGAATCAGCGTTTTGAGCACGCGTTGCAGGAAACGACTCAAGGGATCAATGGCGAGTGAGTGGTCTCTTTGTCGTAGAGATTACATCCTTCAAGAACGAATCAGCGTTTTGAGCACGCGTTGTCTATTCTTGGCCTTAGCCTAGGTCGAGGACTCTAGGTTTAGGTTTCATAGCTCGCCATTGATCCCTTGAGTCGTTTTCTGGAACCGTATCCGCATTAGTTGGTATCAGAGACCAGTGACCAATGTATCAAATATGCTTATTTGTTTTAATTTCCATTGTTCATTCGTTTCTTGTCCTTACATCAAAAAAAAAAAAAATAGAACAACTGCGCGCTTCTTGTTCATCGCTTTTATTGTGAGTTGCTGTGTTTTTGTGTTTCGTTGCTTGTTATCAAAAAAAAAAAAAAATTTCTGATCTTGTTTTCCTTTCTTTTGTCGCCCTTTAAAAAAAAAAAAAAAAAAGGAACCACTAGAAATCCATCCCGATCCTGGCTTATATCCTTTGTTAATTATCTTTACTGACTTGCCGTACAAAACAAAATGACCTAGCTTTGCTCTTTGCCGCATATGAACCAATCAAAAAAAAAAAAGTGACTAATTGATCTCTTTTGATTTGTTTTGATTCCTGTGATATATTTCACAAAAGTTCGGCCAATTTAAAAAAATAAATAAATTTTGCACCTTTGATATAAAGCAAAAGGAAACAAGCGAGTTATCCGTCCTTTTCTTTCCACTCGTCCATTATATAAAAAAATTGCCCTAATTGTTCTTGTTGTGGGGCGTCCTCATAGTCAAAAATATAGCATCAGAATTTTGTTCCATTCCTTCATCCTTTCTTTGAAAAAAAAAAAAAAAAAAAAAAAAAACCTAATTCTCACCAAACCCCACAACAGTCGTCCCAGCTGTTCCTTTTTCTTTTCCAACCCGTCACCCCTACCCCTAGTTGTCTAAGTCTAGGTCAGTGGTGTTTGAACTGCACTCGTGTTGCTCGATATTCGATTTGTTTGCGTAAGGAACTCCTACGATCGAGAGAACGAGGGTGAGTGCAAACACGAGCGTTGTGAGGTTGTGAAAAAAAATAATAATAATAATAATAATTCATCATGTCGAAGTATAGTGAAGAAGGTATGACCGATGGTAGACTCAAGCTAATGACCGACGCTTTGAGGCGTGATTTGCGAGTGCTCACGAGACTTTTCAAGAGGAAATTAAACAGGACATAGCCGATTTGCACCGAAACATGGCTGGTTTGGCCAACCTACCCAACGCCGTGGCTGCGTTGACAACCAGGCTGGACGAAATGATGAGAAGAAACGGTGGTAATGGTGACAATAGAAATGGTGGTAATGGTGGTAATAGGAATGGTGGTGATGGTGTTAACAGGGGTGGAGGTAACAGAGGTAACATGGCCGTCGACGACAATGATGATATACCTGAGGATGACGTAGTGGATAATAATATGCGACAAATTAAAATGAAGTTGCCATCTTTTTCCGGTTCATCGGCGCAGAGATGTGTACATTGACTGGGAGTCGAAATTGGAGCAGATTTTTGCGTGCAATAATTATTCTGAGGAGAAGAAGTGTAGACTTGCGCAGCTTGAATTTACGGGATATGCTATGGTATGGTTAAAACAAACAAATTTTATGCGGTGCAAAAATGGTGCGAGGGATATAAGTACGTGGCAGGATTTGAGACAAGAAATGAGGAAGCATTTTGTTCCTCATTCGTATTACCGGGAACAATATCGTAAGTTGCAAACTATTGAGCAAGGGGAGCGTTCCGTGGATGAATATTATCAGGAGTTAGTCACCCTGTTGGCCAAGGCACAGGTTGACGAAGAGGAGGAGATGACTATGCAGCGTTTTTTGACAGGGTTACGATTGGATATTGCGAATCGAGTGGAATTACAGCAGTGTCAGACTTTGGATGATATGTTACATGCAGCCGTGACGCATGAAAAGCAAATTAAGCGTCAGAAAGCCGCCTACTCTAAACAGTCCGGAGGTAACTTTTCTGGTTCCCGTACTTTCCAATCTAAGGGAGATCCCACTAAATTTCCTCTAACAGCCCCGAAACAGTCCTTATTCCCGCCAAGGGAAGCTCCTAGGCCGAGAGATTGAAAAAGGGGACAAAAGCAGCCCGACCTCCAAACCATCACATGAGATACGGTGCCATAAGTGTCATGGTATGGGACACATAGCTTCTCAATGCCCTTCCAAACGGCGTATTTTGGTGCTTGGAGAGGCTATAGATGAACGGAGTTATGAGTCGGCGTCGGATGTGGAGGAAGAGGAAGATGATGATGTTGATTATTGTCCGGAGGACCCAATGGGCGGAGATGTATACCAATCAGCTTTTGTGATCAAAAGAGCGTTGAGTAGTGTGGTAAAGGTAGAGGATAACTTGCAACGTGAAAATATCTTTCATACACGGTGCTTAGTTAATGGGAAGCTTTGTTTGATGATAATCGATCCGGGGAGTTGTACAAACGTCATTAGTGCTGGTTTTGTTTCGAGCATGGGTATGCCTACGATACCCCATCCTAACCCGTATAAGCTACAATGGTTGAACGACGTCGGCGAGATTAGTGTGACGAAGCAGGCTTTGATTTCTTTCACTCTTGGATGACTTGATGATGAGGTTCTATGTGATGCCGTGCCAATGCATGTTGGGCATATTCTTTTGGGACGACCATGGCAATTTGATAGGAGAGTGATATATGATGGGTATCACGAACACTTATACGCTTTGCGGCATAAAGGGAAAAATATTATACTTCGCGCTTTATCACCTGAAGATGCTCATAAGGACCAACTTAAATTAGCTGCGGGTCGTGAGGCACAACGGAAATCCGAGAGAGTACAGTCGAAAAATGAAAAAGCAATTGTTCCGACGGGAGAGAAAAATAAAGAGGGTGTACAAACTCGAGTGGAGGGAAAAATACAAGTTGAAAAAGAAAAGGTAAGGGAGGGCGCTTTAGTACCATATGAGGGCAAAAATAAAGTAGAAAATTTGAAAGTGAGGGAGGGCGCCATTAGCACCGAGGGAGAAAAAAAAGCGGTGAAGAATAAAGGTGAGCGAGTGCTAGGTTCTTTCTACATAGGGGCTGGCGACATCCGTCGTGCTGTTGAAGAGGGCGCTACACCTCTCCTCTTTATTTATAAAGAGGCCGAATTCCCCCTTCCCCCTGCCCCCTGTTTTACAATTACTTCTGACTTAATGAGTTCTCTTCCTAGTGTGGTGCAGACATTGTTACAGGATTTTGCGGATCTCTTTCCCGAGGAAGAGCCCAGCGGTTTGCCGCTGTTGAGAGGCGTGGAGCACCAAATCGATTTCATTCCCGGGTCAGCATTACCAAACCGACCAGCCTATCGGGCTAACCCGGATGAAACAAAGGAGATCCAACGGCAAGTCACGGAGCTGTTACAAAAGGGGAAAATACAAGAATCCATGAGCCCGTGTGCGGTACCGGTTATTGTGGTACCTAAAAAGGATGGATCTTGGCGCATGTGCGTGGACTGTCGCGCAATAAACCAAATCACAATCAGGTATCGTCATCCTATTCCCCGTTTAGATGATATGCTAGATGAGTTATGTGGTGCGCAACTATTTTCTAAAATTGATTTAAAAAGTGGCTATCATCAAGTGCGAATACGTGAGGGTGATGAGTGGAAAACGGCGTTTGAAACTAAATTTGGTTTATATGAGTGGCTAGTCATGCCTTTTGGATTGACAAATGCACCTAGCACGTTTATGCGATTAATGAATGAAGTACTTAGGGACTTTATTGGTAAGTTTGTGGTTGTCTATTTCGATGATATCTTGATTTATAGCCATAACTTAGAAGAACATGTTAGTCACCTAAGAAATTTGTTTTGGAAACACTTCGTGATGCTCGATTGTATGCTAACCTTAAAACATGTACTTTTGCATGGATAGAGTCGTGTTTCTTGGTTTTGTTGTGAGTGCAGGGTGTTGAGGTTGATCAAGAGAAGATTAAAGCGGTCAAGGAGTGGCTGAACCAAAATCAGCCGCGAAGTTCGTAGTTTCCATGGCTTGGCAAGCTTCTATAGGCGATTTGTGCGGGATTTTAGTGGCATCGCCGCCTTGGCTGAACAATTGGTCAAGAAGAACGTTCCTTTCCATTGGGGACCTAAGCAAAGGGAGTCTTTCGAAACTCTTAAAGCTCGTTTAATTTCAGCCCCCATACTTGCTTTACCTGATTTTAATAAGGCCTTTGAGATTGAATGTGATGCTTCGGGTGTGGGAGTTGGTGGAGTGCTTATTCAGGAGGGTCGCCCTATTGCTTACTATAGTGAAAAACTTAAGGGTCCTCAGCTAAATTATGCCACTTATGATAAAGAATTATATGATTTAGTTCGGTGTCTTCACACATGGCAGCACTATTTGAGACCTAGGGAATTTATTATTCACACGGACCATGAATCACTTAAATACCTTAAGGGCCAAGGTAAATTGAGTAAACGGCATGTTCGTTGGATGGAGTTTATAGAGTCTTTTCCTTATGTGATTAAGTATAAAAAAGGTCAAGATAATGTAGTAGCTGATGCTTTGTCACGTAGATACACTTTGATCACTACGATGCAAACTAAATTTCTTGGCTTTGAATTTATTAAGGAGTTGTAAGTCTTAGACCCTGATTTTGCTGAACCATTTGCTGCAGCGAGTGAATCTGCTCATGATAAGTTTTATAGGAGTGAAGGTTTTTTATATCGTGAGCATGCTTTGTGTATTCCCCACTGTTCACTACGAAAATTACTTGTTCGTGAAGCACATGGTGGAGGTCTTATGGGTCATTTTGGTGTCACTAAAACGCTAGATATGCTTAAATCGCATTTTTATTGGCCTCACATGCGTGTAGATGTTAATCGTTTTTGTGCGTCTTGTATTGTGTGCAAACATGCTAAGTCCAAGTCCGCACCTCACGGTTTGTACACGCCACTACCGATACCCACGTCCCCTTGGACTGATTTGTCCATGGATTTTGTTTTGGGTTTACCTCGTTCTAGGCATGGTCATGATTCTATTTTTGTGGTGGTGGATAGATTTTCTAAGATGGCGCATTTCATTGCTTGTTCTAAAACGAATGATGCATCTCATATAGCTGATTTATTCTTTCGTGAAATTGTTCGTTTACATGGTGTGCCTCGTACTATAGTGAGTGATCGTGATGTGAAGTTTATAAGTCATTTCTGGAGAGTTTTATGGCAGCGTTTGGGTACTAAATTATTATATTCTTCTGCATATCACCCCCAAACGGACGGACAAACCGAAGTCGTTAATCGTGTTTTGGGTCACTTGCTTCGTACTGTTGTTCAAAAAAATTTGCGAAATTGGGAAAATTGCTTACCCTTTGTGGAGTTTGCTTATAATCGTTGTAAACATTCTACGACTCGTTTTACACCTTTTGAAATTGTTTATGGGTTCAATCCTGATACCCCTTTCTCATTAGCTCCTTTGCCCGCAGGTATGCAAGTCAGTTTGGATGGTGACGCAAAGGCTGAGTTGGTGAAAGAGTTGCATGCAGGCTCGGAAGAATGTAAAAAATAGGCGGCTCGGTACATGAAGCAAGCGAATAAGGGCGCAAAGGAAGTTATTTTTAACCCGCGATTGGGTTTGGCTGCGTTATCGCAAGGACCGTTTTCTGGCGGCGGAAAACCAAGTTACATCCTCGTGATGATGGACCTTTTGAAGTGCTGGAGCGGATCAACAACAACGTCTACAAGATTGCCATTCCCGAAGATTGGGGCGTCTCGAATTCGATTAATGTGGCTGATTTGATGCCCTTTGACAATCCTTACGATCTGCGGACAGATCCTTCGCAACCGGGAGGGAATGATACGATCACGAATGAAGTTTCCGACCACTTTGGCCCCGATGCAACCGATAGATCATCCGGTAATTCGAGATGGGCCTATGACGAGGCTCCAAAAGAAAAGGATCACGAGAGGCTTTGAATAATCTGATCCTAGATATTTATTTGGAGCAAGAGCATTCAAGTCGGAGGAAGAACAGACCCATAAAATGCATCATTTATGCAATTGGGCTTGAAGACAACGAAGATGGGCTTGGTTAGGTTGCAAGATTTGTGGCGCCATTATTTAAGTTATTTTGGACTTGTTTTATTATTTTTATGTAGGACATTATTTAATAATTATTTTGTGGGCTTACAAGACACAAGAAATACTTAAAAGCCCAAAAGTGGGGCGCCCTTCTAGTCTAGTTCACTTAGGTTTATTTTACTAGTTTCCTTCTCCCACATTGCTAAGGAGGATTATTAGTCTTTTATTTGTAGCCTATATATAGGCAAGTTACTATCATAATAAGATCATCATATAATTTTGAAGTTTAATCATTTTTATTGAGTTGAGAACTTTCTCTTCTTGCCGTTTTAATCTGTGATTGATTAGAACAAATCACTTGCGAGTGAGTAGTCTCTTTGTCGTAGAGATTACATCCTTCAAGAACGAATCAGCGTTTTGAGCACGCGTTGTCTATTCTTGGCCTTAGCCTAGGTCGAGGACTCTAGGTTTAGGTTTCATAGCTCGCCATTGATCCCTTGAGTCGTTTCCTGGAACCGTATCCGCATCAGTGGACGTATGGAAGAACGATATTCGTGTTCGATCCGGGTTGATTCGAGGACGAATCCTTTTGAAGCGGGAGGGAATGATGTAGCCCAATTCAAGAGGAAGATTGAGTCTTTTATTTAGTGTTTTATTATCCCACTTTGGTTAATTGTCTTTTATATTTATTATTATTTTTAAGTATTGTTATTTTGTCCCACATTGCTAAAATGGCAATTGGACTTGGAGTCTGTAGCCTATATTAGGCATTTCCTTGTATTTGAATAGGTAGCTTATTATTGAATCAAAAAAACTATTTTGGTTGAAATTCAGAGATTGAATTTTTATCATAAGAAACTTTCGAGAGATTGGGTTTTTTTCAAGAAGTTTTCGTAGATTGGACTTCTTTCGATTATCCTGAGACGGGTAATTGGTTGGTGTTCTGAGATGGGATCACCGTAGTAAATATTCGAGATGGAGTATTTACATATCATTTTGTTATTTTCGTTATATATATTCAAAAGCCAAAAAATATACTTTTCAAAAGTGAATCGTTTCTTTGTGCTTTAATCAACGATCCTACTAGATTCGGTTTATATCAAGTAGTATTAGAGATCGGGCGATTAAAGCAACAACAATTTCTTTGCGTTCTTGACCAATCTGCAGCGTTTTCTTAAAATTCCTGGCGTTCTTGTTATCCGAGAAACCCTAACTGCAGCCTTATATTCGTTACTTGCTGCTGCCTTTGATCCTTTCTTGATCATCATCAAGAAGCCCTAATTTGGCCGACCGTTACCACAAGGTAATCAAAGCATCCGAAATAGCTGCGTTCATAATCTGCTGCGTATTTTCTGAATCTTTACGAATTTCGTTCTATTCGTTTCCTAATCAAATCATATCGAAAAAATCTCAAAATTTACCAGTAAATAGAACTTTGTATTGGCTGTCTTTTGTCTCTTTGTCACTTTCACAAATTCGGATTTTATCTTGATCAAATTCGGATCGGAATATTCTGCTCAATTTTCTGGAACAGCTTGTAGTCGACTTTGTTTTTAGGGAGTTGTGGTGGTCGGAATTGAATGAAATTTTGTGAGCACATAGAAAATTCATTGTTATAACTTTGATGCTTTGAGTTTTTTCAGAGTCCCGACCGGTTTTGCACAATAGTCGCCGTCACCTAGTTGACTGTTTCTGTCAAAACCCATAACCCGGGAGTGATCTGTTTACAAATTCAATTTGAGTAGGTTATACATTGTCCAAAAATTCTGAAACTTAACAGTCTGAACCACAATTTCGTTCTCTACAAGTTTTGTTCTTTGTGTTTTTCCGAATTCCATATTGTTTGGTCGTGACAAGTGCCGTCAGAGATTAGGCGATTAAAGTTGCTGCGTTTATTGGAAGAAATCTGCTGCGTTATTGAGCACCAAGAACCCTAATTGCAGCCGTACTCAAAACCTCCTTACGTTATCGAATTTTGCTGCTATTTTCGCAACCCTAGCTGTTCATGAAATCCAAGAAACCCTTGTGCAGATCGTGTACAGCCCTAGCATCATAAAAAGCTGCATTTTTTAGTCCTGAACTTCTGTTCTTGCGAGGAATCATCTGCTACGTTCTTGGAAGATTATTTGAAAGTTGCTGCAATGGATAAAACTTTCGACAACATCCATACAGACTTCGAGAGACATCAAGTTGAATCCGATAGAAGACATGCTGAAATTATGGCTGCCCTAAAGGCATTACATGACACCCTCAATCCACGACGTGAATTAGAACGTATTGCGCAACGGAAATTAGAGGCAGAACAACGGAAATTAGAACGTGCAGAACGTTGGAGGAAATTAGACGCAAAGTGGAAGGCGGACGATGAACTTTTCTTTATCATGTATGGTGTAACACGTGAAGAAGCTATGGCTGGAAAACCGCCCAAATTCTCTCCTTCACGTGCTCAATCGAATAAACAGGTTATTCCCAACCCCCCTACGGCTGTGGTACACGAGGAGGAAGACATTCTTATTGTGGATTCAGCCACGGAAGAGTTCATTGAGGTTCTAATGCACTTACTAATGATGTTGTTCCAGATTGCTTACTATTGATTCTCCTTTACCGGTACCCGACCATTCTCGGCGAGATTGCCGGCGTCAAGGTGGATATTGGTGTTGACCCAATCACTATGCCCGTGGACTTACTTGCTGAATCGATTGTGGTCCAACCGGGGACCGAACCGGTGCAATCCGATGGTCCAAAGGTGAACTCCGCAATTTTAGTTGCTGATTTGAAAGCTTTACAAGCGCCACATGTATATGTGGATCCATATTTATAGTATTGCCGCCCTTTGGATTTTGTTGTCGCTGATTTCTCCCCTCGCGCCATTCCATGTTTTTGCGATGTTGTGATTCTGAGTTTCTCCGTGGTTGAGTGGACGTATGAAAGCACGATATTCGTGTTCGATCCGGGTTGATTCGAGGACGAATCCTTTTGAAGTGGGAGGGAATGATGTAGCCCAATTCAAGAGGAAGATTGAGTCTTTTATTTAGTCTTTTATTATCCCACATTGGTTAATTGTCTTTTATATTTATTATTATTTTAAGTATTGTTATTTTGTCCCACATTGCTAAAATGGCAATTGGACTTGGAGTCTGTAGCCTATATAAGGCATTTCCTTGTATTTGAATAGGTAGCTTATTATTGAATCAAAAAACTATTTTGGTTGAAATTCAGAGATTGAATTTTTATCATAAGAAACTTTCAGAGATTGGGTTTCTTTCAAGAAGTTTTCAGAGATTGGACTTCTTTCGATTATCCTGAGACGGGGTAATTGTTTGGTGTTCCTGAGATGGGATCACCGTAGTAAATATTCTGAGATGGAGTATTTACATATCCTTTTATTATTTTCGTTATATATATTCAAAAAGCCATAAAAATATACTTTTCAAAGCTGAATCGTTTGCTGTGCTTTAATCAACGATCTTACGAGATTCGGTTTATATCAAGGTGTGAAGGGCAATTATGGTTCGGTCAGGAAGACTGTGTTTGTAGTGGTGCTGGTGAAGAGGAAATCCTACTCCTCAAGGACCATTGGAGCAAGCTTAGTGATACAACAATTCTACCTGTTAGGGACTAAGGGCTCGGATTGTGAAGCTAGGGAAAGGACAATCATCTTTACTTTGTATATTGTAATTGTATCTCAAGAACATAGTGAATTTCCTCCAATATCACAGGAGAAAAGTGGTCTGACAGGATTAAACCACCTAAAACCACTATAAACTTTGTGTTATTTACTTTACAATATTTTATTTTCAGTTATTTACTTTCTGTTTGTTTGCTTACTTTATTGCATACCTAGTCAAACACAAAACTCAGTTAACTACACATCAGTTGTTGAAGTTCACTACAAAACATATTTCAAAGAGAATAACAAGTTAATAAGGGCTTTAAAATATATTCCACTGCATTTAACTCCGCTAAAGAATAGCCAGAAGACTAAATCTCAGCATGGTTATCTTAACTCCGTTAGCCTTTAAAGATGCGTCCTTGAAAGTTTCCTCTAACACTTGGTCTATAGGTCAAGTTTCATAGATTAGTTACAATCTGGGTAGAGGCTGAGTCCGGTAAAGTTTCCACAATTGCTGAAGGTGAAAATCTTTGAAAAAGTCTTCCGTCACTAATACAAAAAGAGACATAGATCACACTTACAGAATGACAAGGATCACACTTTTAAAATAACTGAGACAAAGAAAGTGTATATATCACACTTAAATTTTTTTATCACAGTTATTGAATAAACCGAGATGTAATATACCAATAAATCTCAGTTTATAACTGTGATTAAAATAGTTAGATATTTTATATTTATGTTTTGCTTTTTAGGTGTGATTGATTTTATTTCACTATTACAAAAAGATAATAATCACACTTTAAAATGATAAAGATCTCAGTTTTTAAAAATGAAGACAAAGAAAGTAAAACGAACACATTAATTTTTATTAGCATGGTTTTTAGGGAAACTGAGACAAAAACATCAAACAATCACAATTTTTAATTGTAACTAAAATAATATGATATTTTATAATGATATCTCAGTTTAGTGTGTTCGAAAACAAGAAAGAAGACATCGGCCTAGTGGTAATTAGCATGGCTCCTTAATCTGGAGTATCCGAGTTCGAGTCCCACTGGGAACAAAAAATGCGTTTGCGCATATTTCGTTTTCGAAAAAAAGAGATGATCACACTTTTTTAGGTATGATTGAAATTGTAATAGATCTCGATTTTTAAGTATGATAACAACTAAAATAGATCACAGTTTTTAAATGTGTTGAAATTATAACAGATCTCGGTTTTTAAGTGTGATAACAACTATAATGGATCACGGTTTTTAAGTGTGATAACAACTATAATATATCCCTGTTTTTAAATGTGGTTGAATTAAAGTACTTTGTGTCACACATCAATATGCTACACTTTGGAATCCGTGACTAATGTGAATATATCACACTTAAAAACTGTGATCTTTATGCACTTTTGTAGTAGTGCATGTGTTATAGTTCTTGCACTTGAACTTCTTGCAAGGTAAGGGATATAATTCTTGCAGTTATATAGACAATTTCAGCCTCATATTCTTTACTATTCCCTACACTATTGGCGGATTAGTGTTTCTTTACAGAAGATAGTCATCCTTGTGAGATTAACAGTGCAAGATTGGCTTAAGTGCCCGTGAAATGGGCACTAAAAGAGAAGTAAAGGGATAACCTGAGCTCAATGGGCGAATGAAGGAATAGTATCGAATGTGGAAATCCAATTTCAGGGAGAGATGAAACGATATGAGCAACAATATTTAGCTAAGGAAATCTAACCGATTCAGTTAGTGCAGAACAAATAATTTAACGCTAATAAAGTGTTAATTCAAGTGTACCAAAACCACATTCTTTTTTCAAGGATGTAGTGTTACTCGTTCAGTGATGTTTACTGGCCAGGGGATAATAAAAAGTAACCGGTGAAGTCAAATGGTATTTACCGATCTGCCCGTTCGTGAGGACAATCAATGTTTGGGCCTGCCAGACTCCGCTGATGCCAATTATGGACCAATCAAATTCTTTTTGACATGTTCTCCATAGTTGGCATCCAGGGAGCCAGGCAGACCAAATTGTGATGCTAATATCTTCAGCTTGCATTAATGCCTAATTCATTGTTGATTCACACTTTCTGCATAATGGCAAAGAAAAAAACAGAATGATTATTCCCAATAAAAAAATATTTTGATTAAGTCCATGATGCATAGGTAAATGGACTCTAGTGAAACTAATCCATAGTTTTAGTCACAATATATATAAATAAATAAACAAGTACAAGTTGTCTTTATGAGGAAAGGATTCAATTGTTTTCTAAGTTCTTGGACTTTAGACCTTTTCTCTGCAAATGGTTAATAAAAAATTGTTTAAAAAAAAACAAACCCAAAATGTTGATGGTTTCTAAATTCCAAATTTTTTGGACCTTTCGATTCAAGCTCTTGAACTTTTTAGACTTGTTCTTAGCAAGTGGTTAGTATATAATTAATTGTTGTGAAGGAAACCAGGTCAGAATGCTAATTGTTTCTAAATATCAAAATATTGGAACGGCTAGGCTACACAACGTTGTAAACAAAGCAGTTTTGACCAAGTAATTGAAAAGATTAATAGTAAAGGACAGAGGTCTAAAGAGAGAGCTTCGCAATAATCGCTACAGAAAATTAAGTGAACATTATTTTATTCAATTAATAAATGTAGTTTATTATTAAATGATTGAATAAACTATTTTTCATATCCATACGTGCACGTACCAGGAACGAGTCTCATATAAAAACAATATCCATTTCAATCTCATTTACTCCTAAAAAAAAAAAAAAAACAAACAAACAAACGATCAAGACTTATTTATTTCATCAGCTGTGCAACATTTATAACCTGATAAATCATTCAATATAAGACTTGTAAAAGATCAGGTTTTTATATAAGAGGATGCATTATAAACTCAATAGTTAAGAGATTTCACCATGTAAAAGTTAAAGCATATTTGTTGGAATATATATATATATATATATATATATATATATATATATATATATATATATATATATATATATTTAAACAGTATATAAAATTTAAAACGAGACCACATCATATATATAGAGAAAAATAAATTGTTTTAAAACGAGACACATATTAATCATTCTGATCAATAATTCATAATTGAATAATAATCAATTATAATGACACAATGTAGTGCCCAAACATTGTAGATTCTTAAATTAAACAGTATCTTTGAAGATTTCCTTATATAGAATGGATTGACTTGGAATCCATCTCACTAGTTCATTGTTTGGATAGTAGAGTAAGAGGAAAGCAAAATTAAAAGAACGTGGATGCAAATTTACCAAGATAAAATTCTTCAAAACAAATAAATATATAAATAACTTAGCCAACTCGATCTCAAGACTCATAAACAAGCAATATAAATGAAACTAATGAAAACATTAAATTTCACAAGAAGGAAAAAAAAAAAAAATTGAAAAAAAAAACCTTACATTCTTAATGAGCTTGGAGAAAATGTAGAAAAGCCTAGAATCATAGTGTCGTGTGATCAAACTCTCAAACGATATGGCCCCCCTTCAGCTTAAATAATTTCTTGAAGAAAATATGGCTAAATATATATCTCAAAGTGCATTTTGGGAGTTTTCTATATATTTTTCTAATTCGTAGGGGGTTTGGGGACATGTATTTAAAGGTAAAACAATGTAAGTTGAGACAAAAAGAAATCAGAGGTTGAAAGACCTATAAGATTTCTTTTTTTTTACTAATAGGCGGCAAAGGAAGTTTACACCATTATTTAGTAATTCCTCCATCTCAATGCCAACTTTATCAATGGTGGGTTGATACGACCGAGAGATTATTGACGACAATTTTAGTTTGCAAAATGTGTTTTACAACACACTTTTTGGCTTTTTCCCATTCACATATTTTAATTTTATTTTAAAAAAACCATCCAACCTGTTTGTCCAGGACAGACAAACACTAGACTCGGTGTAGATTGCGTGTTCGGCTTGATTTTTTTTTTTTATGATAAAACTTGTGTGTATCTTTTCACACTAGGAAAACTCTCAAAACATACAACATTTTGTTTTTTTATTTTTGCCGCTCAAATTTACTTTTTTAAAAACCCGTTCAGTTTGACCGAATTATAAGCAGAATGTTGTGAGTTTTTCAGACTTACTGTGACGTCCCGTTCCGGATACCGACTACTTATCCGTAAGGAACGCCCGGCATGCATAGATCAATTTTTATATTGCCAAAATAAATATATACATAAGCCTCGTAACAATTAATCAGAGTAAAAGCGGAATAAATTAAATTTAAAAGATTACTCGGAAAAAAAAGTCAAACGACAATCAAAAGGATCATCAAGTCCCAAAATCTACGTCTAAGAAAACTGAAACGACAAAACAACGAAATAAATGTTGTTCGACTCATTACATACCAAATGAAACGGAAAAGGTACTAAGTCTATGTCTCAAACTGAATGACTAAAAGTGCATAAGATAAATGTCCAAGTCATCGTAACTTTAGTCTATCAACTCCATCGTCATAAGAAAAATCATCATTATCCTGTCAATCACCTTCTCGGGGTGGGAACAAAAGAGAGAGAATAGGGGTAAGTACTTACGTACTTAGTAAGGGCTAGAAGAAACGGTTACATACAATATATAAGAGAAATATATATCACATATGACAATTAAATTCTGCAAACTCTACCACATAGGTTGCAATGAGATCACTCTCATCCTCTACTAGATCACATAGTATAACCTCTCGCAAATAAGTTTGTTACACCAAAATCAAAGGACACTGTGCATGGTGAGAATGCACCGAGACATATTAAGCACCTCTCAAGGGGGCATGGACTTAGGTCTCTATGTGGGAAGTTACACGTTGTCCCTTGACACATAACTCAAAAGGGTTGCAAGATTCACATGCTCAATTTAAAAATGTGCCTTACCAATGATATTGACGTTTTAGCTTTTAGACAACCACATATGTATTAACGAGTTAAGTTCTAACCACCTGGTTCATTCACGTATAAGGCTTCTTAGGGACTTCTAGTCATATACATATAGTTACAGTAACTAGCACGTTGTAAAAACATCAGTGACTACTAATTCAATGTCCCACAAGGCCTAAACAACGCCTTCCGGTGCTCCCACCTTCTCCCCACAGAGGGTCTCAGTTGTGGTGCGATTTGATACCAAGGCTACCAGAAGTCGATGTTCAGCATTGTAAAAATAACATAGAATGCCCCGAAGGCATGCATACCAATAATATCACATTATGCATAATTGAATTACTAAACAAAGTGGGCAGACACCTTTTGCGCCCACCAAGAACCGATTGGCGTCCAACAACCTTGCCCAGAAACTAACATACGATTCTGCCCAGCTCCTGGCGTCCGCCAAAACCTCCTTGGTGTCTGCCAAGAGTGAACAAAGTCACACCGATTGCTTTTGGCGCCCGCCAACCACTGTCGGCGTCCGCCAATACTTACCCGATTATCCTGTTAACATGCTGTAATTTTATACTAAACGATCACCATCCTTATTACTACTCAATACCTGCAATTTCACATTAGTAATACATAGCATAACACAAAAAAGATCCGTTTAAGAACACCCACTTACCTCGTTGTTGGATGAATTAATGGCTCCTATCCGATTCATTGTAACTTCTCGTTATTTAACTACGATTTTGATTGAAGAATGGTGTATCATTTGATGATGAAATCATCCTCATAATCATTCTTCTCCCATTTCTTTCAGTAAGCCGCTCCGTCCATCCTTCACGCTCGAATGTTGTACAATTGAACCCCAAACACTACCAACCAACATATGCTTGCATATATTCCCTTATCCATTTATTACTTTCTTCAAATTTTCTTTTCTCTAGCATTATAGTATCCTCCACTCTGCTGCGGTCATCATCTATGTCCGTTCCACTCCTCGTGGAGTAGATACCGCATCCAACCAAGTCTTTGACCAGGGAACGAGAGAGTTCCCACTACCACTGTCAGGCCAGCCGGGCCTTGAGTGCGGTGGGAATGGGTTTCCCAAAAACCAGCCCGGGCCGAGGTCAGCAAAAAATGAAGGGGACGGCCCACTAGTTGTGTTGGAAAAGCCAACTTCTCGGGCAGAAAAAAGCGGACGTGGGGACTCGGGTCGGGGCTTTTTTTAATAGAAGGAGTAAAGGGGCGGAGTTTGAAGAGTGAAACGAGCCGCGCTATACCTTCACGGAAACCTTTTGTCCATCCCCTTTTCTTTCTCCCCAACTTGGTTCATCCGTTTCTTTCTTTCCTTTTTTTCAAAACCCACGCATCCTTTCTGTATAAACAATAATATATACAATATGTATAATACTATCTTTATTATCACCCATTGCTTCCCTTTATTTCACGTTAAAACACAACCAAGTATTAATATGAGCAATTCATATGTATACGTATTTGCATTTATCAATATGGTGCTTCTACTCAGTGGCGGACGTAGGATCTCCGTTAAGAGGGGGGGCAATAAAAAATTTAAAGAGACAAATAAAAAATTAAGACGGGGCAATAGACATGCATACTACATATATTAGTAGTTTTTTTCGGATTAAGGAGAGACAGTGGCCCCCCTTAGGTCTATGTAGGTCTGCCACTGCTTCTACAATGTCATTAGCCCTTCCGTACTGTAATCCAAACTCCAATTTAAGACTAGAAACGAATACGTACAAAACCATGAATTGTTGTTATGGAAACGATCGCCGCGATGGGAGGAATACTTCTGCTGTCAGTTTTGGTGACTTGATCTCTAAACTGAGAAATATCTGGTGGAACTAATCTGGGAAAACTGAGACTGAGATTGATGGTCAGTTCAGTTAAGTATATTCAGTTCTGTGAAAGTTAGTTTGATGAAGTGCAACTGAGTTTCTTCTGATGTCGATGAGTCGGGTTTACGTCTCTTGAGTTATCTTGAGAATACCGTCAGTTTTGGGGACTTGATCTCTAAAATGAGAAATATCTAGTGGAACTAATCTGGGAAAACTGAGAGTGAGATTGATGGTCAGTTCAGTTAAGTATATTCAGTTCTGTGAAAGTCAGTTTGATGAAGTGCAACTGAGTTTCTTCTGAAGTCAGTAGTCAATTTCTGGTCTACTAAGTTATGCTGAGTGTAACTGAGTTCTACATCCGAGCAACAGCTGGAGCTGGGGTCCACATCTATGGTATTTATGGTAGTTCCGACAAAGGTCTTTGGCGGTTAGGGTTAGGACATGTGTCTATAAATACCAATGTTGTAATCAATGCAACGTGTGTCTTTCAAGAGTGTTGTTCACACACTTGTGAAAACCTTGTAACTCTGTGCATAATAAAATATCTCCTTCTCTATCCGTGGAGTAGTCGGCACAACGCCGGAAACCACGTTAAATCGTTGTGTTTTTCTTGTTTCTGTGTTTATCAATTCTGCCATTCTTTAACGTTTGCATTGCTATCTGTGTTTGTTTCTTTCTTAAACTGCATATTCCTATCTGTGTTTATAACAAACTGGTATCAGAGAGAGGTTAGTTTCAAGATTCAGGAGTTGCAGGTGAATAAAGTTGATCTTTACCAAGATCGGTGACCGGTGCTAGGATTTTGTGATCAAAGGTTTGTTCTTTAATTAGAAGGATGTCAGCAATGAACGTGAAGATTGATAAATTTACAGGAAGGAACAGTTTCAATTTATGGAAAATCAAGATGCGGGCCATGTTAAAGCAACAAGGATTGTGGACTCCTTTATCAGTTAGAGGGGATGTCAGTTCTACAGATTATGCCAGTCTGGAGGAGAAATCACATTCAACCATTATGTTGTACTTGTCTGATGATGTTATCACAGAAGTTTCTGAGGAAGACACCCCTGCCGAGTTATGGTTAAAGCTTGAAAGCCTGTATATGACTAAGTCATTGACCAACAAGTTGCTGCTGAAGCAGAGGCAGTTCAGCCTGAGGATGAATGAGGGGGCTCAGTTGAGAGATCATCTTGATCTGCTGAACACAATATTACTTGATCTCAGGAATATTGATGTTAGGATTGAGGATGAAGATGCTGCTTTGATTTTGCTGGTTTCGTTACCAGCTTCCTATGAGAACTTTGTGCAGTCTTTCATAGTTGGGAATGATACATTTGCTTTAGAGGATGTAAGGTCAGCTTTACATGCTAGGGAGCTGAGGCATAAAGCATTGGAGGCAGAGCAGTCAGTGCAGCAGGACTAATAGTCAGTTGTAGAAGTGGAAAAGAGCATGGTCAGTCTAGGAAGAAAAATTCCAAAAAGTCAAGGTCCAAAGGCCCTAAGTCCACAGATGTCTGTAATTATTGTAAGGAGCAGGGACATTGGAAGTCCAATTGTCCAAAGAGGAAGAAACAACGAGGAGAATACGATTCTCGCACACAATTTGCTTTGTAATGGCGATCATGATTCAGATGAGGACATGGTCCTAGTTGCAGGAGAGTCAACACATCAAACTGATGTGTGAATTCTGGACTCTGGGGCATCCTTTCATATTTGTCCTCACAAAGAGTGGTTCTCAAGTTATCAACAGATAGATGGTGGTCATATATTTATGGCAAATAGCAAGGTCTGCAAGGTAGTTGGGATTGGCTCAGTTCAGTTGAGGACAGAGGATGGAAGATTTTATAAACTGAGTGAAGTTAGACATGTTCCACAAATGACCAAAAACTTGGTATCTCTCGATTCTTTGGGCGAGGGATTCAGTTTTAAGGGGGAAAGTGGTGTGCTGAGTGTCTATAAAAACTCAGTTGAGGTTCTCAAGGGAATCAAGAAAGGGACTCTGTATATATTACAAGGGTCAGTTGTTGCTGGTTCTGCTGATGTGGCATCAGCTGAGATTCATCAGTCACAGCTTACAAAACTGTGGCATATGAGACTGGGTCACATGGGTGAAAAGGGGATGCAGGTTCTTTCTCAGAAAGATCTTCTTGGGGGATGTAAGGTCAAGAATCTGGACTTTTGTAAGCATTGTGTGTTTGGGAAGCTACTTAGGAGCAAGTTCTCAAAAGGGATACACAATACAAAGTCATCACTTGATTACATTCATTTTGATTGTTGGGGGCCATCAAAGGTGGAGTCATTGGGTCGTCACAGATATTTTGTGTCCTTTATTGATGACTATTCAAGGGTGACTTGGGTGGTGCTAATGAAACACAAAAGTGAGGCATTCAAGAGCTTCATGCAATGGAAGGCTCTAGTTGAGAATCAGTTGGGGAAGAAGATCAAGAGGCTTCGTACAGATAATGGTCTAGAATTCTGCTGGACTGAGTTTGATACATTGTGCAAAAATGAGGGTATTGCCAGACATCATACAGTCAGGAATACTCCTTAGCAAAATGGTGTAGCTGAGAGGATGAATCAAACTCTTCTGGAGAGAGCAAGATGTATGCTTTCTCATGCTGGTTTATCAAAGAGATTTTGGGCAGAGGCTGTTACCACAACCTGCTACTTAATCAACAGGAATCCTCACACAGGGATCAGTCTCAAAACACCAGTTGAGATGTGGTTAGGCAAGCCTGCAGATTATTCAGTTCTAAGGGTATTTGGAAGCACAGTTTACTATCATGTCAGTGAAGGGAAACTGGAACCAAGGGCCAAGAAAGGAGTGTTTGTGGGGTATGTGATGGAGTAAAGGGGGTACATAATTTGGTCATCGTGAAATGAAGTCATTCTCGTGAGAGATACATTTTTCGATGAAAATTCTATACTCGATTCATCACCGGGAGGATAATCTGAAATCGAAACCAAGATCTTTAAACTAAGAAAATCGACGATGAGGTGGAGCTTCAGGTGGAGTCAGTTGGAAAGCAACAATCAACTGATCCAAGTCAGTTTTCATCTGATCTTGTTGCTGAACCAGAGCTGAATCCAAGCCAGTCAGCGGAGCAAATTTTAGTTGA
The DNA here is from genome assembly GCA_026214975.1 of Gentiana macrophylla. Taxonomy (NCBI): domain Eukaryota; kingdom Viridiplantae; phylum Streptophyta; class Magnoliopsida; order Gentianales; family Gentianaceae; genus Gentiana; species Gentiana macrophylla. The sequence goes on along the minus strand of CM047805.1, from coordinate 87,395,496 downwards.
GCGTCAAACTGAGAACGTGGGTCAGCAGAGTATAGCTGTCAGCAGAGCTAGAAGATCCAATGTTGGGATACCTCCCAAGAGGTATGGGTTTGATGATATGGTTGGATACGCACTTCAAGTTGCAGAAGAAGTGGATGGTTATGAACCTTCTACTTACAGGGAAGCAGTGACATGTTTTAAAGCATCTCAATGGCTTGCTTCCATAGGAGATGAAATAGAGTCATTACTGAAGAATCAGACTTGGGATCTAGTTAAACATCCAGTTGATAAGAGAGTTGTTACTTGCAAATGGATTTTCAAGCAGAAGGAAGGGATAACTAAGGCATAAAGAGTTAAGTATAAGGCACGTTTGGTTGCAAGAGGGTTCAGCCAGAAAGGAGGGGTGGACTTTGATGAGTTATTCTCATTAGTAGTCAGAAATGGTGGCACAGCAAGATCTTGAACTTGAGCAGTTAGATGTGAATACAGCTTTTCTACATGGTGAGGTAGACAAAGAGATATACAGGACTCAGCCAGAGGGTTTCCAAGTTCTTGGTAAGGAAGATCTTGTATGTAAGTTGAAGAAGTCCTTGTATGGACTGAAGCAATCTCCTAGATAGTGGTATAAAAGGTTTGACAGTTATATGATCCAGTTGGGTTACAGCATAAGTCCTTATGATTGCTGTGTCTACAACAGTCAGTTGGAAGATGGATCTTACATCTATCTTGTGTTATATGTGGATGACATGCTGATAGCTTCAAAGAAGAAGTCTGATGTTCTGTATCTGAAAGACCTTCTCAGTGCTGAGTTTGAAATGAAAGATTTGGGTGCAGCCATGAAAATTTTGGGGATGGAGATTTGGAGAGATAGAAATCAGAAGAAACTATTTTTATCTCAAATAGGTCAGTTTCTACGAAAGATTTTGTCAAAGTTTGGCATGTCAATTTGCTAAGCCAATAGATACTCCTATGGCATCAAATGTTCATTTGTCAGTCTTTGCTTCACAGTCAGCAGAGGAGAAGGAGTATATGTCAAGAGTTCCCTACGCTAGTGCAGTTGGTAGTCTGATGTATGCCATGGTGTGCACTAAGCTGATCGGCTCGAGCGATCGGTGTTGTCGATGGGTTTATGGCTCAACTCGGAAAGGAACACCGGAAAGTTTGTGAAAAAAGAATGTTTAGGTACCTTAGAGGTACAGCTGATGTTGGTCTCATTTATGGAGGTGATACTGAGAAACTGATCATATGATACTGTGATGCTGATTATGCAGGTGATGTGGACAGTAGAAAATCTATGACTGGTTATGTTTTCACATTGGGGAATTCAGTTGTCAGCTGGAAAGCAACTCTTCAGGCAATAGTGGCTTTATCAACTACTGAAGCTGAGTATATGGCTCTTACTGAAGCAGCAAAGGATGGTGTCTGGTTGAAGGGACTAGTCAGTGATTTGGGGCTACATCAATTGATAGTTTAAGTGCAATTTGTCTAGCTAAGGATTAGGTTCATCATGAGAGAACCAAGCATATTGATGTGAGGTATCATTTTTTGAAAAATGAGAAGAGGGTTGTAGTGAAGAAAATCAGCACCAAGGATAACCCTGCTGATATGTTCACTAAATCAGTTCAGCAGAGCAAGTTTCAGTTGTGTCTGGACTTGCTGAATATTCAAAGCTTGTAAACTGAAATCTTAAAACTCAGTTGAGGACATATCAACTTGAGTGGATTCTCGAGAGAAAGTGCAGCATCTTGTACATCCTGGCATTGACGAATGCATACGTACAAAATGCGTCGATTATGCAATCTGGTGACGTTGAATGAGAGTTCAAGTCAAGGTGGAGATTTGTCGATTTTGGTGACTTGATCTAAAACTAAGAAATATTTGGTGGAACTAATCTGGGAAAACTGAGACTGAGATTGATGGTCAGTTCAGTTAAGTATATTCAGTTCTGTGAAAGTCAGTTTGATGAAGTGCAACTGAGTTTCTTACAGTCGATGGTCGGTTTACGGTCTACTTGAGTTATCTTGAGTATAGCTAAGTTCTACATCTGAGCAACTAATTACAAGTCTGGGAAGTCAATTTTTGAACTGGTTTTAAATCCTGGTGGATAACAAATGGGGTGGGGGTCCACATCTGGGGTATTTATGGTAGTTCCGACAAAGATCTTTGGCGGTTAGGGTTTGGGACTTGTGTCTATAAATACCAATGTTGTAATCAATGCAACGTGTGTCTTTCAAGAGTGTTGTTTACACACTTGTGAAAACCTTGTAACTCTGTGCATAATAAAATATCTCCTTCTCTGTCCATGGAGTAGTCGGCACAACGCCGGAAACCATGTTAAATCGCTGTGTTCTTCTTGTTTCTGTGTTTAACAATTCCGCCATTCTTTAACGTTTGCATTGCTATCTGTGTTTGTTTCTTTCTTAAATTGCATATTCCTATCTGCGTTTATAACATCTGCTTACTGTGGTCTCAAATCCGAATATTCAACGACATGTATGTAAAACTGCAACATGATGATTTCTACGGAAAAACCCATAATTTGTTCCCGGATCGGATTAAAATCTATTTACCGAATCGTCTTCTTTTATTTCCTTTTCATTCTTTATTTTCTTCTTCTGACGACCTCTGCTCCACGTTTACATTTGCAGCGTGTATATACATATTCTGGTTTTTTCCTTTTCCTTGCCTTTTAAATTCTCAACGCCCTTGTCTTTTCTTGATGCTTTGTTTAATTGCATGAATGTATAAAGCAATGGGTCAACTATCAGCCGTTCACAAACCCACGGAGCATATAACTCAAAAGCTAACCATTTTTGCAAGTAATTACTTAATTATTTATATCAATCCTCTACCGATCAAAATCCTAAATTTCATTATTTAATTCATTAATTATATATTAGGGCAAATAAATTCACAGGATTACCATTTTTACACTTACTTAAAAATCAGGGGTGTTACATCATTCCCCCCATAAAACAAGTTTCATCCTCGAAACTGAACATAACTAGGAGGTACTAGAACTCTGGAACTTCGCAAAACATCTCGTCTCCTTACTCTTATGTCGTCTTTGCCGGTGTATGACTGCTTCACTTAACCAAGACTAGTTGTACGCCTTCCTTCTTAACTTTTTTCATCTTCTGTTCTAAAGTGCATTTGATTCTTACACGTAGGTCAAGATCTTTTCAACCATTTCAAGGTCAAAGCTTACTTCCACATCATTGTCGGTTAAGCATTCCCTTATGATTGACACATGATGGACGTCACGCACCCGTGAAAGGGATTTTGGTAACTCCAACCGGATAAGCTAAAGGTCCGACCTTTAGCCAAGATCATGTAAGGACCTTCATAACTAGGGCTTCATTTGTATGTTTGGCCAAACCGTATTGCTTCTCTTGCCGAGGACGCCTTTAGATACACTTTATTTTCAACTTCAAACTCTAATAGTTTTCTTCTTCCATCTTTTTAACTCTTCTACCTGTCTTGAGCCATCTCGAGGTTGCGACGGTGCACTTCAGTATTCTCATTGGCTTGCTGTATCAACTCTGGTCTTGTATTCTTTCGCTGTTCCATATCATCCCAGACGACTGGCGCTCTACACTTCCTTCCATATAAAGCTAGAAATGGTGGCATCTAGATGTTGGCATGGTAACTATCATTGTAGGCTGCAACTCTGCCATCTCTATCTTCATGAAAGGTCATCTGTAGTACCGTTCCAACCCTTTGTACATCTTGGTTGCTCTGGGATGACTTGCAAACACTACCTGTGGGCTTCATTCATCACTGTCTTCCTCAACTCTCCCATATTTGGGACACGAAGCTGATTATGATGCCAAAGGTTCCAATCTTCATCTAACTAGTAACCACTGGCTGGTTTGGTTCAGGCCACCCACTTGTAATCGACCACAACTGGATCATCGTCTTGTTTTTCATGATCTCATCAACTGCCTTGAATCTTGCAATCAATGGTACTACACACTTAACTTGCTCTTGATGAATATATTCTGAATGCTTAAACTTCCACAGCTGATCAACAACTTCTGGAACACTTGACTTCTTTTTACCTCATTCTTCATCAATACGACACAAGCTTATTGAAGGACTGTAAGGGTCCCAACTGAATGTTTTTCTAAGACTTTTTAGGGATGGAGAACATGCATTTTCCGTACTTTCTCTCTGGCAGTCTGATCCAAATCTTATGCCAATAAGGGTTAGCTTGGAAAAAAAGTAATAATAAAGTTCAAGAGTGACAAGTTGAGCACCAGGGTGGTATGTCAACTTGGTAAGCTGAAGGAGAGGTAATAAGTTCTCAAACAAGAGAGGTTGTAGGGTTTACAAGACAAAACATGGTGATTCCATGTCGAAGGAAGTTTGAAATTTGTTCAAAATAGAAGGATGAGGAATTGTGTCATAATACAAAAGGTAGCCACCAGAAGGAATAACAAAGGAACATCTTGTAGATAAGATTCTTTTGAGAGTGTGGAATTCTGCAAGCTATGGTGGTCTGCAAAAGAACTCAGAACATTTGGAAGAAAGGTAATGAGTTTTTCATATAAGCCCTTAGAAAGTGGAGACATTAAGAGAAACATCACATGATGGTCTTGGAAACATCTAATACAAAAAGGAAAAGAGGATTGAACCTGGAAACCTTTAACACAAGGAGAAATGATATCTGACTCGAGAACATTAGGCAAGTGACCTTAATTGTTAATTATGTTGATCAACAAAATGGTTGTTGGCGAACTAAGAGGGTTCTCAATTCGCATGAATGTTGTAGAGTAATCATCCCACAACAGAAAACAAGGAAAAAAGTGCAAGGTCGCGCACTTGAAAGAATAAAAAATTTAGAAATCAAGAAGAGAGCAAGAATCTCAACATGAAGGAGCTATGGAGACAAAATGAGTACACCAAAAGGTCTCAGAATGAAATACACATTTGTCAAGAAGTGTCCAAGTTTGCATTAGTCAAAGAGAGGTTATTTCAGGATTTACAAGGGATATAAATTTCCTCAAAGTAATGTAAAGGGAAACCAAAAGTTTTGAAAAAGAGTCTGTGATATACATGATTTTGAGTAAATGATGAAAAATACTTAAGAAATGACAAATAATGTTTGATTTCATAGAATTAATTCAAACTTCCAAAAGAGGTGTAAAAACAATAATTGACGGCCCAATTCAAGGGTTCAAGGTTGCACTATTCGAGAGGAATAATACAATGTCAATGAATAAGTGCTCAAGGTTATTCCTTATGAGGGAATGAAAAGGTTAAAACAAAACAGACATTTCAACTAGTTTACCAAAATTGTTATAGAACCACAAAGACATAAGAGGGAACACCAAAAGGTTTGTCCGGTGGTTCATGGCACTAAATGGCCTGAGAGAGATTTAAAGTTGAAAAGGCGCAAGGTGCATTAACCTGAATTGAAATTTATTGATTGTGGAGTCCATATGCTGGTTGGCAAGATTGGTCCGGAAGGCATCTTGGCAAAGACTGCCTTCTGCTTGAACTGATTTAGCGTAGATTGCCAAAAGGTTGAGGTTAAGTAATTAAAAATGTATGTCATTGTAGGCTTTAAAGACTTGACTCGCAAGATGGTGAGATGCTACCTTGAAAGAGCAGGCAACATTAGATGAAAAGGTTACAATATCAACACTACCTTTAAGAGGGAAGATAAGAATGAACACAAGTAAGAAGAATGTTTTGTCATTAGGGGATTTAATCAATTTTGGATTTTAAAGGAGGAAAGAAAGTACAACAATGCAACATTAGAGAGAACTTGTTTCTTTGATTTTGAAAAGTAAGAAGGAGTGAACTTGTTCACAAAGTAAGGCTTAAGGAGATATGTTTCTGAGATAATTCATGACAGAAGATGGCGAGAAGTTATTGAACTCAAATACCTCAAGTGAGGAATCGAATGGAAGTAATTTACTGGAAAAGGCATAAAAGGTTTTGAACTTCAAACATAGCATACTGGAAGGTAATGTCTTCATGCTTGTTTATAACTACAAAAGAAACCATAATGTTAGACTTACAAACATCCTACTAAGAGACTTACTCTAGAAGAAGATCAAACTTCGAGGAAACTTCTAAACATCACAATCATAACTTATTACTCTCTTAACCCAAACCTTAAGTCAAGGAGGTGAGGATTCTTTTTAGGCTGTTGTCAATGATATTTTATTCCGGATCTGATATTATCGACTTGTGCAGCCCAAACCAAAAGGATTTTATGCACGATCAAAGGGGAAAAGATATAGATTCTGGAGTTTCCCAGGTGACAGCAAAATATTAGAATTTTCGGATGAGAAGAAATCGGTCAAAAACAATTATTTTTGCCGAATGCACAAGCTGTCAGAATTTCCAGATAAGTAAACACTGATTTGAATTGCAGATTGTGATCAAATGAAAAGGAATTTGAACTTAATCCCAAAAGGAAAGTTATAGATAAAAGTTTTTTCCGAAACATATCAAAAATTCAGGTAATGTGAATGTGGTTAAACTATTCAAAACAGAAGAAGAAATGAAAGTGATGATGCAGATTTTCGGGACAGAGTGTCCGGCATTAACATAAATTTTCTGAACAATCCATATTGATTATCGAGTTTATGTAAGAAGAGAAGTTGTAGATAAAACAGTAATCTATCTTGCTGAAATTTTTCAGAATTTTTGGAGCAGGGGAAATGGGTTTACCTGAAAGGAAAACACCAAAACAAAAGGCATTCACTCGTGTTGGATTAAGCCAACCACGAGGATGATGAAAACTGTGTGCCAAAGCAGAAGACCTTTAATATTAATAGTTGAAACGAGTGAGAAGCACTTGGAATGTATATAATTGTATATGGAGTTCGTGTAGAGCAATGTCAAGGAATTTTGGTAAACACAAACCAAGTGATAGTGAAAAGAGGGAGTGGAGGATATGTAGAGTTGAGTCGGACATCATTCTCTACGGGAATAGGTCAAGCCAAAGTGTAGGCTTCGACATTGAGGTGTAGAAAGAAGTGGAGAGATCACAATATAGAGTGTAAGGAATATTCAACCAAAAGGACCTCAACTTAAAGGTGTAGGCATAAGACTCCGATCCCAAAGTTTTACTTAGAGGGGTTTCACTTAATCCTAGGTGATGTGGTTTGGTTTAAATACTTCATCCGTAAGGATTGATTACATAACGGACTAACTTACAAGTGCTCCTTGTAGTTTTCTTAGCCATGTGTCAAGAAGAAAGGGCCAGCTAAGCTGCTAAAGAAACTTATAAAAATTTATCTTAGACTACGATCTTAGATGTAAGATAGGAACTTTGGCTCTAATACCAACTGTGACGCCCCGTTCCGGATATCGAGTATTTATCTGTAAAGAATGCCCGACATGCATATATTAACTTTTATATTTCCAAAATTAATATATACATAAGCCTCGTAACAATTAATCAGAGTAAAAGCGGAATAAATTAAATCTAAAAGATTACTCGGAAAAAGAAAGTCAAACGACAATCTAAAGGATCACCAAGTCCCAAATTCTATGTCAAATAAAACTGAAACGACAAAAAAACAAAACAAATGTTGTTCGACTCATTACATACCAAATGAAACGGAAGAGGTACTAAGTCTATGTCTCAAAAATGAATGAGTAAAAGTGCATAAGATAAATGTCCAAGTAATCGTAACTTTAGAGCGCGCTCAAGCGTCAACTCTATCAACTCCATCGTCATAACCAAAATCATCATCATCCCGTCAACCACCTTCTCGGGGTGGGAACAAAAGAGAGAGAAGAGGGGTAAGTACTTACGTACTTAATAAGGGGTAGAAGAAACGGTTACATACAATATATAAGAAACATATATCACATATGACAATTAAATTCTACAAACTCTACCACATAGGTTGTATTGAGATCACTCTCACCCTCTACTAGATCACATAGTATAACCTCTCGCTCATAAGTTTGTTACACCTATATCAAAGGACAATGTGCATGGTGAGAATGCACCGAGACATATTAAGCTACTCTCAAGGGGGCATGGACTTAGGTCTCCATGTGGGAAGTTACACATTGTCCCTTGACACATAACTCAAAAGGGTTTCAAGATTCCCATGCTTCGATTTAGAAACGTGCATTACCAATGATATTGACGGTTTAGCTTTTAGAAAACCATATATGTATTTATGAGTTAAGTTCTAACCACCTGGTTCATTCACGTATAAGGCTCCTTAGGGACTTCTAGTCCTATACATCTAGTTACAGTACCTAGCACGTTGTAAAAACATCAATGACTACTAAGTCAATGTTCCACAAGGCCTAAACAACGCCTTCCGGTGCGCCCACCTTCTCCCCGTCGAGGGTCTCAGTTGTGGTGCGATTTGATACCAGGGCTACCAGAAGTCGATGTTCGGCATTGTAAAAATAACATAGAATGCCCCCAAGGCATGCATACCAAGAATATCACATTATGCAAAATTGAATAACTAAACAAAGTATGAAGGCACCTTTGGCGCCCACCAAGAACCGATTGGCGTCCACCAACCTTTCACAGAAACTAACACACCATTCTGCCCCACTCATGGCGCCCGCCAAACCTCCTTGGTGTCCGCCAAAAGTGAACAGAGTCACACCGCTTGCTTTTGGCGCCCGCCAACCACTGTCGGCGTCCGCCAATACTTACCCGATCATTCTGTTAACCTGCTGTAATTTTATACTGAACGATCACCATCCTTATTACTACCCAAACCTGCAATTTCACATTAGTAATACATAGCATAAGACAAAAAAGATCTGTTTAAGAACACCCCATTACTGCATTGTTGGATGAATTAACGGCCCCTATCCGATTCATTTCAACTTCTCGTTATTTAACTACGATTTTGATTGAAGAACGGTGTATCATTTGATGATGAAATCATCCTCATAATCCTTCTTCTCCCATTTCTTTCAGTAAGTCGCTCCGTCTATACTTCACGCTCAAATTTTGTACAATTGAACCCCAAACACTACCAACCAACATATGCTTGCATATATTCCCTTATCCATTTATTACTTTCTTCAAATTTTCTTTTCTCTGCACCCCAACTTGGTTCAACCACTTCTTTCTTTCCTTTTTTTTCAAAACCCACGCATCCTTTCTGTATAAACAATAATATATACAATATGTACAATCAAGTAGATTCTCGACGACATTTTCAGAGCCTGAAAAAATTAAAACAAGCGCTTTTTTTTTTATAACAAAACCAATATCCATACATAAATGAAATGAATCAAATTGCGTATAAGAAAAGATTAAGGCGAAATTATAATAATTGTATCCAACTACATATTACAAATGTCAAAACAACAAAAATTATTGAATCAGTAACGGGAATATAAAATGTCAAACCTGCGTAGCACACAGGATTCGAACCTGCGTTTATAAGGTAAAATATCCACTCTAACACCACTACGCCAATACACAGTAATATCATATTACTGATTGTTGTACTTCTTATATAAAAATAAAATTGTAAAACATGTAACTATGGGCCCCTCTTGTATCGTGGGCCCGGGTCGGTCGCCCATCCCGCCCGGGCCCAGGGCCGGCCCTGTGTACAATACTATCTTTATTCTCACTCAATGCTTCCCCTTCTTTCACGTTAAAACACAGCCAAGTATTAATATGAGCAATTCATATGTATACGTATATGCATTTATCAATATGGTGCTTCTACTAATGTCATTAGCCCTTCCGTACTGTAATCCAAACTCTAATTTAGGACTAGAAACGAATACGTACGAAACCACGAATTGTTGTAATGGAAACAATCTCCGCGATGGGAGGAATACTTCCGCCTACTGTGGTCTCAAATCCGAATATTCAACGACATGTATTTAAAACTGTAACATGATGATTTCTACGAAAAACCCGTAATTTGTTCCGGATCGGATTAAATAATATGTTTACCGAATCGTCTTCTTTTATTTCCTTTTCTTTCTTTATTTTCTTCTTCTGACGACCTCTGCTCCACGTTTACATTTGCAGCGTATATACATATTTTTGTTTTTTTTACTTTTCCTTGCCTTTTAAATTCTCAACCCCCCTTTCTTTTCTTGATGCTTTTTTTAATTGCATGAATGTATAAAGCAATGGGTCAACTATCAGCCGTTCACAAACCCACGCAGCATATAACTCAAAACCTAACCATTTTTGCAAGTACTTACTTAATTATTTTTATCAATCCGCTACCGATCGAAATCCTAAATTTCATTATTTAATTTATTAATTAAATATTAGGGCAAATAAATTCACAGGATTACCATTTTTACCCTTACTTAAAAATCAGGGGTGTTACACTTACTTTTAGCAAGAAAGTCTTTCTAAAGGGTATTGGGTATAAAACAGACTTATAATATGACTAAACTTGGTCATTGTTATAAAATAACGGAGTAGTGGATGTGATGTGATCCAGCTCAAGAAGAATGAAGACAAGCCCATAAAATACACTATCTATGCTATTGGGTTTGAGAATCATACTATTGGGTTTAAGGAGATCTGTTGGTCCCTTGGAAAGGCAAAACAAGTTTAGGGGGGGGGGGGGGGGGGGTGAATAAACTTATCACCAAAAACATTCCAAAAACTGAAAGTTCCCCAGGAACTGAGTTTCCATTAAACTCAAACTGAACAATCAAACTAACGTACAATATGACTCAGTTCAGTTTCGTTCCAGCCCTTAAATCCTGTGTAGGAGTTAGCTAATTCAGTTTAGCTGATGCTATAACTGAACTAACTTGCAGCGGATAATATCAAGCCTTTTATGCAATAGATGTAACAATACAGATCTAAGTCTCCTATGTATCGATTACATGCGTGCACTCGATGTCTAATGTTGTGAGTGATATCATGATTATGTAGTAAATATTAATGCGTAAAGTAAATCAACACAAAATTTGTTTATGGAAGTTCCGGGTGGTGTAATCCCGTACGTCTCCCCTTCTCCTATGGTGTAGGAGGTATCACTAGAATCTTGAGATAATCATTACAAAATCCTAGCCCAATGACAAATCCTTCACGACACCTAGTTTCACTGCCTACACATAATGAAGAAAGGTAAGATTGCTCCTTCACTCACTGACACCGATCATTTGGAGGTGGAATGACTCTTCACCACTCACCACTATCACAAACACAAAGTCCATAAATCGCACCAACAAATATGGCAACAAGTTGCAACCAGTATGAGGAAAGGTGGAGTTGCTCTCCTCAAACTATGCACGATCAACCCTTTTTCACAAAGGTTAGGTTTAGAATTAATCAAAAGATTAATTCAGTGAACTGTCTGCTTCTTCTGGATATGGTGTTGCAGCTCCAAGATGCCTTCTTCCCCCTTAATGGGTTACTGGATCTTTCTTTTGAATCTTCAAGGCAATTCCGTTGGCTTCCCCTTTTTTTAGATATGAAATCTGATTTTCCGGATCTGGATCTTCCGATATATGCTTGTAAAGCTTTTTCAGATCTTGTTCTCTTAAGTGCTTTCCTCTTTGTATTTATAGGGCCAATGTAACGGTCAAATGAATCTTATAGCCGTTACATTTGTCGTTTAGCCAACGTTCATATGTACGACCTTTTGTCGTTTTGTTATTTCAAATTCAACAAGGCCTTAACTCAGTTTTCTACTCTTCTTCAAACCTGAGTACCTCGTATACTTGACATCTGACCTTAATTAACTAAGTCAGGGTACACCATTCAGTTTCTTCTTTTTCCTGGTAACTGATAATCTTTGTCCTTAAGATTATTCAGCTTTACATGCTCTATAGTTCAGTTTCAGGTCACCACAGACTTGCCTGAATCCTGACTTATAGTCATGACTTAATCAGCTTATAACTGAGTTTTCCACCTCAGTTCTTCAGTCTTCAATAACTAAGTCTGTGTCCCTCAGTTCTTCAGTCTTCTAGATAAGCCAACTGAGTTTGTGTCCCTAAGCGAACTGATCTTCTTCAGTTTTCTTATGACTGAGTCTGATCCCTCAGTTCTTCATATGTATATTCAGTTTGCTTCCTATGACTCAGATGTTCGCCTAGTTTTTATCTATTACAATGCTTGTCTAAAACAACCTATACAAAGTTCAGACTCTAGATAGAACTTATACATTTTCTCTATATAATTTCTTGCTTCTTCTTTTATTATGCACTATAACAGTTAGTTATGACTTCATCATCATGGGTTGTATGTGATCTTACTAATTACGTGAAAAATCATCATCAAAACACAGATATTATTTCCAACAATTTCCCTCTTTTTGATGATGTATCATAACCCTCCCTAAAAGCAATAATAAGAGAATAATGCAAGAAATCTTAACAAATTAAAATAACAAACTAAAAACAACTGAGTTCATTACAAAGTTATGCCAAAACAAGCTGAGTTACTGGGTTTATTACAAATTTTCTTTTTCCAAGGACAACATCTTTTCACCGGGAAAGATACTTCTTTTTGTTTCTAGAAGCCTTCTTTCTTTTCCTTCTTCTCTCGATTCACCATCTCTGGGCTTGATATCCAAGTATTCATTGATCAACCGATTTGCTTCTTCATTATCTTGATTTTTGAGTTTCATCAAGATCTCTTTAATTTCCTCATCCATTGTCTGGTTTCAATTCAGCTTCCCCCTCAGTTTTTATCTCTTTGCCTTCATCTGCCTTTAAATTTTCTTTCAATCTGACACACATTGCAAGCTTCTTCCTGATGTTCAACACAGCTTTAACTGAGGCTTCTTCATCTTCCTCAGTTCTTGTTTCTTTAAAGGTTTCTTCTGCAACTAGCTCTTCGATCAGATTATCAACTGCTTCTCCATTTTGTTGAATAGCAAGTAGATAAGTATCTACTTGTCTGTCTTGTTCTTTAACCAACAACTTGGCATAGATTTCTTCAGCTCTTTCAGTTTTATCAGCATCACCTTCAGTTTTATCTTCCTCCTTGTTTGAAGATATGCAAAAGCTTTCTTCAAATAACTTTTGCAAGGTGATAATGTTGGAGTATTTGTTCAGACCTGAGTAATGTGCTGTTCCAATAAATTCATGTAAGTTGTAGAGCTTCTGTTGTAGAGTCTACATCAGACTTTGGATGATCACTTTTAATCCTTCCAATTTCTCTTCAGTTTCAGTTAATTGGAGCTGAGATCTTTCAGTTGCATCATGGGGAATATCCTTCAGTACGGATTTGCTTGTAGACACTTTATGAACTTGAGATGAGGAACTGGCTTCATGATAATGAGAGTCACCACTTAATAATTCTCTTTCATAATCAGTCGCGCAAAATTCAACATCTTCCAAAGCTTCTCTTTGCTCCTCAGTATATTCTTCATGCATCTCAGTTGGAAGTTCACTTTCTTCAGTTTCATCTTCAATTAGAATAGTGTCTTTTGTTTCAGTTTTCTTTGCAAGAAATTTGTTCCACATCCTTCTTTGTCTCCTCAAGGTTCTGTCATCCAGATTTACCGTTTCACTTGAGTTAGAGTTTGAAGTTTCTCTCCTATCTTCCTCATCGACTTTCCTTTTCTTCGCTCCACTGGACACTGATTTCTGTATTACTACTGATTCTGTGGATTTTGAGATGGAGAAGTAGTCTAGTATACTTTGAACTAGATAAGTAAATCCCTTTTTCAGTAAGAACTTTTCTCCAACACCCTTCCTCCCTTGGCTTTTTGCTTTTTCATCTGAAACTTGTTTAATCAGTTGCTTGAGAACAAACTTGTTCCAATCCAGTTTTTCTTCAAACCAAATAGCATATATAAGTTTCAATTTCTCTGTTGACAGAGTGTAAAGATTCCAGGTGTGACCAATGACATTTTTGGTCAGCAGAATTGTAAAAAAACGTGAATTCTCATTTTTGTTGATGAATGGATCCAATGAAATTCTTCTTGTCTTTGTTGAGTGCTGTGACATTCCAAAGTTTGTCTTTTTCTTCATTTCCAAAAGTGAGAGATGAAGATCCTCCAAATATGTCCAAACCAAAGATCAGAGAAAGCAGATGTTCATTAACAGTAATGCTTTTATCTTGAACTGCTGTCCTGAAACTCTTTCCATCATCGGCGATTACAGCATTTCTGTAGAAATCTTTGATATTTTCTGGGTACAAAGTATTGACCTTTGTATCAATCAGATTTTCAAGTCCTCGAACATTTTTGATTTTGTCTGCAATCTGAGTTGATAGGATGTAGTTTTAAATTTTTTGACTGAAGTCATCCAGACTCATGGTAATTCCTTCATCAATGTTATATCCCTCCATGGATCTAGGTTAAAATTCTTGGGGAATTTTGAATATTATGAAAATGATTGAGCAAGATTTTGTCAAAAGTGCATTTCTGAGTCCTTCAATCGTTTTCAATAAGAGTCGTGTCGTAATCAATAAGATTTGTAGGGATGCACATCTACTTTTTCTCCTTGATTGACACGTGGCTTCAGGTGATTTGTCTTGTCAGCCTAAGCGACAGATGGTAGCTGGAAAGTTTTCTGCTTTTGACTAATTTGCCCTTCATCAGCTTTTGCCTCTTTCAGCTTCGTGTAGAAAGTCAGTTAAGGATTTTGTAATAAAGACTGACTTTACCTGCAAAAACAGTTTTAAGTTTTCTTCGGTACCCATATCTTCTTGGGTCCGGCTGGATTAATTACTGAAATGCAGACTTCAGATTCTTTGATGAGAGAATTAACCTTTCTCATCTCTTTCCTAGATAGGCCATTACGCTCAACCTTAGTTGATTTCACAAGGATTCTTTTAGATTTATCATCTTTATTTTCTTTGTGTAATCCACTAGGTCTTCTAATATTTTGATGTCTAGAGTTTATATTCCTTGAAATCTTAAGACCGGGTAACGATGCGGAATTATCATTGCTTTTGTCAAATTTGCTAGATATTAACCTTTCAGCTAGATTTGACATCTCAGTTTCAAGAAACTCATTCCAATCTTTTGCTTTGCCAAGTTCTATATATTTTAGTTTCAACTCAGTGTGAGTTTTTCTGTCATCTTGGCAGCTCAGAGTTTCTCTGACTGAGTTCAGCAAATGATAACTGAGTTGAAGAGTGTACCTTTTCTTGATTATTTGTTGGAACTTCACGATATGAATGCACATTCTTTGGTTGCTCTAATGAAACTTTTATATCGTCAGTTTCTTGCAACAACTTCTTTTCTTCTTCTTCTGAGAAGTTACTTAGTGATGGAACTCCTCTGGATTCGTCATCATGTATATTGACAATAATATCCACATCATCACTGATTTGAGGTTCTGGATTTGTATGTGAATTTGTAGCACTGAACCCCTCAAAAACTTGATCCTGAACATCAGATACATTTTGCAAACAGTTAGTCAGGGGGTGAATGATCCAAAATTCTAGATGTATTCATTTTGATTAAGTGCTTTTACAA
Organism: Gentiana macrophylla; assembly: GCA_026214975.1. Taxonomy (NCBI): domain Eukaryota; kingdom Viridiplantae; phylum Streptophyta; class Magnoliopsida; order Gentianales; family Gentianaceae; genus Gentiana; species Gentiana macrophylla. The sequence continues at coordinate 87,380,143 of CM047805.1, read as the reverse complement.
CTGATACAGTGAGGGGATTTCAACAACTGGTGGGTAAGATATCTTTGGATCACTTCCAAACGGAAGAACTGCACCGATACCAATTGTAGGTCCATTGGAAAGGCTAACACAAGTTTAGAGGGGGGGGGTGTGAATAAACTTGTCACCAAAAACTTTCCCAAAACTGAAATTTCCTCAGGAACTGAGTTTCTATTAAACTCAAACAGAACTATCAAACTAATGTACAATATGACTCAGTTCAGTTTCGTTCCAGCCCTTAAATCCTGTGTAGGAGTTAGCTAATTCAGTTTAGCTGATGCTATAACTGAACTAACTTGCAGCGGATAATATCAAGCCTTTTATGCAATAGATGTGAAAATACAAATCTAAGTCTCCTATGTATCAGTTCTGTGCTGACTTAGTGTCAAATGTTTGCTGAGTGAGTGATATCATGATTATGCAGTAAATATAAATGCGTAACGTAAATCAACACATAATTTGTTTATGGAAGTTCCGAGTGGTGTAATCCCGTACGTCTCCCCTTCTCCTGTGGTGTAGGAGGTATCACTAGAATCTTGAGATAACTTTTACAAAATCCTAGCCCAATGACAGTCTTTCACGACACCCTAGTTTCACTGTCTACACATAATGAAGAAAGGTAAGATTGCTCCATTCACTCTGAACACTGATCCTTCGGAGGTGGAATGACTCCTTCACCAGCTCACCACTATCACAAACACAATCCGCAAACTGCACCAACAGCTGTGGCAACCAAGTTTCAACCGTATGAGGAAAGGTGGAGTTGCTCTCCTCAAACTATGCACAGCCAACCCTTTTTCACAAAGGTTAGGTTTAGAATTAATCAAGAGATTAATTCAGTGAGCTGTCTGCTTCTTCTGGATATGGCGTTGCAGCTCTAAGATGCCTTCTTCCCCCTTAATGATGTTACTGGATATTTCTTTTTAATCTTCAAGGCAATTCCGTTGGCTTCCCCTTTTTTAGATATGAAATCTGATTTTCCGGATCTGGATCTTTAGATATATGCTTGTAAAGTTTTTTCAGATCTTGTTCTCTTAAGTGCTTGCCTCTGTGTATTTATAGGGGCAATGTAACACTCAAATGAATCTTATAGCCGTTACATCTGTTGTTTAGCCAATGTTCATATGTACGACCTATTGTCGTTTTGTTATTTCAAATTCAACAAGGCCTTAACTCAGTTTTCTACTCTTCCTCAAAACTGAGTACCTCATATACTTGACTTCTGACCTTAATTAACTAAGTTAGGGTACACCATTCAGTTTCTTCTTTTTCCTGGTAACTGACAATCTTTGTCCTTAAGATTATTCAGTTTTACATGCTCTATAGTTCAGTTTCAGGTCACCACAGACTTTCCTGAATCCTGACTTATAGTCATGACTTAATCAGCTTCTAACTGAGTTTTCCATCTCAGTTCTTCAGTCTTCAATAACTGAGTCTGTGTCCCTCAGTTCTTCAGTCTTCTAGATAAGCCAACTGAGTTTATGTCCCTCAACGAACTTATCTTCTTCAGTTTTCTTATGACTGAGTCTGATCCCTCAGTTCTTCATATGTATATTCAGTTTGCTTCCGGTGACTGAGCTGTTCGCCTAGTTTCTACCTATTACAATGCTTGTCTGAAACAACCTATACAAAATTCAGTCTCTAGATAGAACTTATACATTTTCTCTAGACCATTTCTTGCTTCTTCTTTTATTATGCACTATAACAGTTAGTTATGACTTCATCATCATGGGTTGTAAGTGATCTTACTAAATACGTGACAAATCATCATCAAAACACAGATATTATTTCCAACAAGATCAATTAGAGTTTTTGTTTTAAAAAGGTTAAACTCTAACCTTAAGGGTCCCCACTCCGCCGGTCCCTCAGCTGAGTGGAGAATGTTAACCAGGATCCCCAGTTGCTTAGAATCATGGGCTTGCCACAGAGGGTACAATTCGCCCCCTTTAACCAGGCTCTGTTTGTTTTGGGTTGGAGTTTTTTTTGGGGGTTTTTTAGATAAAGTGATCGAAGTAATAATTAGAAAGTTAAGATGTTTTTTTTTTAAATTTGTGTAGATTATGATTTGATTGGTGAAATAAAGTAGTATAATAAATAAAATAATGGTAAAAAAAGATTATAAAGTTGATAAAGTAAAATGATGAGAGATAATTTAATATTTTTTTATTTGTTGTTGAAGAAATGATTGATAAGAAAATTGTAAGATATGATGGGTGATGTTTTAAAAAAAACCCTAAAAAAAACTCTACCCAAAACAAACAGGCTCTTAGAGTTTTTTTTTTAAAATCTATTTTCGGTGTTAATAAGGCCAGACCATCATTAAGTGGCACCACTTTTGAGTTATTGGACTTTATTTTACTTATTTTTATTAGTTCTTTATTAATAAATGTCATATTGGGTCCAAGTGAGTCATTAAAGCTCAATAAGGCATGTTAGGCGAAATTTACAAGTGAAATTATCCCACGTTGCTTAGATGAACTAGTAACTTGGAGATCATAGCCTATATAAGGCATATGAGTGTTTTTTACAAACAATTCAAGTTTGAGAGTTATAATGTTAAAGTCTTTTGACTTTGCTTTAATCACATGCGTGTGAAAGTCTCTTCGTCGTAGAGATTCACCTTTTAAAAACATATCAACGCTTTGAGCAAGCGTTGTTGTGTTCTTGCCAATGTTTCTTAGATTGGAATATCTAAGTTCGTTGTTTTGAGCTCGCTATTGAATCTTTTAGAAGATCCTTGGCAACATTCGTTCCTGATTCATATCATCTGGTATCAAAGCATTGGTTTACTAAAGGTAATCAAATATCCCTTTCTTGTTTTTCTTTCTTGCATAATTCTTATTAAAAATCGATCTTTTTTTGAACGTCAAGAACCCTAACCTAGTTGATCAAGGACATCAAGAACCCTAATCCTGCATATCTCTTATTATTTTCTAGTCTGACACACGTTTTTATCCACGTTTTTTCGTTCCTTAATTACCTCCAAAAATTCTGAAATTTTTACCACATCTAAAACACATATTGTTCTATATTTGTCTTTTTTACATCAAATTAAAATTCGAATTAGATCTTGCTGGAAACTGCATCTCATTACGGAACAGTCTATTCAGAAAAACTGCAGCAGTAAATCTTACATGAAATTAGATTCAAAAGGGTTAAACAACTCTGAATAACCTGAAATTTGGTGGTGTTATGTAAAATTGTCTTCTCTACAAATTTTTGCTTTTTAGTTTTTACTGATTTGTAACAGATTGATCACAATTTGCAAGTTCATTTCTGGAAAATTTTGACAAATTGTTGCAGTTGTAGAAAAATGGTTATTTGGTCAATTTATACTCGTCCAAAATTCTGCTTTTTGAGTATCATTTGTATAGTCCTTAACCTAAAAGTCACCTTTTATTTCAAGTTCAATTTCAACATCATTTGGGCTGCAGGTGCCAATAAGTGCAGGGCTGATTCTGGATAACTCATTATGTCTTCTTGTTCTTGTTTATTCTACACACACCCTACCACTCTGATCTTGTTCCTAGGATCCCGGCTTCGTGAGAAATTAAAATCATCCTTTCTTGAAACATAACTAAAAGTTCCTACGATCCCGACTTACCCTAAAAGTGAAATCATCCATTCTTGGTTCTCTTTTCACATCATGCAACCTTACCTCACTTCCATATCCATTCAACTCCATCAACATCTTATTTTCCTTTTAGGATCTTTGGTTTCGGTAGCTACACATTGCTCATCTTTCTGATTGGTTTGAAAAGGGTTATTTATACAACGTGGAGATTTGTGAGGATTTGAATTTTTTAAACAATGTCGGGAGACGTTGGTTTGTTTATGGCTGCACAACAATAGGAATGTATATGTCTTTGTGCGGACAATAGATGTCTAAATGAGACTTTGGATAGGTTGGTAAAGCAATTTCAAACATTGACCGTGCAACTATGGTGGCCAATTTACATATTTCACACAACCTGCTTAATTCAAGGCAAGTAATACGAGTTGTGCATTTATCATCTAAAAGAAGAGAATCTGATTAGGAATAAGATGGTTAAAGCGTTGAACTTGCCGATGGAAAAACATCCTTATCCTTATTACTTTGTTGATGTGAGTCATCGATTTTGTGTCACAAGACAAAGATTGATTCTTTTGTCAGTTGGGAGTCATCTCTCTGATATATTATGTGATATGGTGCCACTACATGTTGAACATTTGATATTAGCGAAGCCACGGTTACAATTGTTTAAGATGCATCATAATTCATCCTATACTTGGTATTAATTTTATGATTATGGCAAAAAATATGTCCTTGAATCGCTACCCCCTTATAAAAGAGAGTGACTTCAAGATTCAAGAATGAAAAACAGTGAACCCGCGTGATAAGAAGGTGAAAATGGCTGTAAATCCGCTTGTAGATGAGAATTTAATCATTGAATCTCTAACCCCCGAATATAAAGAATTTCTTCTTTTTGGTAAGGTAAACAGTAAAACTGTAGAAATGGTAGTTTAGGAGGGAGAGGAGTGTGAAATTATTTGTCCTCCAGATACCGTGGGAGAATTTTTGGGCGATGTCATTGGAGAGGATTTAGTAGAGACACTTGACGAGTCAAATGTGGATGAGACACACAATTAGTTGATTCTATTTCAGAAATATGAAGTTTTTATGTTCCTAAATTCTTGTTCCAACTTTGTTGAATCTTCATTGCAAGTTGATGAACATACACCTCAATTTGTGGATGAGAAAGTGGAGGAGGAGATAGAGGAATCTAATTCACTAAGCAATTGTTTGAGCTCTATTTTATCTTCTCTGTAGGTACATGATGATCAAACACATAAAGGAGAACCCGGATTATTGGCTTTGCTCGATCCAACACCTATATTGCATATGGATGATCTTGCCCCGGTTGATATTGGAGGAAATCCGGCGTACACTTTTGTCGATCCATTTTTTGCACATATTGATGAATATCATAATTTGCATTGCTACAATTATATTGCTGCCACACAAGGGCTTCATCTGCCTCTATATCAAGCCGAATTACATTTCTCATGTTTCCTTGGTGATGTGTGCATCATCAGCTTGACGTTTTATGGATTTCCAGTTGTATTTATGCATTGTATTTGATCATGGTATATCATTGATGCTTTTTGAGGGCTATTCAAGATTGGTACATATTGTTGAACTGTATGACATACTTTTGATTCGAGGATGAATCATTTCCAACCGGGAGGGAATGATGTGATCCAGCCCAAGAAGACTGAAGACCAGCCCATAAAATGCACTATCAATGCTATTGGGCTTGAGGAGATCAATTAGAGTCTTTATTATTATTATTTTTTGGTGTTAATAAGGCCAACCCATCAGTAAGGAGCGCCACTTTTGATTATTACAGAGTTATTGGACTTTATTTTACTTATTTTCATTGTTCTTTGTTAATAAATGACATATTGTGACTAGGTGAGTCATTAAAGACCAATAAGGTATGTTAGGCAAAATTTACAAGTGAAATTATCCCACATGAACTATTTATTTGGAGATTATAACCTATATAAGGCATTTAGGTGTTTCTTTTAGAAACAGTTCTAGTTTGAGGGTTATAATATTCAAGTGTTTTGACTTTGTTTTAATCATATGCGTGTGAGAGTTTATTCGTTGTAGTGATTCATCCTTTATGAAATTATCAGCGCCTTGAGCAAGCGTTGTGGTGTTCTTGTCAATGTTTCTTAGTGTGGACTATCAAGGTTTGTTGTTTTGAGCTCGCTAGCTATTGATTCTTTTAGAAGATCCTTGACAACATTTGTTCCTAATTCATATCATGATGTCCATGTAAATGGTACGTGTTTGAATACATTACTTAATCTTCTATATAGCACGTATATATTAAATGCTGTGGAATGGACGAACAATTTTGTCGTCTTGTGAATTTACGTTTTTTTCTTTTCTTTTCCCTGGGCTTAGATAAACGACGTCGTACAAGCTCAGTAAAAATTGTTCAAAAATGTGTTGAAGTCTATCTCTTTCCGGCTTCGCCGCCGGCCGCCGGCCGCTGGAATCATCCACAAACCCACCGGAAATCAACATATCTTTAAAAACCGGCTTAGTATTATTCCTAAGCGAATCAAGCATATCCATAAACTTATCACCAAACCGTGGATGATCTTGAGGAAGCCCGTGCAGGATCGTCTTTAATTGAAACCCGGGTAAGATTTGAACTTTGATTGAATATCGGTGTATTTCAGGAGGCGGTGGTGGATGTATTCGGTGACGAGGAAAGTTATGTGGATATTGGAAAGACAGAGGAGCTCTGCTAGCTTGAACATGGAGTTTACTGGGCCTTGCAAGGGTAAAGGAAAGATGAGTACATGTGGAGGGAGTTTTGATTCATCCATTTTTGCAAAGATTGAAGCTTGAAATTTGCTATGGTGATTCTGACAATAATAATTTGATTGAGGAGGAAGAAGAAGGAAGTGTCGATGGAGGGAGATCTAGAGAAGGGATTTTAATAAAAGAATATATAACTTGTTGAAGTCTATCTCTTACCAAAATTCGTTTGTATTATCTTTGAGATAAATTATTGTCCAAGAATCCATTGAGAAAAATGAAACTGCTTTTAAGGAAAATCCATATGGAAATGATTAATTAACTACTATTATTAATGGAGATTATATATATATTTTTTTTTTGCAATGGAGATTATATTTAGTAGCATATGATTCAATAAACTCCTATAACTTTATGAGAAATAGATCAATGCAATATATTAGTTTAGGGTATGATTTTGGCACCGAGTTTCTCCACAAATAATGCACCGAGAAATGATTTAAGCCTCTCTGTTCTATGGTATTCATCGCAGCAACCTTCTCGGATTGCTCGACTGGTGATGTCATCCCTCTTCCAGATGAAAAGGTACGTTTATTGGAGATTTGAAGTGCATGATTATTCGGGACTGTTTTGTTTCAAATTCTCTAATTTACTAGGCTCATTAGGTGTTTATGACGTGCTTCTCATCAATATCTTAGGTACATTTGGCTGCACAAAGCCTCAAGGGGATGATATCGTCTGAGCAACAAAACGTCAGTCATGCAGTTTCTGGGTTACTTGACGAAGTGAAAACCTTAAGGAGTTACTGGATGAAAATGAAAACTACAATGTGTGTAGGTTCAATATAAGGTCGAACACATCCTATATAAGTATCTGAAGTTTATCGTCTAGAGGAAACTTAGAAGCATCAGTTTACCCTTTTTTTTTTTTGGGTTTTGTACTCTCAGTTCGTGCACGTATATTGATGGTAATGGAAGCAAGTCTGATGTGCAAGTAGAGGATATTGAAGCATCTAAAGCACATACCCTGTGTAAGTTTATACATTTTCCATTTCTTATCCAACATTTCGGGAAATTTTACTACAAAAACTCCCTAATGAGGAGCTATCACTTGCTTACATTATGACAGGTGTCCCCTGTCTTTTTAAACTTGGATGCATGTCATAATGTAATTCGAGAAGATAATATCACTTTAATAGAAGGAGTTTCATAATTGGTTATTTTATGCAGCACCTTACTACATGAGCCTAATCGATGGTGTTAATAAAAGTGACATGAGGCGTAGGGCTCTGATCCTCTTCTGCATTACTCTTTTAAACGAAAATGCAAAGGTAATACGTTAATCCCTTTGAAGATTTATGTGCACAACTTTACGGGTTTATGCTTGAACTAAACTTTGATTGAATTTCTTGAATTTTTGTGAAGGATGCATTTCTTCTTTCAATGGATCAGAAAGGATTGGATATATTAGAGAAAGTTCTAGGCCCAACAATGAAGGATGGATCTCGGGAGCATCAATGGAAGGAATTTAGAATCCCATTAAAAGATGAAGCAAAGAATGTTGAAAACTTTTGTAAACAGCTTGTGGAAATGGAAGAAGAAGCTCTCAACCAAGTTTCGGGTTTTACCGGTTTATGATGATGCTTTTATGACAATACACTGCAATCTTTTTATGCCTAGGGACTTTTCACTACATGTAGTCGGTTGTGCCTACCTTTTGCAAATTTGTTTAAGATTTTGATTTTGCACACCAGCCATAGCCTTTTGTCTTTATTTTGTGTATATAGTTATTTTATTTTTTAGCCTGAGATTTTGGATAGAAGTCTAATCTTTTTTTTTTGATGTTTTGTTTCTGCAGAAACTTGAGTGTACTACTCTCAAACAATGGTTGATGAATATGCAATATGCAATGCGAGGGATCATAAAACAGCCCCATCAAGAAGATGAAAATCGAGAACATCTTAGTCACCATGCAAGCGTATCAATGTAAATGTAAAAAAGCGTACTTCTAGCCAAACTATGCACCCACGGACTTTGTTTTCCAACACATTTTTGAACAATATAAAGACAACGCCAAAGACTCGGATAAATAAACTTGCAACGAGAGCCACATGAAACGAGGGCCTGCTCCGTGCATCGCACGGGGAGGCCAACTAGTATTCTTTATGCATTCATAAGTTGCAATCTAAAAAGTCATTCTCCCCTTATTGTCATTCATTATGCACATTATTGTAACAATAGTTACAAGTTCTTTCATATTCTATTGTAATATATATATATATATATATATATATATATATATATATATATATATATATATATTCTTTCCTTCATTTTTTTTCTACATTTTTGTTTTATTCATTTGGTGTTATACCAATTGTTTTATAACGCCTTATCACCACGAGACTCCACCGATTGACTATTTTTTCATATTAAGTGATCAAGAGCATGGGAATGGCAAGTGTAACGCCCGTTCGGACACGAGTCCTTATCCGGAAAAGGAACGTTAAAGCACGTATAAAATAAAAGTAAATTCATTTTATACGTAAGCCTCTACTATGTCGAATCAAATGAAAGCAAAGCGGAAGCAAAACTCGGGTATATATTTTTTCAACGTCTAAGGATAGAAACAAGAAATTCTAAAGATGGAAATGTAAATTATTACATTGGAAAATGCGAAATCCCAAAAGGCAGTATGTAGCAACCAAAAGAAACCAACAGTCTACCTCGAGAATCATTACAAGAGCCACCAAAGAAAAGCAGTAAAAAACATTCTTGAAACTTCAACGGCGCCTTCACACGTCGTCGTCGTCAAAACTCTCCTCGAACACTGTTTCGTCTTCTCACCCCAAACACATAAAAGAAAATGCATTCGAGGTAAGTACAATGTACTCAAACAAGAAAGAGAAGCTATGAAACCAAAAGAAATTATAAGGAAAGATATTTAAGTCGTTTATTTGGTTATAAGAGACCGACTCAATCTAGGATTCACTTCATGCTCATCAACATGTTGTGACTAACTGTTTCTAACTTAACCTATCTATGTTACAACCGCACTCAAGGGCACTACGCGCATCCCCTCAGCAGAGTCCCTCTGTACTTAGGGTCTTTGACCTACAGAGTTCTTCTACCTTGGGAACACTCTTTTGCAACATATTAGTGGATCACACCAATATCCACGAAGTCTAGAAAAGGTAGACTCCGATAGCACGCACACCTCAGCAGAGTCCCTCCGCACTTAGGGTCTTTTGACCTACGAAGTTCTTCTACCTTCAGAGGTAGCACATGCATCGCGATTTAGCCTGGTGCCTAGCCAAGAGAGACATGTTGTTTAATCTTTTACTAGTCACATACGTTGTTTATTAAGTTATTAGCTAGCCAACCTAAGTATTTTCAAATAATCTCCCTCACACATACTACTCTCTTCCTAGACCACTAGACACGGACAAGTCCTAGCACATACACAGACATTGATGAATGCTAATTCATCAAAGCACAAGCCTATCATGTTCTTCCGACGGATCCGAACTTCAACTCCCTTTAAGAGTACATTCGGTGTTTTAACTGAACGAATCAGAAGCGCAATTTAGGCTTGTCTATATTTATACCATTTTAACATATCATGTATAGGGGTTCATAAAGATAAATCATGTATATAAGGCTGAACAACAACCCACAAAGAAAGAAGGGCAAAACAAGCTAGACGCCCGTTTAAGACCCTGGACGCCCGTCGACCTACCGGGCGCCCGTCCAAAGATGGGCGCCCGTCCATTAAACTCGAAGCCCGTCCACGAAGACCATTTCAATCCACGAATGTAAAATTACCCCTCGAGGCGCCCGTCCGGATAAGCCAGGCGCCCGTCGAGAAAAAGACAAAGCTGGGCGCCCGTCCAGAATACCGGACGCCCGTCCACCTGGGTTCGACCAAAACCCTAACTTCATCATCATGCGATTTCCAGATCGTAATTCAACCCAAAACCAGCAAATAACCAACAAAACAACACAAGGATCCACATCTAGACGTACTGTAACAACCATAGTCTTTAACCAAAACAAAGATTCATATTTCTAACACCAAGAAGCCTTAAAACATGATCAATTCCTTATAACAAATGATAGATTTCATAGGACTGTTTCTCTTACCTATTTGCAGCCCCAAAACTGATCAATACTGCTCTGAAAAACTGCTGCAATCCCACAAAACTGATGCCGCAAAAGCTGTGCTCTTCACGCCGAGTCCAATTCTTGAATCCGTTCTGAAAACGATTAACTCTACCTCTTAGAATTGTGAAGAACTCTCTTTTCTCTCTTTCTCTCCTCACAATGCCGCACAAGGGGAGGGGGAAGGCTGAAATCAAACTGAAAAATCCCTGAATTAGGTTAGGTCTTAGCATTAAAAAGGAGTTAACCATTTTCCTTAATTGCCCTTGACCACAAAACTGATTTTCCTTTTAATTACATATATAAAATTTCGAGAATATATATATATAATGTCCAAAATAATTAACTCCAAATAAAAGGAAACCGAACCTAATATTTCGTTTTCGTAAAAAGACACGTCTGCCCTTTCCCGAAAGTCGGAATATTACATTCTCCCCCCCTTAAAAGGAGTTTCGTCCTCGAAACTAGAACATACCTGGTAAATCCCCAAATTCTTGGAACTCACTAAGCATGTCGCTTTCCACTTCCCAAGTTGCCTCCTCGGGTGAATGATTGCTCCACTGAACTAACACCAAAGGGATCATCCGTCTCTTAATCATCTTTTCTTTCCGGTCTAGGATCTTGATCGGTCTCTCGTCATAAGCAAGATTATCTTGTAAGATTTCTGGGTCAACCGTAGTTTCCACATCATTCTTCGTCAGACACTTTTTCAACATCGAAACGTGAAACACATTATGGACTCTCGACATTGATTCTGGCAACTTAAGCTTATAAGCTAACGTCCCAACTCTCTCCAAAATCTCAAAAGGTCCAACATACCTTGGACTTAGCTTTCCTTTTTGTCCAAAGCGTTTCCTCTCTTTCATCGGTGAAGCTCGGAGGTAAACTCTATCGCCGACTTCAAACTCAAGAGGTCTTCTTCTAACATCAGCCCAACTTTTCTCTCTGTCTTGAGCTGCCTTCAAATTCTTCTTGACCAACTGAACCCTTTCCTTTGCTTGTTCAACCATCTCTGGCCCTGTAATCTGTCTCCCGACTTCATCCCAAAGCAGTGGCGTCACGGCATCTTCTCCCATACAACGCTTCAAGCGGCGGCATGCCTATACTGTGTGAAAACTATTGTTGTAGGCAAACTCCGCTACCGATAGGTAATCATCCCATGATCCGCCTACCTCCAAAACACAAGCTCTCAACATGTCCTCGAGTGTGTCGGATGGTCCTCTCCGGATTGTCCATCATGCGAGGATGAAAAGCCGTGCTCAAATCCAACTTGGTCCCGAAGGCTTCTTGCAAGCTCTTCCAAAACCGACTTACGAATCTCGAATCACGATGCGAAACTATCGAGATTGGAACTCCATGTAACTTCACTATATTGTCCAGATATAGTGTCGTCATCTTCTTTAATGGCATGTCGACCTTATGCGGTAAGAAATGGGCGATTTGGTCAATCTGTCTCGATTACCCAAATTGCGTCGTGTCCGCCTCTTGTCTTAGGTAATCCGGTGATGAAGTCCATTGTGATCTTATCCCATTTCCATTCCGGGATATCCAATGGCTTAAGCATTCCACCGGTCTTCTATGCTCCGCCTTAACCTTCCGACATACATCACACTCGGCCACAAACTTGGCTATTTCCACTTTCATCGAGGCCACCAAAATCTTTCCTTTAAGTCTCTATACATTTTAGTAGCACCGGATGAACCGCAAAAGCTATCCTATGTGCTTCTTCCATAATTCTTTGTCTCAAGTCGCCAACGTTAGGTACACATAGACGATCCCGATACCACGATTTCCCACTTTTATCCAACACGTAACCAACCGTGAGGCTTCTCCCTAGCAACACGCTTCAAATCCAACAAAACCGGGTCTTCGTCTTGCTTTCCCGAATATCATCCATCAACTCGATCTTGCTAACAACGGTGCCACAAAGCGCGGTCCTCAATCGATCTAAGCTTCGATTTCCAACCCATCAAACCTTTACGCCATTACCTCAACACTTTGGAAGCCGCAAACACTGGTTTCTGCTCAGAGCATCTGCCACTACATTCGCTTTACCGGATGGTGCTTGAATGTCCAAATCATAGTCCTTAACGAACTCTAACCATCTCCTCTGTCTCATATTCGAGTTCTCTTGTGTGAAGAAATACTTTAAACTCTTATGGTCGGTGAAGATCCTTGCTTTAACCCCATATAAGTAATGCCTCCAAGTCTTTAAGGCAAATACTACATTGCCAACTCTAGATCATGTGTCGGGTAATTCTTCTCATGTACCTTCAATCGCCTAGATGCATAAGCTATCACTTTTCCTCCTTGCATCAACACACAACCCAAACCACGTCCCGAAGCATCCGTGTAGACATCATAGTTATCAAAAATCTCCGGGCTCGCTAACACTTTGTGCCGTAGTCAACTTACTCTTCAAGGTATGAAAGGCCTTATCACACTCATTAGTCCATTCAAATTTCACATTCTTACGTGTCGGCTGGTGAGTGGAGTAGCTATCTTGAAAAATCTTGTACGAACTTCCGGTAGTAACCGACCAACCCAAGAAAACTTCTTACTTACGAAGCGTGGTAGGTTTAGGCCAATTCTCAAGCGCCTCGATCTTTGCCGGATCAACTTGAATGCCATCTCCGAAAATGACATGACCCAAGAAACTCACTCGATCCAACCAAAAGTCACACTTAGAAAACTTCGCATACAAGCGATTCTTCTTCGTGTGTCCAACACTATCCTTAAGTGTTCCTCGTGTTCCTTCTCATCCTTAGAGTAAACTAAGATATCGTCTATGAACACTATCACGAACTTATCCAAATGCGGCATGAAGACTCATTGCATCAAATCCATAAATGCGAGATGGAGCATTAGTGAGTCAAAAGGCATAACAAGGAACTCATAATGTCCATATCTCGTACTGAAAGCCGTCTTCGGTATATCTGCTATCTTAACCTTCAACTGATGATATCCGGATCTCAGGTCGATCTTGGAAAACACTTTCTTACCTTGCAACTGATTAAACAGATCATCTATCCTTGGTAGAGGGTACTTATTCTTGATGGTAAGGTTGTTCGATGCTCTGTAGTCGATACACATTCTCATGCTTTGCCATCTTTCTTCTTCACAAACAAAGCAGGGGCTCCCCATGGCGAAGTCTTGGGCTGAATTATGTTCCTTTCAAGCATATCTTTAAGTTGAGCTTTCAACTCCTTTAATTCAGCCGGTGCCATTCTGTAAGGTGCTTTAGCAACTGGTGCCGCTCCCGGTATCAACTGAATTTCAAACTCTATCTCTCTGTCCGGCATTTTCCCGGTAACTCTTAAAATACCTCGGGGTATTCCCTCACTATAAGTCTCCTCGAACTTAGGCTTCACTTGTTCCACGTCCACTTGCATACAACAAGTAGCCCTCACAACCACTTCGGCAAGCCCTTCTTTAACTTAACGGCGATATGATCGGATGTTTCTTCTTACTCGGCTTGTATACATTACCTTGATACGTCTTGTCTGATTTCCCAGGTACTTTAAAAGTCACTTTCTTCTCTTTACAGTCCAAGTGTACATAATTCTCGGATAGCCAATCTATTCCGAGGATTACATCAAAATCCGAAAAGTCCAAAACTGTAAAGTTGCTCTTACATCGATAAGGTCCGACTCGAACTTCCACTTGTGGTATCATTCTAGTTACCCTTGTTACCTTCCCTAACGGCGTAGTTATCTCCAAAGTGTTTCTTAAAGGCTCTGAAGGTAAATCCAACTTCTTAGCTACCTTGGTTGACACAAAAGTATTTGACGCTCCCGTGTCAAACAAAGCCTTGACCACTAAGTTTTCTAACATTATCGTACCTAGGATGCATATTCATTTATTTAAATATAGTTACAACATGAATAATCACGCTATAAAATATCTTAACAAAAGAATGAAACAAAACATGGTACCTGAAATAACGTCATCCTCTGGTTCCACAAAATTAGCATCCATTTGCAAAAACTCGAACCGGTCGGCTCGGGCCGCCTCTCCCAGCTACCTTGGCTCGAACCACTCTTGTTTCCTCTGTTTGGACACGCTCTAGAAAAGTGTCCTTGCTCACCTAAAACGTAACAACCGTTACTACTCTGCTGCACTCTCTGTATGATTTACTGTTGCACTTGGGGCAAAGTGGTGCCTTTGTTCGGGGCCTTAGGCTGCTGTAGGAGCCGTAGTCTTCTTGGCTGCTTCTTTGTGGCGCTCCCCATAATCGCCTTGACTCGTCCCGAAATTTCTCTTATTATTGACAACCATCTTGTAGCTCTCTTCACGAAAGTTTAGACTTCCAAGGCTTTATTCATCAACTCTGCCATATTCCTTGCCGTGAATCCTAGCATGCCCGATGAATCTCGTGAGGCCAACCCATCCTTATAGAGGGCCATCTTTCTCTCTTCTACCTTCATCAATTCCGATAGAACCTTCCTAGCTCATTGAACTTATTAGTATCTTTGGGCCCTTTGTCAGTGATTACCTTGCTTGTGCTTGAGAATTGACTTGCTTTATCTGCTTGAATCAGTAACCGGGAAGTACTCATTATAAAACATCGTCTTGAACCCTTCCCAATCCGTTACCTTACCGTTCTTTGCTTTGGGCGGCATCAATCCATGCTTCTGCTTTGCTCCCAACATAAAAGCGATTGCTAGTTGTGCCATTTACATCTCGGGAACATGTATGTTCTACAAGCTTTCTCGAATCCCTTATCCACTCCTCTCTGCTTTAGAATGCTCCACATTACCAAAGAAGTTCTCAACTCGATTTCTCCTCAATCTCGTATACCAATCCACAGCCCGGTGCTTGCTCAAAGGCCGGTCTAAGCGGTGGGTGAACGGAGGTAACCATAAGATACATGCGGTGATCTGCTGATGTTGAGGATAAGGTGGGGATTACTTGAGGCTCGTTACGATCACGGATAGTACCCACGATAAAGCGATCTTTGTTGAGGCTGCTTTGAAAACCAAAGGGTAGATGACCGACGCCTTGCTGGTGGTCAAAGCGTGGTGAAGGTGGTACTGTAGGCTGAGGAACATGACCTACAGGAGGAGGGTAAAAGACCTGCTGCTGCTGAGGATACACTGGAGGATAAGCACTAGATGGTGGTGGATATACATTGGTCACTGGTGGTGGCGCACTAATCGGTGGAATGTCGCCTACTACAGTGACACGAATAGGTGCTTGTCCAGGCTCTCCATAAATGTAGTTATATCTTGGCGGTGGTCGGGGTGGCAGATTCTGATGCGGCCTCGGTGATACATCCTGTTGAGACCGTGGTGTAGGCGTGGCTGTATGGGGTGGTGGCGAAAGACTCAAACGAGGCGAAGGATTCTGCCTCACAAATCCACCCCCTACTACGGGCACTGGGCTCTCTGCCCCTTGTCTAACCCCTGAGCTCTCAGCTCCACGAACGCCTCTTCTTGTCGTTACCATGCTGAAAGATCAAGAAAACCAGACGTTACTAAAGATCTAAAGAAACTTATCTTAAAGAAAGGAATTCTAAAACGCTTCTCTCGATACCAATTATAACGCCCGTTCCCGGACACGAGTCCTTATCCGGAAAAGGAACGTTCGCACGTATAAAATAAAAGTAAATTCATTTTATCGTAAGCCTCTACTATGTCGAATCAAATGAAAGCAAAAGCGGAAGCAAAACTCGGGTATATATTTTTTCAACGTCTAAGGATAGAAACAAGAAATTCTAAAGATGGAAATGTAAATTATTACATTGGAAAAATCACGAAATCCCAAAAGGCAGATGTATGTAGCAACCAAAAGAAACCAACAGTCTACCTCGAATCATTACAAGAGCCACCAAAGAAAAGCAGTAAAGAAACATTCTTGAAACTTCAACGGCGCCTTCACACGTCGTCGTCAAAACTCTCCTCGAACACTGTTAGTCTTCTCACCCCAAACACATAAAAGAAAATGCATTCGAGGTAAGTACAATGTACTCGACAAGAAAGAGAAGCTATGAAACCAAAAGAAATTATAAGGAAAGATATTTAAGTCGTTTATTTGGTTATAAGAGACCGACTCAATCTAGGATTCACTTCATGCTCATCAACATGTTGTGACTAAGCTGCTTTCTAACTTAACCTATCTATGTTACAACCGCACTCAAGGGCACTACTGCGCATCCCCTCAGTGAGTCCCTCTGTACTTAGGGTCTTTGACCTCTGAGTTCTTCTACCTTGGGAACACTCTTTTGCAACATATTAGTGGATCACACCAATATCCACGAAGTCTAGAAAGGTAGACTCCGATAGCACGCACACCTCAGTGAGTCCCTCCGCACTTAGGGTCTTTTGACCTCTGAAGTTCTTCTACCTTCAGAGGTAGCACATGCATCGCGATTTAGCACAGTGCCTAGCCAAGAGAGACATGTTGTTTAATCTTTTACTAGTCACATCGTTGTTTATTAAGTTATTAGCTAGCCAACCTAAGTATTTTCAAATAATCTCCCTCACACATACTACTCTCTTCCTAGACCACTAGACACGGACAAGTCCTAGCACATACAGACATTGATGAATGCTAATTCATCAAAGCACAAGCCTATCATGTTCTTCCGACGGATCGAACTTCAACTCCTTTAAGAGTACATTCGGTGTTTTAAGCTGAGCGAATCGAAGCTCAATTCGAGGCTTGTCTATATTTATACCATTTTAACATATCATGTATAGGGGTTCATAAAGATAAATCATGTATATAAGGCTGAACAACAACCCACAAAGAAAGAAGGGCAAAACAAGCTAGGCGCCCGTTTAAGACCCTGGGCGCCCGTCGACCTACTGGGCGCCCGTCCAAAGATGGGCGCCCGTCCATTAAACTCGAAAGCCCGTCCACGAAGACCATTTCAATCTCGAATGTAAAATTACCCCTCGACGCCCGTCCGGATAAGCCAGGCGCCCGTGCGAGAAAAGACCAAGTGGGCGCCCGTCCGAATACCGGACGCCCGTCCACCTGGTTCGACCAAAACCTAACTTCATCATCATGCGATTTCCGGATCGTAATTCAACCCAAAACCACAAATAACCAACAAAACAACACAAGGATCCACATCTAGACGTCTTTGTAACAACCATAGTCTTTAACCAAAACAAAGATTCATATTTCTAACACCAAGAAGCCTTAAAACATGATCAATTCCTTATAACAAATGATAGATTTCATAGGACTGTTTCTCTTACCTATTTGCAGCCCCAAAACTGATCAATACTGCTCTGAAAAACTGCTGCAATCCCACAAAATCGATGCCGCAAAAAATGTGCTCTTCACGCCGAGTCCAATTCTTGAATCCGTTAAAAAGCGATTAACTCTACCTCTTAGAATTGTGAAGAACTCTCTTTTCTCTCTTTCTCTCCTCACAATGCCGCACAAAGGGGAGGGGAAGGCTGAAATCAAGCGAAAAATCCTGAATTAGGTTAGGTCTTAGCATTAAAAAGGAGTTAACCATTTTCCTTAATTGCCCTTGACCACAAAACTGATTTTCCTTTTAATTACATATATAAAATTTCGAGAATATATATATATAATGTCCAAAATAATTAACTCCAAATAAAAGGAAACCGAACCTAATATTTCGTTTTCGCAAAAAGACACGTCTGCCCTTTCCCGAAAGTCGGAATATTACAGCAAGTGCTTGAAGAGCCTGAAGATTGTCCAATTACAATTGCAACTTATTATGGTTGATACAAATACGAAGGTTTTGCAAGATCATCACACCTTAGTGAGGATGTATTCAGATATGTTTTATTATTACGAATATTTTTATTTGAACTTTGTTAATACTTTAATTTTGGTTTGAACTAAGCAGAAAATTATAAATTAAGGTGAAATCCAAGATTGAATGTATAATTGGAAATCTTTCATTTACTAAAGGCTTGTAATTTTATTTTTGCTACTTTTATGTTTATTCAACAAAAAAGGAGATCCATGCAATGTTCTATCACATTTATACTCTCCAGAGCATGGGCGCAAGCATAATGTTATTCCTTTCAGAGTAACTAGATTTGCCATGATGAGGAATTAAAAAACGGTTTGTGTTTATTAGTTTCGGCAATTTTTCCTTTTTTGTTTATGGTGCTAACACTTATAGTTGCAGAGTTTTATTGGCTCATCTAGTAATTGTTTGTGTGGATGTACCTCTTACGGAGGACCAACCATTTAAGAATGTTGAACGAGTCTTTAGCCGGATGAGATTTTTATATGTACAATTATGGAAGAGATCGTTACGTTTACCACATAAGTCTTCATTTTCATGTTCTATCTTATTACTACTATTATTATAACAAATGCTTTTGATCACACTGAAATTAGTACTATAAACTATACCATTATTTGTCCCGAATTATGCTCAATCGATTAATGACAGTTGGATTATTGTATGAAATACGTGTCAATTGCCAAATGTCGGTTCGTTGGTTGTCGATTCCGCATTTATATATTTTACCCTGAGAATATGGTACTGTTCTATCCCATTTTGGGTACTTTTTAGGTATATCGTATTTTGGAGTAGAAGAAGAGTGGATCCGGATTAAAAGAGAAGATTGCGCTGAAGTCAAGAAGAGTCTGCTAGGCCAGAAAAAGAGATAATTAGTGTTGGAAAATGATGGTTAAAATGGATATTTTAAATGATATGTCATATTGAAACTGTTGAAACAAGTGAGTGAATGGAAAGTGTTAGTAATAAAGGGAAAATTGGAGAAACCAATTTCTCCCACATTGGAAGGAAGGAAGGAAAAAGCCAACATATATATGATGTTGTATTAGTGTAGTGGTAAGAATTTACCAACTTTATACAACGTTCTCTACGCTACAGACGAGGGGTGCAAATCCATCCGGTTTCGGCTTGAACTTGTGTCTTGCGCGCGTCCTGCGGACTTCGATTCAAGGCTCTCAGGTGAAGGTTCGGTTTGCAACTTTGAACCTTTATTTTTCAAATGAATCACGATAATTCGAGACCTTCCAAGTGACAACACTTATGGCATTCAAGCTACTTTGTACCTGTTCCATTTCCTTGTTGTAATGACATTCATTTCGAAATAATGATGCTGAGGCTGTTCATGTTTCGTATTCCATCAGTTCCCAGCTCCTCTCTGCATGATAAAGCCTATATAAACAGACTACTTGATCAGTTCTTAATACCGAAAGACACCAGCAATCTGCTTCTTCTTACTTCTTTTCTACATGAAAACTTAGAGTTCAAACTACAAGGTTCTTAAGCAATTGAATGCGTTGTGCTTCCTGTCATTGCTATCCGTTCTATCCTGGGAGATTAACGTCCCGCTGAAGCTCACGGCACACTAAGGTGAGGGGACGAATTAGTCTTAAGGAAACTGTGTGCAACACAGGGCTCGGATCATATATCCTTTTTCGTTTTCTTTGCAATTGTAATTCGAATTTGTTGTTATTCGTTTCTTTGTAATTTTTCTCTCGTTTTTGAATAAGATTGTCCAACAATCTTAAGACTAATTCTGATAATTTCTTGTTCATTGACGAGAGGAAATTAAGAACGAACAGTTGTATAACTGTGTCGGATCGAACAAGTTTTTCTTGTGAACATTTTCGAGATTCATCAAACTGAATTCCTACATTATGTGTTTGAAACGAGTTTGAAAAGATTTATTTTTCTGTAATTGAAGAAAGCGAATCGAGGTGTGTAAAGGCGAAATTTGTTTTTATTTTAAAAGCGAAATGATTTATTTAAAACGTGATTTTAATCAAGCTGAATTTTAAACAAACTGTTTTAAACGAACTGCTTAAAAACGAGCTGTTTTATTATTAAACGAGCTGTTTCTAAAACGAGCTGTTTCATTAAAACCAAGCTGCTTTGGGTTTAAAACGATAGTGGTTCAATAAAACGAGTTCTAAATGAATCTTTTGTTGAATTGAGTATAGTTCAATTAAAGATTGTTCTTTTTTTTTGGCTACCAATACGGAATCAAAGAAATGTGTAGCTCGATGGTTGTTGGAATTCAAGATGGTGGATTCAAGACCACTCATCGAACATATCGAAGAATTAGGGATGATTCTTCAGGACGTTTCAAGCTGAAAATATACAGCTTAGTAAGGCTTTTATAATTGCATGTTTCCTTGAAAAGCTACCAAAGAATAATATTGTTGAAAGAAATATTATTCAAGGCATGGAAGAGATTGATCTTTGTGCTGTCGTGTCTGAAGTGAACATGGTGGATTCAAATCCTAGAGAATGGTGGGTAGACACAGGAGCTACAAGGCACATATGCTCTGACAGGGAAGTGTTTACTAAGTTCGAGTCAGTTCAAGGTAATGAGACTTTGTTCATGGGAAAGTCGGCTACTTACACGCTATAGCCGGGAAAGGAGAAGTGATTACGAAGATGACTTACGGCAAGCATCTAACTCAAAGAATGTGCTATATGTCCCGGATATGCGTAAGAATCGTGTGCAGAGTGCTATTGAATAAGAATGGCTTCCGTCTTGTTTTAGAGTCCGACAAGTTTACTTTAACTAAGAGTGGTATGTATGTCGGTAAGGGGTATGCATGTAATGGCATGGTCAAGTCGAATGTAATGGTTGTTAGGCCAAACAATATCAATAATAATATTCTTTGGTTACCTTACTTGGTTGAGTCACCTTCCTTATGGCATGGTAGACTAGGACATGTTAATTACGATTCCTCGTAGATTAATAAGTCTAAAATATATCCCCAAATTTGAAATTGATAAAGAACATAAGTGTGAAACTTGTGTTGAAGCGAAATTAACAAGAGCGCCCTTTCAAAATGTTGAAAGAAATACGCAACCACTCGAACTAATACATAGCGACGTGTGTGATCTTAAAATTGTGCAATCGAGAGGCGGAAATAATTATTTTTTACCTTTATCGATGACTGTACTAAATATTGCTATGTATACTTGTTAAAAGGAAAATATGAAGCGATAGATAAATTTATTCTATTCATAAAAGAAATTGAGAATCAACATGGAAAAAAGATCAAAATACTCCGAAGCGATAGAGGTGGTGAATATTTGGCACCACTAAGTGATTTTTGTGCCGAACATGGGATTAATCATGAAATAACCGCGCCATGGTCACCACAATCGAACGGAGTTGCTGAAAGGAAAATCGAACATTGAAAGAAATGATGAATTCAATGTTCTTGAGTTCAGGAGTATCACAAAACTTATGGGGGGAAGCTATCCTTTCTAGCAATTATCTTTTAAATAAGATACCCGAAAAGAAACAAGAAAAAACTCCTTATGAATCTGTGGAAAGGTAAACCACCTTCTTACAAATACTTGAAAGTGTGGGGGTGCCTTGCAAAGTGCTCAAATACTACACCCAAAGTAGTAAAGATAGGATCAAAAGCTGTTGATTGTATATTCATTGGATATGCACACAACAATGTGCTTATCGATTTCTTGTGTATAAGTCGATAATCACGAAATACATAAAAATACGATAATGGAATCGAAAATGCATCATTCTTTGAGAATGTATTTCCGGCTAAAACAAATGAACCTAGTTCATTAAACCGTGTTCATGTTCGGGATCACCCTTCGAGCAAGTAAATGAAGAAGAGCCAACTGAGGTTGAGCCAAGAAGAAGCAAGAGGTCGAGGACTGAAAAATCTTTTGGTGAAGATTTTATCATTTATATGATAGAGACAGATCCTCAAAGCTTTCAAGAAGCGACGACTTCTTCTGAAGGTCCAATGTGGAATGAAGCAATAAATAGTGAAATAGACTCTATATTGCAAAATCATACTTGGGAGTTAGTTGATCTACCTCCGGGATGTAAGCCACTAGGATCAAAATGGTTCTTTAAGAGGAAAATGAAACTGATGGATCTATTGATAAATATAAGGCCAGACTAGTAATAAAAGGTTATAGTCAAAAGAAGGTCTTGATTATTTTGACATATATTCTCCATGATGAGAATAACTTCCATTAGGATGGTACTTGCTATAGCAGCTTTGCGTAATTTAGAAGTACATCAAATGGATGTGAAAACCGCTTTCTTAAATGGAGATTTAGAAGAAGAAATCTACATGGAACAACTTTGAGGTTTTTTCTAGTCCAGGACAAGATAAGAAAGTGTGTAAATTTGTTAAGTCATTATATGGCTTAAAACAAGCACCAAAACAATGGCATCAAAAGTTTGATCATGTTATGCTTGAAAAGGGTTCAAAACCAATGAATGTGATAAATGTATTTACATGAAAGAAACAAAAGATGGCTATGTCATCTTATGTCTTTATGTGGATGACATCTTTGATAGTTGGTAGTAATGATAAGATAATCAAATCTACCAAAGATATGTTAAACGCATGATTTGAAATGAAAGATATGGGTTTAGCGAGAGATGATATTGGGAATTAGAATTACAAGAAATTCTAATGGTCTCATTTTGAGTCAATCTAATTATATTGATAAAATCCTGGAAAAATTCAATAAAGATGACTCAAATGAAGCTAGAACTCCAATAGATCAAAGTCAACCTTTGTTCAAAAATAAAGGTGAGGGTGTATCTCAATTAGAGTACGGAAGGATCATTGGAAGTCTAATGTGCTTAATGAGTTGTACTAGACCGGATATGCTTACGCTGTTGGCAAGCTAAGTAGATATACTAGTAATCCGAGTCATGAACATTGGAAAGCTATAGTGAGGTTACTGAGATACTTAAGATATACTCGTAAGTATGGCCTTCACTATACAAGAGAACCAATTGTTATAGAAGGATATACTGATGCAAATTGGATTTCAGATTCAAAGGATTCAAAATCCACAAGTGGCTTTGTATTCACGTTAGGCGGTGGAGCCGTGTCTTGGAAATCTTCCAAACAAACCGTGATCACCAGATCCATAATGGAATCTGAGTTTGTGGCATTGGATAAATGTGGAGAAGAGGCAGAATGGTTGCATCAATTCCTAGAGGATATTCCTCAATGGCCGAAGCCAGTGCCAGGAATATGTATTCACTGTGACAGTCAATCAGCGATTGGAAGAGCACAGAATATAATGTATAATGGTAAGTCTAGGCACATACACCGAAGACATAATTCCATTAGACAACTACTCTCAACTGGTACGATTACCTTAGACTATGTTAAGTCAGAGGATAATCTTGCGGATCCGCTAACCAAAGGGTTAAATAGAGAGGTAGTTGCTAAATCATCAAGAGGAATGGGACTAAAGCCCATGGAATAAAACTTTTGCGAAGGAAAACCCAACCTTGTAGATTGGAGATCCCAAGATCTTGGTTCAATGGGAAAACCTAATTGCCGAAGTAAAGTCACTGTGGGGGGTAACCCTCAAGCTCATTCCTAAAATGAAGAAACATTGAGATTGAACGAGGATAAGCTCACAGAAGAGCTTTTAATGATTTGTGTAAGAAGAATATTTTGAGAAAATTCTGAATTACAGAATCACCTATGTAAGAGAGAAGAGGGGCCACTTCAAAGGGAATTGTGAGGGCGCAATTCTTAGAAACTCTTGCTGAATCAGGCAGATGTCCACGGCCAAAATGGACATAACCGCAAGAACCTATGTTGATAGGTAGATGCAGTGTGGTTGATATGTCATCATTTACATCAACGGCAGAATAGTTCAAGGACATCGCGTCTACTAGTCAACCAGTAAAGTAAACATATTTAATCAAGGGAAGGTTCAAAGGGTCACACCTACCTATCCTATGCATTGATCTACCGCCGAACTCTCAATTTCATTCTTAGAGCCTTTGCTAGGGTTTAAACACTATTCCATTCATGTGGGGGATTGTTGGAAAATGATGGTTAAAATGGATATTTTAAATGATATGTCATATTGGGCCTATTAGGCCTAAGTGGTGAATGGAAAGTGTTAGTAATAAAGGGAAAATTGGAGAAACCAATTTCTCCCACATTGGAAGGAAGGAATGAAAAGAGCCAACATATATATGATGTTGTATTAGTGTAGTGGTAAGAATTTACCAACTTTATACAACGTTCTCTACGCCAGAGACGTTAGAGGGTGCAAATCCATCCGGTTTTCGGCTTGAACTTGTGTGCGGCGCGCGTCTGCGGACACGAATGCAACTTCGATTCAAAGGCTCGGTGAAGGTTCGGTTTGCAACTTGAACCTTTATTTTTCAAACTGAATCACGATAATTCGAGAGACCTTCCAAATGACAACACTTATGGCATCAAGCTGCTGCTTGTGCTGTTCCCATTTCCTTCTTTGTAATGACATTCATTTGAAATAAGGATCTTGAGAAATTTGTTCATGTTTCGTATTCCATCAGTTCCCAGCTCTTCTCTGCATGATAAAGCCTATATAAACAGACTTCTTGATCAGTTCTTAATACCGAAAGACACCAGCAATCTGCTTCTTCTTACTTCTTTTCTATATGAAAACTGAGAGTTCAAACTACAAGGTTCTTAAGCAATTGAAGGCGTTGTGCTTCCTGTCATTGCTATCTGTTCTATCCTGGGAGATTAACGTCCCGCTGAAGCTCACGGCACACTAAGGTGAGGGGACGAATTAGTCTTAAGGAAACTGTGTGCAACATAGGGCTCGGATCATATATCCTTTTTCGTTTTCTTTGCAATTGTAATTCGAATTTGTTGTTATTCGTTTATTTGTAATTTTTCTCTCGTTTTTGAATAAGATTGTCCAACAATTAGGACCGCAGCTGCGCAAACCCTAGCCACAGTTGCGCCAGCTTGGAGAGCAAGAATTAGAGGCTACCGTGTTATACGCTAAGTCGGTTAGGGTTAGGAAAAACTAGGTTCGTCATAAGGCTATTTAAAGCCTGCGCCAGATTCAATTATATGTGTGTGAATTTTGCATCAAATGCTATTATAATCAAGTTGATGAAATAAAGGGTTCGTGAATTTATTTTAGTTCGTTTTCTTGCTTATTTTCTCCAATCCGTCAACTAGCTTGAGTTGATCAAGCTAGATCCGCCATCGATAAATGTATGAAGCTTTGAACATTTATTTATGTTTTTATCATGGTATGTTAAGTTAGATTAACACGATGTAATTAGTCTGCATGTCTAAACAAACCGTAATTAACCATAATTAATCAGAACAGAACGATGATATTCCATAAGTAGGAACCACCGCTCCCGCGATTGTGGCGGTCTTTACCGCAATTACGAGGCAATATTGGGTCACCCTAAGTTTGGAGATTTAGCGTCAGCTACGTTGAACGACATGTTTAATTCACGGTAGGTTAGATCTGGTCAATCTGCATACTGTATATCGTAAATTAACATGAAGGACGATAATGTGAAGTGTTAGTTTGGACATAGTCTGGATCAATCCTTAGGAACATGCTAGTCAATCCACGATAGATGCTTAGGGAGCTTCTCGATCTTGAGCCGGCACTTTCTAGAACTTATTGCGTGTGGTTTAATACAACAAACAAAAGATGTTAACTGCACATAGACGTCTAATGTCCTTTCAATGGAAGTAGATATGGTTAGGAGACTGAACCCGTTGCTAAAACTGAATTAAAACACAGGTTCTGGTTGAATCGGGTACTTACGGGGAAACATAGACATTAGGATTAATTACACCAAGTTAGGAGATTATTGTAGAGGAATAAGCCAATTACTTTTCTGTCTTTATGTTGGTCTAGAGACCGTTATATGTATTTTGAGCTAGATTTATGGATTCATTATCTGTGTTGAATCGTCTCTATGGGATCGACCTTGACTCTCCCTTACTATACCGCGATTGACCTAGTACTTTGCTAGTATTTCGTGAGTATAGTGACTTACACCTCGGATCAAGTTTTTGGCTCGGTTACCGGGGACGATGGCCAATGTAGATAATAATTTCATTAAATCTAATTTAGAATTATTTGTTATATGTTCATTAATTTATTTTGAGAGTCTAGAGTATGTTCTACATCAGTCCTATATAGTTTTAAGATCATAAAAAGAGGAAAAGGTTGTGCAACTTCGACGGGTACTCCCGTAATTGTGAGGACTCGAGACTCTGATTCTGATCACTCCCTTGTGTTTTCTATATTCACCCATGTATGTTAGTAGTTAGTAGGTCCGCATCAGTTGGGTCTGGACCCAACTAAAGTGGAAGTTGCTAACCGTGTCTTTGTTTTTACTTGTCTCTTTCAGGTAGTGCAGAACATTTTTTACTTTTCTTCAGGCAGATTCTCGAATTTGAAGTCAAGAAAGCACCATGCCATGCACAGTTCTGAATGTTGTTCCTATCTCAATGTATCTAGGGTCCATGGTGTGGGAGCAATACCAGGAAGATAAGAAACGATTGGAATTGGAGGAGGAAGAAGCTAGAACAAAGAAGGAAGCAGAAGCAAACTTAGAGGATTATGAAAGCTTCCACGAAGGTAAGTCTCCTATGCTGATAATAGATGTACCTTCTTCTGATTCTGATTCAGAATAGGGCCCTGATACTATGTTCTCTGAGCCCGAGGATTACCCGGACTCAAATGTGGTAGTGAAACTAGGAGACCCAGGCACCATTAGGCTCCATGTCTCGTTTAATAGAGTATCCTTAGGAATAGGGATGTGCGACTCAGGTTGTAGCTGTAATATTCTTCTCTTTACGCTATACCAAGATGAAGGCTTCCAGGTTGATATGGACCAAAAGTGCAGCATGCTATTTGTCGATCGTAAAGTCGACATGGTTGCTGGCGAGATAAAAAACTGTAATCTCAGGGTGGGAAGTTTCTACTTCCCCGTTGACTTTCTAGTCTTAAACATCCACGATGATCCGAGTGCGAATGTTTTGTTGGGACGTCCGTTCTTAGTGACCAGCCGAGCCATTTTGGATTGCGATTGTAGCGACTTTACACTTAGGGTCAACAATAATGCTCAAGTTTTTAGGATCCTAGAGCCGCCACCCAATCGACCTGGAGAGTGCCATGTTAACTCAAGCTCTGGAGAAGTAAAAATCATTGAGATAGAAGATGTGCGGGATAGGCAAAAGAAAGTTGTGTTAGAGACTAGTAAGAAGGAATTTATGACGGGTTTACTTCGAGAGAGGGACAATAAAGTTCATGAAAATACGCAAAGGGAAGCGCTCATGTCTAACATGCTTACCTTGTGTAGTGAAAGTTTGAATTCAAAAGTTGAAACCATGAGCTGTAAAGATAAATCTCGAAATAGGCAATGGTAGCCTAGTGCACTAGAAAGGCAGGCCAGACGTGCAAAGCAGAAGGCTTGAAGTCCTACCAAAGGGACTGGAGAAGGAGCACTCCTCGATGGAAAAGAATGATGCCTCTTTCTCAGCTTTAAAAGCCCAGGAAGGGCATGGGTCGAGAGAGGAGGAAGATGCACTTCCATGAAGGCCCCCAGAGTGCAAGTTTGGCGAGAGAAATCATGAGTCTCTGACTGAGGGAAAATTCGAAATTCTAGTCGAGCTGGCGACTTTAAACTCAAAACTACCTCTAAACCCTTAGGTTAGATTGAGTCGAATAAAAGTAACTAGACGGATTGACAAGCTTTTTTCATCCTACCGCATCCTTGGGCCATGAACCGAAGGATGTGGGGAAGGCTTTTTTACTTGTTGATCAGTCCGGTGAAGTAGGTTAGTAGATTTGGAGAAAATGTGCAAAAAGGATAAGAATTGGTCTACGTGGGGTCAGGTTTGGATTGAAAATTGTCAAGGACTGAGTAGAGAAGTCAATTGCACTGGAGTTTGCAGAAACCGGGAGAAGACAGACTCTGGAAATTGCGAGAGTACCTCCTATAATTGCAGGAGTGCCTGAGTCCATTTCTCGAGGTTTGAAATTATTCTGGGAGATGTGGCAAGCGCATGGACCCCACGCGCAATTGCGAGGTCTGACAGGTAGATAGCCGTCCTATCATCTTCTCCATTATCCCACCTTTCACTCTTCCCCATTACTCCACCTCCATCAATCCCCTCAATCCACTCACCCTCATTACTCCTTCCCACCTTTCCATAAAAACCCTTCCACCTTCACCTCTCCACTATACCTAATTAAACCACCATTCACTCTCACCATTTCCATCACATAAACCACTATCTCCATCTTCTTCTTCTTTTTAATCTTCAAATTCGGCCACCACCATCACCAAACCACCACCAATTTCTTCACCACCCCATAAAACCATACATTCTTTCCATTTACATACATTATTTTCCTCCTAAACCATCACTGTTTCTGTCAAACTGCCGATTTTGCAATCCTAAAATCTCCATCTTTGTTCTGACAGGTTGCAGAATTCCCAGAAAATTCAACCCTGTATTCTGGTTCTCCGGCAATTTTGAGACCCCTTCCTGAAATTGCGAGTGCTCTTTTCAGTAGCATCAGAGTTCCACTTAGCAGTTTTCATGGAAGGAATAGTAAACTCGATTTCATGACACAGAGTTGGTGATTAGAGAATCCAGGGTGACGCTGTACCAATAATTGACGGTGTTCCTCAGTTCGACTCTATTGAAATTTATGAGTCGTTCAGGACTCATTGGAATGCTCGATCGGTTGCTTAGGAACTAGGCATCAACCTCAATAATTGTGGTGACATTTTACCCCGTGTTTTGTAGAGACACGGTATAGCGGATAAGGCTCTTATTCCGACTACATTCAACGCCACTATCGTCTGCAAATTCTATGCTTATGTGGCGGCAAACCCTTAGTCTCATGTTGCATTTATTTGGGGGGTTCATATTGATTTCTCTATCGAGAGTATCAATGCCCACTATGGCATTGAGAATGCACCACTTCATGAGGAGGAGTACACTGCTGCTATTAAGGAGCACGATCTGGAGCGCCTGATGGATATAGCCCATCATTTTGGTATCCAGCGGGACTATTGCGCTGATCGCTGATGGATCCCGACTACCTTCCAATCTAATGAGATAGATTGGAATGCCAAGATGCTGCACCGGTTTGTGATTACACATCTAGTGTCAAATGCTCATAATGATTCCGTTACTTATCGTCAAGCGGAGCTCATGTACTATCTTGACACAGAGAGCGATGTGAACTTTAGTTTGCTGATACACAATCGGAATTGGCAGGTCGCTCAAATGAAGAGAGAGATTTTTCCGTATAGAAACCTGATTGATGCATTGGCAATGGCATTAAAGTGCACTGTTTTGGCTGCTGATGAGAGGTTGGAGCCACTACCTATTCTTGACAGCGATTCAGTCACTGTCACTGGTCGGCGTAGAATACGACCGAGAATACCTGCACAAGGACGAGTTAGGACTCAGTAAGAGTTCCAGACAGAGGTGACTAGAGAGTTGGCGACCATGCACTCCAAGATCGACCACATGATGACTCACCTTCATATTACTCCTTATACCCCACCGAGAGCCCCTAGACATGGTCCACCTTCTTCGGGCGTGTTGGTCCATTGGAAAGGCTAACACAAGTTTAGACGGGAGGGGGGTGTTGGAAAGGTGTCCTAAACCCAATCGGGTTGGACCAGATCCGACCGGGTCAGGTCGTTTACAGTCTATTTAGTTCATGTAATAACTTTATTATGATTAATAAAAGCACTTATGTTATTATATATTGTTTGTCTTCATATTGTTTGTTGTATATATATATAGTAACGTCTGTTAGTAATACCATCCGCAACGGAAGCGATTTATGGATCTAGATCTATATAATACACGTAATAAAACAACTAGATCTATTCTACAAGGGGGATGTAGATCATACCTCTTGAATCTCTAAATTCAAGTTGAAGAACCGCAAAGGATGAATGTGAGGATGTGAAGAGCACCACGATCTTCCGATCGTGTGATCCAAGCAATTCCCGTGGAAGGAATTCTCGACTCGAACCCTTCCGATATGCTACCGAAAAATCTCCAAGATTTCTCCCAAAATCTCCTTGGCGAAATTCTTTTCTTCTCTCTACTATAGGAGAAGTCGAAATTTATGTGTGTGTTAAGGCTTGGAGAACTCTCTTTATATAGGAGAGTAAAACTTAGCCTCCAAGGATTTTTATTTATCAAACAAAATAAATCCTTTAATAAAAGATAATTCCATAATATTCTAGAACAAATCTAGAATAATATTTATCTTTATTATTTACCATAAATATTTATCCAATAAATATTTTATGAACATGTCTTATTAATCACAAGAAAACTAATTTCTTGTTCCATTAAAAGAGGGGGGAAATTTATCAAATTGACTTAGTCAATATTAATTTTGCCATCACACAATAATTGGGCCAAGATTATGAAAAATGTCTTTTTCACATATTTAATTATTTAGCCCAACTAATTCAATAGTCCACTAAACAATTAATTCACATATCGGTTTAATAAACTCCAACAAGAACTAAATTAATATTATTAGGATTCGACGTCCGAGAATAGCTATGCTATATTAGGAGGCACGTCGGGGACCATGGACTAATAATCAGTGGCTCCAATAAATCAAATAAATAATTATGGAATAATTATATTCGATAAATCAATCACGGAATATGCCACCATAATCCTGTGATTTGCACTCCTCCGATTATAAGATTATATTTATCTCCTCACGAGAATAATAATAAGCGTCCATTGATATAATCATTACATATGGATTAATCCTCCATAGATTGTTCATTCTAAATCGGGAAGTTACCGTTAACCCTTTTTAGAACCTCTTATCCTTATTTACCATTAACCCCTAGTGATCAATTAATTCATACAACTCACTGGTAGCTAATCAGTGTAATATGAACTCGTACGATCGATCAGTTTCTAGGATTAACAAATAAGGGAACTGTCTATCTACTTCCATAAATGGAAGGAATGGATTCCGTATCTGTGATAACACAGACTACTCACTCAATCCAGTACAATGCCAAGATGGGGTAATTAGGACCACGGACTCGGTGTAATCCTTAACCGTCAAGTCAAACTTCATACGATTCAAGCGGTTGGCTGTGATCACCTCGGAGATTAAGATATATCCATAAATATGATCATCCATTGATTCGATAAGACTTCTCGATTACGGAATTATATCGTGAACTCTAATCAAATCGGTCCAGCCCTATATGATATATCTATCATATATAAATGCCCCATTAGGTTCTCTTAACCGAAAGTCCGGATAAGACAATCACACCTATTGTGTTCTGGGCGCATTAATAGCACGTTAAAGGAGAGACCCGATACTCTCGATTAACTTCACTACGGGCTAATTGTATTTTAAGTACATCTTCACTAACTCAATCCTCCTGTGTATATACCATACACTGAGTTAAGTGATTACATAAACGATATACTTAGGGTTTTCTGTAGTGTAGATACTATTGTCACATCGGTGATTATGAGAATAATAAATATGAATAATAACGTCAATTCATTTATTAAATAAAACAATTACAAAATTGTCTTTCGGGCATCACACCTAACAATCTCCCACTTGCACGAAAGCATGTGATTAATTGTTTTAGAGCACACCCTATTATTTAAAATACAGCAAACTATCACTCCCACTTGCTCTAAAGCAAATGAGACATGTCTCTAATACCTATAGTCTCCAAGTGTCGACTAAAAGCTTCAATCGACAAATGGCTTGGTGAATGGATCGGCCAGGATTATCGGCGGAGGCGATTTTCTTGACGGAAATGTCCCTCTATCGACAAAATCGTTGATCACCAAGTATTTTCTCTCTATATGCTTCGACTTCTTCTGTGCTTTGAGGTTCTCTGGAGTTGGCAATGGCCCCATTGTTATCACAATAGAGAGTAATAGGATCTTCAACATTCGGGACAACACCTAATCCGATGAACTTTCTTAACTAAATCGCTTCTTTAGTTTGCGCCTCCGAGGCCGCTATGAACTCGGCTTCTATTGTTGAATCGGTTGTCTTTGGATTGCTTTTGGCTTCTCCATTCTCTTGCACCGCCACCAAGCGTAAACACCGAACCGCAGGTAGATTTAGAATCATCTCTGTCCGGATCAAAATCGAGAATCGGTGTACCCCGCTAGCTCCAAACTCCCACTCGAATAGGCGAGCATATAATTTCGGTTCTCTTCAAATATTTGATGAGATACTTTCTCTATTTGTCCATCATGGTTGCCCTGGATTTGACCAAAAGCGTGACTAATCCAACGCCGTAACAAATGTCGGTCTCGTACACCTCATAGCATACATAAGACTACCAACGACCGAGGCATATGGCACTCTTCCCATAGCTTTCCCTCTTGAGGGTTTGAGGCCCCGAGACTTAGCTAGGTAAACGCCGTGACGGGTTGGTAGAAAACCCTTCTTTGCGTTCTCCATATCGGAAGCGTGCGGCACCTTATCTATATAAGTTGCTGCTGGGGATGAGCTAACATCCTGTTCTTACGATCCCTTATAATTTGGATCCCTAGAACATAACTCGCTTCTCCCAAATCTTTCATTTGGAATTGCGTGGTCAACCAACTTTTCAAGTCGGACATCATCCCCTTATCGTTGCCAATTAGGAGTATGTCATCAACGTACACACTAGAAATACAACACTATCTTTGATAACCTTCTTGTACACACAAGATTCAAAAAAGTGTTGTTCAAATCATAAGACTTGATCGTGTGATCGAATCTATGATACCAGAGCGAGATGCTTGCTTCAACCCATAAATGGATCTCGAGCAACTTGCACACCATGTGCTCTCGACCTTCTTCAATGAATCCTCTGTTCTTTGCATATAGATTTCCTCGTCAAGAAAGCCATTTAGAAACGCTGTCTTAACATCCATTTGCCGATTTCATAATCCGGACATGCGACAATCGAAAGGAGGATACGGATGGTTTTCATCATGGCCACAGTGAGAAGGTTTCCTCGTAGTCTATACCCTCTCATTGTGTGTAACCTTTGGCTACCAGCCGTGCTTTGAAGGTTTCAACCTTCCCATCTACTCCTCTCTTTCGCTTGTAGAGCCATTTACATCCAATGGGCCTTTCACCTGAGGAAGTTCTACAAGTTTCCAGGCCGAGTTAGAGTACATAGACTCCATCTCACGATTCATTCGTCAAATCCATTTATCCTTATCGTGATCCATGAAGGCCTTCTTATAGGTCGGAGGATCATCTTCCACCCCATCGAGGCGACTACGTTTGCCTCTAAATCCATGCCGCCGTGCCGAGCCGGTGGCGAACCACTCTCGCAAAGATGCGTGCGGGTGGAACAGAATGTCGGAAGTGATCGTTGTATTATTAGTGTTGTTTACAGGAACATCGCCAGCCACAATAGGCCTGATGTCATCGGAGAGTAATTCCTCTAGTACAATTGTACTTCGAGGTCTGCGTGGTCTTTCATATAACTTTCCTCCAAAAGCGTAGCATTAGTCGAGACTAGCACTTTGTTATCTTCCGGATCGTAAAATAGACCACCACGTGTACCTTTTTGGATAGCCTACAAACAAACATACTTTTGTACGTGATTGTAGCTTGGTAGTCTTGTCCACCAAAGACATGTGCGGACAACCCCATATCGCGAAGTGACGCATGCTTTCGCGTCGTCCGACCACATCTCAATGGGTGTCTTTTAAGCCAGACTTTGACGGCATCGCATTCAAAATGTAGACCACTTTGCTCTAAAGCATAACCCCAAAAGGATATAGGTAATGAGGCGTAGCTCATCATTGATCTAACCATGTTAATCAATGTCCTGTTTATCCTCTCAAAGAACTCCGTTTCTTTGAGGTGTCCTAAGCGCCGAACGTTGGAAACAAATTCCTTTTTCACCAAGTAGTCAATGAACTCGGTGTCTAAATACTCACCTCCGCGATCCGAGCGAAGGCATTTCAATGACTTGCCTAGTTGCCTTTAAACACGCTTGGAACTCCTTGAACTTTCCAAAAGCCTCGGACTTTCTATGCGGCGAGATAAACATAACCGAATCTCGAGTAATCATCAATGAAAGTCACAAAGTACTCGTATCGCCTCTAGCTTGTACGTTCATCGGACCACAAAGGTCTGAATGCACTAAGTCTAGAGTTCCTGTGGCTCTATTACCCTTTGATGAGAAGGGGCGCTTAGTCATTTTTCCCTCCAGCAACACTCGCAGAGGCAGCAAGGTGTGTCAGCAGATGACTCACCTAAGGCATTAACCTTTTCAAGTCTTTTGAGTCTTTCCAAGGAAATATGGCCAAGCCTTAGATGCCACAAGTATGTTTTATCTTCTTTTACTTGAGAAACTTTACGCCTTTTTGCGGATCTTTGATGAGCGATTTTAAACATTTCAAGATATTAAGTAGGGAGCTTTATGTGGTCTTACAAAATATAAACCGTTTTCATTTATAGTTGAACACAATTCAAAGCCATTCTTTGAAATAACAAATTCACCATTCAAACTTGAAATGCAAAAATGATTGTTCAACTAAGGCAGAATAAGAAATCAAATTTCTCCTGAAATTGAATAAAATAAACATTTTCTAAATGTAAAATTCTATTATTAAAATGCAAGTCCACAGCTCCCATTTGCTTTGCTTGAAATGGCGCCCCAGTGCCTACTCGCATCACTTGAGAACCCTCTTCCAGCTCCTCGTACGAACTAAGAATCTGCAATGAAGAACATACATGGTTAGTAGCTCCAGTATCAAGTATCCAAGTGGACACATCTTTAGCTACATTAAAAGATTCCAAGAATAGTAATTCCAAATTACCTTTCTTATCTTTCCAGTAATGCACCTTGACTTTGCCATCTTTCACATCACGAAGGTATTCGGGACAATGGCGTCGCCAATGTCCTACCTCCTTACTGATAAGCATTTGCCCTTGGGCTTGGACTCGTCAACTTTCTTGGCAGCCTTTTTCTTCATTGGCTTGGGCACGGGTGCAACACTACCCTTCTTCTTCGGTTTGGCCTTAGGCTTGTTTGATGACCTGGCTTCGGCCATATTGGCTTCAGCTTTCTTATCCCCTACTTGGACCTTATCTTTCGATAGCAGGCCCTCGTAGATAGTCGATTCATTCAAGACATCGTGTCATGGTCAACTCATATTTGCCCATCAGATCCTGAGTTTTGAACGGGATAAACTCAGGAGTCAACGATTCCAAAATCATTGATACTTGAGTTGCTTCATCGAACTTTGATCCATGAATACCGGCGTCATTGAAGTGGCCGATCATATTCGAACATGACCATTCAACGCTTGACCTTTCTTCAATTTCGTGTTGACGCCAACTTTGATGGCATCGTGTCTTGCTTGGTTGCTAGGTGATCCAAACATCGTAGTAAGTTTCCGCATGATTTCTCCTGCAGATTCAAACTCCTCAATCTGGGTCCTAATAACCTCCGACACTTTGCCGCCGGGATGATCCCACGAGCCCGGTATATCGCTTCGATCCAGCCGATTACGCTGCTCGATCTCGGCTTTACGAGTTTTTGGATCGCCAACAGTAGGGCATTGAGTAAGTACATGTTGCACATTCTCATACGTGAGTACCACGTTTAAGTTACTCTGCCATTTCTTAAAGTTGTTTCCCGTTAATTTTTCAGACAGTAAAGCAGAAATTTGAGCAGACATTTTGCTGAAAATAAAATGACATGTATTAATTCAAGTTTAACACTACTATATTAAATTTTAGGAATTGTAAACTAAAAGTAAGTCTACTCTACCATTCCAAGGTTTTAACCTCGCATCTCAGTGCCACCGTAGGGTAGGTCAAAGAGATGACGGTTAAATCGAGACAATCTCATCAATGAATAACTTGTGAGAATCAAACATCCCTTTATTCATTGACTACCTTCCTTTTTTAGCCTAGATATTTCCAAAATTATCCTTTATGAGTGTGACCTACTATATCGGATCTCTTGATGCGCCCGAGTGTGCCGTCGTAGGATAGGTCGGTGACCCGACGAGTACCCGAAATCCTATCCTTTCGGAGACCAAGCCATGAATGTTGATAGGGTGAACACCATCCGTAGGGGGCGAAATCAAAGCGCCCGCGAGGCGTCACCCTTCTCTCACTTACTTGTATCTATAGTAGAGGCCGTGGGGTTGGTGTCATCGCCGCCCCGCTCCCACTCAATAATTTGGAAGTGGTTGTGGGTTAACTAACCACGTCTTTTTTGATGTTATCATAAAAGCTCATCAAATCAAGGATTCCGAATGGTGTCGGTAACGTAGGCAAGCCTACCCGTCCTATTCGTTGGAACATATGTGATGATCCGGACGAAAATCGGGTCAAGACAACCTCATTGAGATAAGAAGGAATCACCCCTCCGTTCTCCGGTGTAGCTTAGTCTTGCCGGACCCCCATGCATACATCACACTAGGAGGGTTAAGTCGGTCGAGCCTAGCTCAGTTGACCACCCAACCTATAAGCGAACCGTTTTTATCCAAGATTTATTGTTCTTTTACCATCATCCAATCTCGTAGACACTACGAATTGAAAACGTGATCTCGTTTGAGCTTTAAGGCGGTTCACCGAGAACACACACCGAAAGGCCTAACGATTTCATAACCCGTCCTCGGATCATTAATTAGTTACTAAATTCATTAATTACCACGTATTAATTAAATTTCAACTAATTACACGAGTTTGTATACATGCCTATTTTAATTACCAAAATTAAAATTCTACATGTATGCATGGAGTGGATTTATGATATGATGCATGTCATGACAATTCCGATTTTATATCTATTTTATGATCGAACACATAAAAAATAAATTGCGGAAATTTAAACACCGAGATGGATTGTTGGTACCCCGTATCTAATCTATCCTAGGAAAAAAAATAAATTACAATCTTCTTGTCATCGAGTCTTGATCTTCGAATCTTGAACTCGAACCGCCGGAACACGAACCACGAACACCCGAGAGGAGAAAAGGTCTTTTTAATTAAATAAATCCAATTTATTTTAATTAATCATATATTTTATTTTATTATATTACATGCGGCTGCTTTTAATTTATTTTCCAAAAATAAATTTTTTTTTTTTTTTTTTCATCATTCGGTTGTTGAATGATCTAAATAAATAAAAAAAATTAGGTCACAACAAAAAATTGGTGCAGCCGCAAAAATAAAGAAAACCCTAGCCGCATATATTTATTAAACAGGACTTATAGCGACGCTTTTCAGCGTCGCAGAAAGTCCTGTAGCAGATTTTTAATAAAATTCATCCGTTTCTCCTTGTTCATACCTTGGGTTTCGACTTGATCTTCAATTTTTCAGCAAGATCTTCATCTTTTCCAGCCCGGATAATCAAAATTACAATAAAAGATGCTACTTTTTACATAAATTTCGAAAAAAAAGACATAAAAAAAATACAATTCTTATGCTCAATTGTTACTAAACAAATGAGCTACAATAGATCTAACGAGTAAACAGTACCAACCACAATCCATCTCTTTAACCAAGACATTCATAACATAAAAAAAAAAAAATCATGCGTCGGCCCTATTTAAAAAAAAAATTGGGACAAAAAATCTACATGTTTTACCACTCCTAGATCTAATATTTTATACGTATAAATATAGATCACCATGGGCTCTGATACCACTGTTAGTAATACCATCCGCAACGGAAGCGATTTATGGATCTAGATCTATATAATACACGTAATAAAACAACTAGATCTATTCTACATGGGGATGTAGATCATACCTCTTGAATCTCTAAATTCAAGTTGAAGAACCGCAAAGGATGAATGTGAGGATGTGAAGAGCACCACGCTTCCGATCGTGTGATCAAGCAATTCCCGGTGGAAGGAATTCTCGACTCGAACCCTTCCGATATGCTACCGGAAAAATCTCCAAGATTTCTCCCCAAATCTCCCTTGGCCGAAATTCTTTTCTTCTCTCTACTATAGGGAGAA
Organism: Gentiana macrophylla; assembly: GCA_026214975.1. NCBI lineage: Eukaryota > Viridiplantae > Streptophyta > Magnoliopsida > Gentianales > Gentianaceae > Gentiana > Gentiana macrophylla. The sequence continues at coordinate 87,341,885 of CM047805.1, read as the reverse complement.
GTCGAAATTTATGTGTGTGTTAAGGCTTGGGAGAATTCTCTTTATATAGGAGAGTAAAACTTAGCCTCCAAGGATTTTTATTTATCAAACAAAATAAATCCTTTAATAAAAGATAATTCCATAATATTCTAGAACAAATCTAGAATAATATTTATCTTTATTATTTACCATAAATATTTATCCAATAAATATTTTATGAACATGTCTTATTAATCACAAGAAAACTAATTTCTTGTTCCATTAAAAAGAGGGGGGGGGGCGAAATTTATCAAATTGACCTAGTCAATATTAATTTTGCCATCACACAATAATTGGGCCAAGATTATGAAAAATGTCTTTTTCACATATTTAATTATTTAGCCCAACTAATTCAATAGTCCACTAAACAATTAATTCACATATCGGTTTAATAAACTCCAACAAGAACTAAATTAATATTATTAGGATTCGACGTCCGAGAATAGCTATGCTATATTAGGAGGCACGTCGGGGACCATGGACTAATAATCAGCGGCTCCAATAAATCAAATAAATAATTATGGAATAATTATATTCGATAAATCAATCACAGGAATATGCCACCATAATCCCGTGACTGCACTCCTCCGATTATAAGATTATATTTATCTCCTCACGAGAATAATAATAAGCGTCCATTGATATAATCATTACATATGGATTAATCCTCCATAGATCGCTTCATTCTAAATCGGGAAGTTACCGTTAACCCTTTTTTAGAACCTCTTATCCTTATTTACCATTAACCCCTAGTGATCAATTAATTCATACAACTCACTTTGGTAGCTAATCGATGTAATATGAACTCGCACGATCGTCGGTTTCTAGGATTAACAAATAAGGAATCTGTTTATCTACTTCCATAAATGGAAGGAATGGATTCGTATCTGTGATAACACGGACTACTCACTCAATCCAAGACAATGCCAAGATGGGGTAATTCGGACCACGGACTCGGTGTAATCCTTAACCGTCAAGTCAAACTTCATAATGATTCAAGCGGTTGGTATCGTGATCACCTCGGGATTAAGATATATCCATAAATATGATCATCCATTGATTCGATAAGACTTCTCGATTACGGAATTATATCGTGAACTCTAATCAAATCGGTCCAACCCTATATGATATATGTATCATATATAAATGCCCCATTAGGTTCTCTTAACCGAAAGTCCGGATAAGACAATCACACCAATTGTGTTCTGAGCGCATTAATAGCACGTTAAAGGAGAGACCCGATACTCTCGATTAACTTCACTACGGGCTAATTGTATTTTAAGTACATCTTCACTAACTCAATCCTCCTGTGTATATACCATACACTGAGTTAAGTGATTACATAAACGATATACTTAGGGTTTTTTTGTAGTGTAGATACTATTGTCACATCGGTGATTATGAGAATAATAAATATGAATAATAACGTCAATTCATTTATTAAATAAAACAATTACAAAATTGTCTTTCGGGCATCACACCTAACAACGTCCCTAGTATCAATCTGTGATAGAGAAACCATGATAGTGATTATGGTTGATGAGATCTCTAATCACTATAACAAGGTTGGTACTTAAATGTCTCTAGTCTTACATATTATCAAAAGGGACATTGATAGCATAATCGGACTAGCACGTATTGGATGTCTTCTATCTTTTAGAAGGTAGGGATAGATCTCGTCTATCGAAGTGTAGAGACACTTGGACTGTATGCGTGGGCGTGTATTAGAGAATGCGTCGTTAGGTGACCCACTTACATTAAGTGTCACACTATGTGGCGGTTGTGTAATTATCCTTTTGACCGGAGTCTTCATGGCATCACGGTGTGGATTGTCATGCTTTGACACTATTGAGGTTTCTCCTAACCACGGGGCGATCATGCGGTAGTGATTGGGTATGATATTGAAGCATGCGGAGTATACATGATTGGTCGTCCGGGAATCGCGTATCCTATGATTGGGATCGAATATCCAAAATGGCCTTCTTATAAGGAATGTCTAGCTCTCGAGAATCTTTGCAAAGTGGGAGTAAATGTGTTATTCCGAGAGAGCATGATATCCAGATTATAAGATACGATCGTCAATGTATTGACACTCGAGACACGATCGTATGGATATTGTTACAGCGATAGGATTTTAAGTTACACGGCAACTGCTTCACATGAAAGGTAGTAGTCATTGCTTTTGACTCTTCCGATGATTGGGGGTCACGGTGTGTTGCTAGATGCTATCCCGTGATCGTTAGGTATGAAGGGCATTTTAGTAAAATGCACCTTGTGTCTACGGCCAACATATTCGGAAGCCTATCGGGTCACACACATATGAACATCGAGTCGGATTAAAATGCGGTTATAGTTGATAACCAAATAAGGAAAGTTTATCTCTAGACTATAAAGGTTATAGTGGTAAATTAATATGGTGGTATTTATTTATTATGAATAAATAAAATACATGATATTAATTATATATAAATTATATTAATTAAAGAATATTCCGGAAGTCAATTAGTTGACTAATGGGGCGCCACTTTTGTGTGTATAAGATACACTTGGATTGTGCACTTTAATTAATAAATATTGCCATAATATTAATATAGGATATTAATTGATTTTGAAAAATAGATTTATGGTAATAAGATAATTATAATCAATATATAATATTGACAAAATAAATTATAATTAAAGAGATAAATCAATCTAATTGATTTTCCTTATTTTATTAGAAAAAGGTTTTCTTCTCCTCCACACACTACATATGGGCGCCACCTCCTCTACATAAAAGGAAGTGGGTGTCAAGCTCTTTTGTACAACACAATTGCAAGAGTTCATAATTCTTGTGTAAAATAGAGAGCTCTCCATAGTGAGTTTGTGAGGAAGAAAAGGTCGATCTAGCGGCCGGAGTTTTTCGATAGCAATCCAAGGAGGATTCGGTGAGGGGTTACGTGTGGATTAGCGATAGAGGCCGGACGCGTGGGCGGCTTGCGCGTGAACTACTCTCCGTTGGCGGTCAAAGCGACGATCTTGTAGATCATCTAAGGTATAACCGTCAAACTACTTAACGTGTTTATTGCATTAAACGAAGAACGATCTAGAAAAGGAAATCAAATTTTAAATTCCATTGCGTTAAACTAGTGATTTCCTAACAAAGGGTATCGAGAGGAGGACTTGAGCTTAAGCAATAAGCATAATTTAAATGCGTAGTATTTAATCGATAGATGCAAGATTTAAATCACGAGACATTAAAACAAAAAAAAAATAGGGTTCATGGGGGGTCGGCCGATCGCGGCGCCCCTCCTCTAAGCGGCGGTGGCGGTAACCCTAGGGTTTCCGTCCGTCGGCTCTCTCTTCCAATGGGGAGATCAACCCTTTTCGTTTTGTGATATCTCGTTTGTTTAGTTGTGTCATATGGCCAACCAATGGTTCAAATAGTTTGGACCATTGGGAAACCATATGACATATTGGCCTTTCCAAATTTTGATTTGGAATAGGCTTAGGCCCTTTTCAAATATTTGATTTGGAATAGGCTGAAGCTTTAGGCCACTTCCAAAATTTTGATTTTGGAAAGTGGCGAAGCCTAAACAAAACTATTTGGCCTTTCCAAATATTTGATTTGGAATAGGCCTGGGCCCTTTCCAAATATTTGATTTGGAATAGGCTGAGCCACTTCCAAAATTTTGATTTTGGAAAGTGCTGTGCTGAGACTAAAATAATTTGGCCTTTCCAAATATTTGATTTGGAATAGGCTGAGCCCTTTTCCAAATATTTGATTTGGAATAGGCTTAGCTTTAGCCACTTCCAAAATTTTGATTTTGGAAAGTGAAGGAGCCTAAGCTAAATTTAGTTTTAAAAGGAAACAAATAGGAGACTTTATAATTTTAATTTTACTTTGAATAGTTCAAATTTAATTAAAATTGAAATCGATTTAAAATTAAATGTTAATTTTAATTTTCGGTTAAGTCATATAATTAATTAAAAGTTATTTAATTATTTGACGTGATAAAATAAAGACGCATGAGTAGTAGTAGTTAAAATTAGAATTTAATCTTTTTCATAAGATAAAATTGTATGGATTAGATGTGTAGATATAATGTGATTATATGGACCCCGATTGATCATGGACTCGACCAATAGGATAGATGGGAATGTTTTCTTTATGTTGGTTTTTGAAAAATTGTCCTAGGCCGTTATGAAGAACGTGACCTAGTTTACTTTTTGCATTTATCCCATTCCCTGAGCTCCCCCCCGTGTGCGGCGGGTGTAATTATTTATTATGTAACAAGAATGGAGCAAGAAGTTGAAGACCAAGGAGAAATAAAGAACCCATTGGCGTACAGCAATAAAGATCCTATTGGCGGTTGCAGATACCCTTAGTTTGTGACCCGCGGTTTCGTCAGTTTGTATTCGAAACCGCACCTAGGAAAGGTCCATGATCATACCGGTTATTTTATGCGCGGAATGTTGTGTATGTATTACTTTATATGATATCGTAGTAATATGCATATAGTAGATGAGACCATAATTAAACCAAATTAATTAAGTGAATTAATTTAAAATTATTCCCACATCAAAAATCAAGTCGGAATTGCCTCCCATATTATAACGACGGTGAAGAGCCCTTGTTCGGACCCAACTCACCACCCAAGCGGGGGTTGACCTACCTCGTGTATATATAAATCGTTATCAAGATATGATCGAAAGAGATCTCATGAATATTGGGGTTAAGACTCGACTAAGAATTCTCTCGCGCCACCACCAAAGCGGGTCGTTTGGATTTTAGAGGCAAGGGGTTTGGCTATTTTCATAAGATGAAATATTGTCAAAGAGTTGATTGGTCAAACAACAAGAATCGTATAAGATACGATCGACAAATCGTTGTCCACCTGTTTAATTATTTTCGGCCCATCAGCCAAAGTTGGGGGTCGGAGTAGTTCGATGGGATCTTGCCCACTAAAGGAACTATTTTCTTGAAAGCCAATAGGGAATAGTTGGCTAGTGGGAGTAAAAACCTTATGGATTTATTAAGTGCAAATTTAGGGTTTTTATACATGAGCTTTACTTATTCTATCTTTATTTATTGTTGTAGAAAATGTCAAACAAATTGAACCTTCGTTTTATCATCGAAAACAAGCTTGACGAGACAAATTTTCTCGATTGGGAAAGAAACCTCAAAATCGTTTTGAGACACGAGAAGATTGGCTATGTCTTGGGCGAGGCCCTACCGAAAAGCCCAGAGGTTCGGCTGCAGATATTGTCGAGAAGTACAACAAGCAATTGCTACGACGATCTTCGATGCTACATGTATCATGCTTGCTTCTATGACACTGAATCAAGAAACAACATGAGTCTATGGGCGCCTACTCTATCATGGTCCACCTGAAGGAACTTTATGCTTCTCGGTCTACTTTGAGAGGTACGAGGTCTCGAAGGCCTGTTTAGTTGTAAGATGGCATCTGGGACTCTTTGTGGGATCACACGTGCTTAAAATGATCGGGTACATAGAGAGGCTTGGGAAGTGGGCCACAAATTGGAACGCAGAATTGAGTATTGACTTGATTCTCGCAATCTCTACCGATTCATTCTCGATTCGTGATGAACTATCACATGAACAAGATAGATTGCTCTCTTGCGAGTTATTGAACATGTTAAAGACTCGCTGAGGCACCTTTGTGGGGAAGGAAAGCAAGTGTTCTTTGGTCACTTGAGCAAGGGCAAGGCAAAAGCCCAAAGAAGTCCAAGAAGGCGAAGGCTACACCTAAGCCAACGCCTATGATAGCGAAAGACAAATCCAAGGATGCTTGCTTCCATTGCGGTGAGACCGGACATTGGAGGAGAAAAGGCTTCTTGAGTACCAAGAAGAAGCATTCGATGCTTCGACTTCGTATATTTATGAATGAGATCAATATTGCTTCTTCTAAGTCTAACCACTTTGGGTATTAGATCTTGGTTGTGGTTCTCATATTTGTACTGAATATCGCAGGCACTAAGAAGAACTAGAGATCTGAGGAAAGGAGAGGTGGACCTACGTGTTGGAAATGGAGCAAGTGTTCTTTGCCTTTGGCGTAGGAGTTTATTTTCTTTCATTGCCCAATGGGGCTAGTACTAGAACTTAATAAGCTGTTATTTTGTTCCCGCTCTTTACGAAGAGCATTATTTCTATTTCCGCATTAGATGTTGATGGTTTTCATTTACGTTTGAGAATAAATGTTGTTCTTTTTCACGTGATGGAATCTTTTATGGTAATCTTGGCATACTTAGCAATGGTCTCACACATATTAGATATGAATGTTGACGTACTTAATATAAATAACAAGAAATCCAAAACAAATTACTTGAATGAATCCTACTTATGGCATTGTAGACTTGGCCATATAAATAAGAATCGCATTTCCAAGCACCATAAAGATGGAATGTTGGATCAATTCGATTCTGAATCGTTTGACGTATCTGAAGCTTGTTTACTTGGCAAGATGACAAAGTCACCTTTCAAAGTGCAAAGGGATAAGATCCAATGAATTGCTTGAGCTCATACATACCGATGTGTGGCCCAATGTCAATTCAAGCCAAAGGAGGATACTCTTATTTTATCACCTTCACTGATGACCATTCTCGCTATGGTTATATATACTTAATGAAGTTTAAATCAAGCCTTGAAAAGTTCAAGGAATTCGATGAGGTGGAGAAACAACTAGGTAAAGAAATCAAAACACTTCGATCCGATCGAGGCGGAGAATACCTAGATGGAGAGTTTCAAGATTATTTGAAGGAGAATGGGATTCTACCTGAATGGACTCCTCCCGGAACGCCACAGATGAATGGCGTGTCTGAGAGGAGGAACCGCACCTTGTTAGACATGGTGCGATCCATGATGAGCTACGCAGTTCTTCCAAAATCGTTTTGGGGGTATGCTCTAGAAACCGCATCCTATACACTGAACCGAGTTCCATCAAAGACGGTTGACTCTACGCCATACGAGGTATGGACTAAGAGAAACCGAGCCTAGGTCATCTAAAACCTTGGGGTTGTCCGACTTACGTGAAGCGGATGATGCCTGACAAATTAGAGCCTGTGTCGACAAATGTCTATTTGTGGGATATCCTAGAAACCAAAGGTACCAATTTTACCATCCCGAGGAACAAAGGTGTTTGTTGCCGTGGGTCGGCCAATTTCTCGGAGAAAGAGTTTATTCGGATAGGTTCGGTGGGAGTAAAATTGATCTTGAAGAAATTCGAGAACCACTTACGGATAATAGTCGGTTGGCGGAAGTAGAGGACTTGCCACACACGGATGTGACACCAACCTCTACCGTGGACACACTAGCACCTCGAAGATCCACCAGGAACGCCGTGACCGAAAGGTACAACTGGCGTGTATCTCATGGAAGATGAGGACCCTAGAACTTATGAGGAAGTGCTATTAAGGCATGACAAAGAGAAATGGCTAGAAGCCATGAATTACGAAATGGAATCCATGAAAGACAACCAAGTTTGGAACTTAGTTGATCCGCTTTGAGGAATAGTTCCCATAGGGTGCAAATGGGTCTTTAAGAGAAAGACCGACATGGACGGATAACGTGACCACCTACAAGGCTAGGTTGGTGGCAAAAGGTTATAAGCAAAGACAAGGAGTTGACTATGATGAAACCTTCTCTTTGTTGCCATGTTAAAATCCATTAGAATTTTGCTCGCTATTGCAAAGATACCATGATTACGAAATCTGCGGATGGATGTGAAAACAGCTTTCCTTAACGGGAACACATCTGAGGAAGTGTATATGACACACCTGAGGTTTCACAACCAATGACGCCAGGATGGTGTGTAAACCGCAAAGATCCATTTATGGATTAAAGCAAGCTTCTCGAGTTGGAATCTTCGCTTTGATGAGATAATCAAACAGTTTGATTTCATCAAGAATGAAGATGAGCCCTGTGTTTACAAGAAGGTTAGTGGGAGTGCCATTGTGTTCTTAGTGCTTTATGTGGATGACATACTTGCTCATCATAGGGAATGATGTGCCTATGTTACAATCAATCAAAGCTTGGTTATCCAAGAACTTCTCAATGAAGGACTTGGGTGAGGCAACCTATATTCTAGGAATAAAGATCTATAGAGATAGATCTAAAAGGTTTCTTGGTCCATGCAATCCACCTACATAGACAAGATCTTGAAGAGATTCGGCATGGAGCGATCAAAAGGATTGCTGCCCCATGTCACATGGGGTCTACTGTCAAAGGAATGAGTCCTAAGGCAGAGGAGGAAAGGGCACAAATGAGTAAAGTCCCTTATGCTTCGGCAATCGGGTCTATCATGTATGCCATGTTATGCACAAGACCAGACGTCTCGTACCCTCTTAGTATGACTAGTAGGTACCAGTCCAATCCAGTGATGGTCACCTGGATTGCTGTCAAGAATATCCTTAAGTACTTGAGACGTACTAGGGATATGTTCCTGGTTTTATGGAACGATGATTTAGTATTACGAGGTTACACAGATGCCAGTTTCCAAACTGACAAGGACGACTTCAAGTCACAATCTGGATTTGTTTTCACGCTTAACGGCGGAGCGGTGGTGGAAGAGTTCCAAGCGAGAGACTACTGCACTCTACAACGGAAGCCGAATACATAGCACCCTCGAGGCGGCAAAGGAAGCGATTTGGATGAAGAAGTTCATTCTCGAACTTGGTGTGGTTCCTCCATTGAAGGTCCATGCCTGCATCTTCGTGATAATAATGGAGCGATATCTCGATCAAAGGAACCAAGGTCTCATCGAAGTCCAAACATGTGCTACGGGCGCTATCACTTGATTAGAGAGATAGTAGATAGAGGAGATGTAAAGATAGAAAGTCCACACGGATGATAACATAGCCGATCCGTTAACCAAGGCATTGTCTCAAGCTAAGCATGAGAAACATGTTCACTTGCACGGGCTTAGGCATATGGGTGATTGTCTTTAGGCCAAGTGGGAGATTGTTGGAAAGGTGTCCTAAACCCAATCGGGTTGGACCGGATCCGACCGGGTCGGGTCGTTTACAGTCTATTTAGTTCATGTAATAACTTTATTATGATTAATAAAAGCACTTATGTTATTATATATTGTTTGTCTTCATATTGTTTGTTGTATATATATATATAGTAACGTCCCTAGTATCAATCTGTGATAGAGAAACCATGATAGTGATTATGGTTGATGAGATCTCTAATCACTATAACAAGGTTGGTACTTAAATGTCTCTAGTCTTACATATTATCAAAAGGGACATTGATAGTATAATCGGACAAGCACGTATTGGATGTCTTCTATCTTTTAGAAGGTAGGGATAGATCTCGTCTATCGAAGTGTAGAGACACTTGGGTATGCGTGGACGTGTATTAGAATGTGTGTGCGTTAGGCCCGACCCACTTACATTAAGTGTCACACTATGTGGCGGTTGTGTAATTATCCTTTTGACCGGAGTCTTCATGGCATCACGGTGTGGATTGTCATGCTTTGACACTATTGAGGTTTCTCCTAACCACGGGGCGATCATGCGGTAGTGATTGGGTATGATATTGAAGCATGCGGAGTATACATGATTGGTCGTCCGGGAATCTCGTATCCTATGATTGGGATCGAATATCCGAAATGGCCTTCTTATAAGGAATGTCTAGCTCTCGAGAATCTTTGCAAAGTGGGAGTAAATGTGTTATTCCGAGAGAGCATGATATCCAGTTATAAGATACGATTGTCAATGTATTGACACTTTCGAGACACGATCGTATGGATATTGTTACAAATGATAGGATTGTAAGTTACACGATAATCGCTTCACATGAAAGGTAGTAGTCATTTCTTTTGACTCTTCCGATGATTGGGGGTCACGGTGTGTTGCTAGACGCTATCCCGTGATCGTTAGGTATGAAGGGCATTTTAGTAAAATACACTTTGTGTCTACGGCCAACATATTCGGAAGCCTATCGGGTCACACACATATGAACATCGAGTCGGATTAAAATGCGGTTATAGTTGATAACCAAATAAGGAAAGTTTATCTCTAGACTATAAAGGTTATAGTGGTAAATTAATATGGTGGTATTTATTTATTATGAATAAATAAAATACAAGATATTAATTATATATAAATTATATTAATTAAAGAATATTCCGGAAGTCAATTAGTTGACTAATGGGGCGCCACTTTTGTGTGTATAAGATACACTTGGATTGTGCACTTTAATTAATAAATATTGCCATAATATTAATATAGGTTATTAATTGATTTTGAAAAATAGATTTATTGTAATAAGATAATTATAATCAATATATAATATTGACAAAATAAATTATAATTAAAGAGATAAATCAATCTAATTGATTTCCTTATTTTATTAGAAAAATGTTTTCTTCTCCTCCACACTACATATGGGGCGCCACCTCCTATATAAAAGGAAGTGGGTGTCAAGCTCTTTTATACAACACAATTGCAAGAGTTCATAATTCTTGTGTAAAATAGAGAGCTCTCCATGGTGAGTTTGTGAGGAAGAAAATGTCGATCTAACAACCGGAGTTTTACGATAGCAATCCAAGGAGGATTCGAGGGGGTTCGTGTGGATTAGCGATAGAGGCCGGACGCGTGGGCGGCTTGCGCGTTGAACTACTCTCCATTGGTGGTCAAAGCGACGATCTTGTAGATCATCTAAGGTATAACCGTCAAACTACTTAACGTGTTTATTGCATTAAACGAAGAACGATCTAGAAAAGGAAATCAAATTTTAAATTCCGCTGTGTTAAACTAGTGATTTCCTAACAGGGTGAATAAACTTGTCCCTAAAAACTGGATTTAAAACAAATTAAGGTTCAGTTAAAACTTGTGTGGAGTTAAGCTGACAGAGCTGAGTTTAAGTCAAACTGACTTAAGCAAAAAAACTGAGTCAACCGGCAGCGGATATAATTCTAACCTTTTTCTTGATCTTGTTATTCTATGTGAAAGCTGAGTGTATTAAACTGAATTCTGGTGAATGTCAGTCTGTGAGTTGTGAGTTTTATAACAATCAATTCTCAGAATGCTGTAGATAAATGCTAAATAAATAAATAAGTGTGTAAAGTAAATGAGGCAAATATTATAGAGTTTCCAGGTGGTGTAATCCTGTCAGTCCTCTCTTCCCTTGTGGTGAGGAGGAAAATTCCACTAGAACTTCTTGAGGTGAGCTGTTACAAAAAGTCCTAGACAATAGTCCTTGGCTAATCCCTAGCTTCACTATCTAAACAGTTGTAGAACATGTAGAATTGCTGCTCTTCAATTGCTTGAACACTGGTCCTTGAAGGGTTACGTATGCCTCTTCACCAGCTACCACCACAAACACAGTCTACCCATTTGCTTGTAACAATCTTGTCATTGGCAAAACCTTCCCGGTTTGCTCACGATCTAAACCTTTGATGTAGAATCAAAGTTGGGCTGAGAATCAATAAATTGATTCTTTTTGTGTAGTTCTTCAAAGTGTCTGAATGGATAAATTCGTGTAGCTTGAACACTTGAAGAAATTCTTGATATGATCTTGTTATAAGCGCTTGAGATGATAGCAATTCGAATAACTAAGACTAGTGCACAAAAATGCTTGTTGATCTTAATAATTCTTCTTGTTCTTGGTGCAAAGTTCTCTATTTATAGTATAAGGTCCAACATTCATCTTGCTTGAATTCGAATTTTATCAACGTCTATCTTGTAACGGCTATATTTTCTGACCGTTCTGATGTGTCAGTATTTCATCTAATAAAATTGCTTTCTTTAAAACGTTCGACTGTACTATCAGTTTGTTGGATGGCTGACATATAAAACTGAGTTTAACTGAATTTACTGATCAGTTTTATACTGTGTGTTAAGGGTGAATTTATACGATTTACAACGCTATATTTTATGATAATTTCCCCCATATTTGTATGAATTTGCATAAGAAACGTGTGTTTAATGAAAATATTGAGTAAATGATATTTTAAGAGAGTTAATCGCAAAATGGGTTTATTTATGTGTTTTAATTATGATTTTATGATTATTTGGACATTATTACGTTTTGCGATGTTTTTATGTGTCATAGGTACGTGTTTGATGCTCAAATGATGATCAAAAAGAGATAAGAGTCGAAATGTATGATGATAAAAGAGATAATGAAGGAATTGACAAGAAGAAAAGAGATAGAGATCAAGAAATCGAAATTCAATCATATTGAATCTGGCGTCGAGTCCCGTCCGGTGGGCGGGCGTTTCTTTAGCGAACAGCGTCGAGGATGGAAAGTTGATTCGAGAAGTTTGGGCGCCGAGGTGGGCGCCGCATGGGCGGCGTCGATCATGACTCGCCCGATTTGAAGTTCATATGAAGAATGGGCGGGCGTTCAAGGATCTGAGACGGGCGTCCGGTAGCCGACTTTCTTTGAACCGACTTTAAAATCTATAAATAGTCGGCTGTTTCTCCACCCAAAATATACCATACACTCATTATTCAAAACCCTAAACCTAGGGGCGTCTTTAGGCTGCGTTTTTCTTCATTTTGTTCCAGTTTTTTATGCACTTTAGTTTAGATTAAAACTAGTTACTTTTTATGCACTATTTCTGCAAATTCGAGTTGCTGAGGATGTTTAGAGGCTAAAAGCTTCATCGAACGAGTATTGTGAAGCCATCCAACGATTGTTGATTTCGTTTTCTTCGATTATACTGTGAGTTTCTATTAAAGGTTGTTTCTTATTCATGTTTATTCCGTTTAATTGCTTTTATGTCGGAAGATATGCATGTGTGATTGTTTATTGTTGATGGAAATCTTAATAAACCCTTGATCACCATGAATAAGAATAGTAATTTGAATCTATCATAACGGAAGTTAGTAGGCTCAATTGCTAGATTATAAACATAAAGTTTACACCTTTGGTTAGAAAACGCGTTAATCTTGCATTGGAAGATAATAGATTAATAGATGAACTTTCTAAGGAATTAGGGTTCATATTTAGATAAGGTGAGTCCCAACCTAGATAAAAACCACAATATAATCGAGATAGGAAATCAATGCTTGTTGGATAGGTGGATCAATCCTCGTTTGCTCGTTATACACTTGATTTAAATCCTTAAAACTTGAATTTGTTTAGTTAGTTTACTTTTATTTGCATCTTAGATTAGTTTAGTTAAAGGTTCGCAACCCGTATTCTTCCTAGCTTTGGATTATATCCTCTGTCTAGTTTTATTTTCTGTTTTGTTTGATTTTTATTCACTGTTTAGATTAGTTTCGTGACATAGTTTAGGTTAGACAAAAGCTAGAATCACAATCGTTTAGTTCCCCATAAGATCGACCCGGCATTAACCACTATTACTAAGATCCTTATACTTGAGGTTAACCGGATTATTACTTGTTTATTTTGTGTTGATAAAATCCGAGACAAGTTTTTGGCGCCGTTGCCGGGGAATCGGACGGTTGTCTAGTTTTTGTTTTTCGTTTTTCTGTTTGTTTCTGTTTGTTTCGTTTTTCTGTTCGTTTTTCCTGTTTTTATTTCGTTTTAATTTCCTGTTTTAGTTGATAAACGTTTAGGTAATTAGTTAATTAGGGTTTTAGCTTAGGATTTAAGGTTCTCTTGTGATTAGTTCTCCCCTCTATCTCTTCTCTCTGTTTCTGTTTCTATTTTTTTTCGTTCCCCTTAATTTCTGTTATTTTCTGCAATTTTCTGTTCCTGTTCTAATTTTCCCGCTACCAAACGGGCGTCTGGGATATTGGACGCCCGTCCGCTGGAAAATTTCCAATACTGTTCTGTTTTCTTTCACTTAGACGAGTGTCCATAAAATTTGGACGCCCGTTCAAGTTTTCTGAAGACCAGACGAGCGTTTGGGCAACCGAACGCCCATCCAGTCCAAAAGTTGAGCAGACGCCCGTCCAAGCCTTTGGACGCCCGTCTGTTTTATCTTTCCCTTAATAATCTTGTTTCTTTTCTTTTCTTTTCTTTTCTCTTCTTTTCCTTTCTTTTCTTTAGGCTTTTAATTTTTAGTTAGGCTTTTAATTTCTTAGTTTTTAGGCCTCGTCTCATTGTTTTTGTGCCGGTTTATGCAAACTCGGAGTCAAAAGGGACCGTTGTTATACACCCACGACCCTGAAGCGAACCGTAGTCACGCCAAGCAGCGGATTTTTCCGTTCGCGGTTCTCGGCGATGAGCCGAGCAAGATATTGAAGATCAACTAGGTGAGGAAATCAGCGATTTTGTGATAATGGCGCTAATAATAGACGTCGTTGGCGGACTACGCCATGCCAGGCGAAGTGAAAGTCAACCCGGCTATTGTTATCCCAGCCATTACCGCACAAACCTTTGAGCTAAAGCCAGGACTTATTCAGATGATGCAGCACGAATCAATCTTTCACGGCTATCAATCAGAAAATCCGCATACCCACTTACATACATTTTTAGAGATATGTGGCACAACACGCATCCAAGGAGTGAGTGAGGATGCTATCAAGCTAAAATTTTTCCATTTTCTCTGAAAGGAGAGGCTAAAGAGTGGTACACCTCTCTCCCTTCTGATTCTATCACCACCTAGGCAGAACTCGAAAAGGAGTTCTTGAGTCAATATTTTCCACCTTCAAAGACGGCCCAGTGTTTAAATGAAATATTCACTTTCTGTCAGAAAGAGAATGAATCCTTCTTCGAATGTTGGAAGAGATTCAAGTCTCTTCTTAGAAAGTGTCCCCACCATGGCTTGCCAATGGAAAGGCAAGTCAATACATTCTTCAGTGGATTGACCGAGCTCACCAAAGGCATGGTCAATAGTTCATCTGGTGGGGCATTTTTGAAGAAAACACCTGAAGAGGGATGGGCATTGTTTGAGGACATTGCAAAGTACAACTATGCCCCCTCTTATCAAGCAATTCAAGCACCTCCTCCTCCTAAGGTTGAGGAAGTTAACATGCAAAGTTTGATCGCCATGCTGCAGAAGCAGATGGCAACATCTCAAGCTCCAAATCCGATAAATCAAACTTCGTCTTTTCCACGTAACCCTCGTGTTCTCATCTTGTGAAAATTGTTCCATCGGTGGCCATATGAATGGCGGTGTCAATTAATCCCCACGCACCTTATCAAGTGAATGTCGTCCCATGATTATGGATGGTACAATCAAGTCACATGTCAGAATTGTGACGAGGTGGGGCACACTTCTAGGTTCTGTCCTATGAACGGACAGAATGCGGAAGTGAATGCATTCTATGGCCAGAACAATCCAAGGTTCAATCAGTTTCCTGGCCAGAGTAATTTCCAAAACCAAGGGTTTAATCCATCTTCAAATTTTAATCCTAATACGAATTTTAATTCGAATCAAAATTTCAATAGAAACCCTGGTTTTAATCAGAACCAAAATTCGAATTTTTCCAATCCTACTCAAAGGTTCAATCAGAATTGGCCCGCCAACTCTAATCCTGCAGTCCAAAGTCGGCCCAACCAGCCCTATGCTCAAAATTTCCAAAACTCTCAAAGCCCCTCCCAATCTACCAATCTTGAAGCTAAGTTGGAGGAGCAGAGTAGATCAATGAAGAATCTTGAGAGACAAATTGGGCAACTGGCTGAACAGTTAGCTTCTAGACCCCCAGGGCAGCTGCCCAGTTTCACTGAAAAGAATCCTAAGGGTGGTCAAGTTGCTCAAGCTGACTTGAATAAAGGCCTATGTCTTGACCTCGTGCCATCAATTCAATACGGTAAAGAGGAGGCTAGTGCAATGAATCGAGAAGCGGTACTCAAGTTAGTGGTCCTTCCCATCGTGAAACCACTAGCCCCTCCTGCCATTGATAAGGCGGGAGGGAAAGTAGCACCTACACGCCCTCATCGCAAGAAAAGACTCGTGGCTGAACCCCGAGAGGTGAAGAAGTTGAAGATCCTCAAGTGGCTGATCCTTGAGAACCGAAAAAAAGCAGCGAAAGTCGGAGGTCGATCCTCGATTGCAAAGAAATCTGATAAAGCCGTTTCGTTGGAAGGATCTCGAAGACAAGGTGTGAGTGCATCCTCAAAGAAAGTCTTTTACTCGAGTGACCTTAAGAAGCTTCCATTTCCGAGAAAGAGCAACATTCCTTTGATCGAGGACAAAAAAATGCGAAAAGTGTCTTTGAATCTTTTGAAAAATACTCAGTAAATCTTCCATTATCGAAGTCTTGGTCGAGATGCCTAAGTATACAAAATTCATCAAGGATGTTGTGTCTTGAAAAAGAAGTTAGCAGGCATGGAAAGGCAAATTGGTGTGGATCGCTCCATGATTAATTATGAAGACTTACCAATTAAAAGAGATGACCCTGCAAATTCATTACTTACAGTATTAATGGGAGGTCTAGTCTTCCCTAATTTTTGTGTGATCTAGGTGCCTCTATAAGTCTTATGCCAATGTCTCGTGTGCAAGCAAATCGGTTTACACAACCTTTCTAGAACCCACTACTATGAGTCTACAGTTACTGATAGATCTTCTAAGAAAGCTTCAGGGATCCCGAAAGACGTTTTGGTTGATTGATAGATTTACCTTTCCAATCGATTGGTATGTTCTAGATATGGAGAAAGACAGCGTCGCCCCTGATTCTTGGAAGACCTTTCTTATCTACACTAGGGCCCTCATCGATTGCGATGGTGGGCAAGTGACTATCCGAGTTGGTGATCAAGAGGTGAGTTACAATGTCTTAAAGTCCATTCAAGTACCCTCTGGCCCCCCAACCGGATTTTCCATTGATTATATGACGGACGATTTTACCGATTATATGGATAAGCAAGTCATGGCTGTAGAAGCAGAATATGAGCGATTGGTTGACAACCTAAATACTCATGGTATGGTTAATCTAGGTCAATTAGCAGCTGATTTTGAGGAAGAATTGTTGGAAGAAGAAGCTTTGGCAGTGGGACCACAGAGTAAACTCAGTGATATTGAGTTGAAAAGTGAAGATCTCAAGTCAAGTTTAGAAGACCCCCCTGTAGATTTAGTGTTGAAACCGTTGCCTAAACATCTTAAGTATGTGTTTTTAAGAGAAGGTGACAAGCTTCCATTGATTATATCTCGCTTAGCTTTCATTATAGAGAGAAATGAAGTTAATCAACGTCTTGAAGAAAAATGAAAAAGACTTTGGATGGCAAGTAGGAGATAGCAGAGGGATATCTCCAGACATCTGTATGCACAAGATCAAGACAAATGAGGGTGCGAAATGTGTACGACAGCCCCAGAGGAGGCTCAACCCTCATATGCAAGAGGTTGTTAAAAAGGAAATCATTAAACTTCTGGACATGGGAATCATT
This sequence comes from Gentiana macrophylla, assembly GCA_026214975.1. Classification (NCBI taxonomy): domain Eukaryota; kingdom Viridiplantae; phylum Streptophyta; class Magnoliopsida; order Gentianales; family Gentianaceae; genus Gentiana; species Gentiana macrophylla. The sequence goes on along the minus strand of CM047805.1, from coordinate 87,324,619 downwards.
TATGCCATCGCGGATAGTGAATGGGTTTCCCGACTCAAGTAGTTCCCAAGAAAGGTGGAATTACTATTGAGAAGAATGAGAAGGGAGAGGAAATAGCATTGAGACTTGTCACTTTGGTTCTGAGTGCTGCATCGACTATCGAAAGCTCAATGAGGTAACCATGAAAGATCACTTTCCCTTCCATTCATTGACCGGATGCTCGGCGTCTGGCGGGACACGCATTCTCTCGCTTCCTAGATGGATATTCGTGGATACTTCCAGATACCCATTGATCCAAATGACCAAGAAAAGACCACTGCCCTTATGGTACATTCGCTTACAGCGAATGCCATTTGGTCTCTCTGCAATGCCCCAGCTACATTTCAAATGATGTATGCTAGCTATCTTTGACGGGCTTGTAGAAAAGTGTATGGAGATTTTTATGGACGATTTTTCGGTCTTTGGTCAGTCTTTTGATGATTGCCTTGACAATCTTGACCAAGTGTTATCCATATGTGTGGAAAAGAACTTAGTACTTAATTGGGAGAAATGCCATTTCATGGTAGATGAGGGAATAGTTTTGGCCACAAAATCTCCGCCAAAGGTATAGAAGTTGACAGGGCAAAAGTAGAAGCTATCGAGAAGATGAGCTATCCTAAGAATGTGCGTGAAGTGAGAGGTTTTCTTGAACATGTCGGTTTCTACAGAAGATTCATTCAAGATTTCTCCAAGATAGCCAAGCCCCTGTCTACTTTACTTAAGGATGACGTTGAATTCAATTTTGATGAAAACTGCAAGCAAGCGTTTGAGGAGCTCAAGGACCGTTTAATATCTGCTCCAATTCTTATATCGCTTTGTTGGAACCTACCTTTTGAGTGATGTGCGACGATCGAACTATGCGGTTGGTGCTTTTTCTAGGACAAAAGATCAAGGGGAAATTCCAGCCTATCTATTACGCCAGTCACACATTGAACCCCTCTCAAGTTAACTATACCACTACTGAAAAGGAACTATTGGCCGTAGTCTTTGCTATGGACAAGTTTCGTAGTTACTTGTTAGGAGCTCAAGTAGTTGTGTGGACTGAGCACGCTGCTTTGCGGTATCTGATGACTAAGAAAGAGGCTAAACCGCGCCTTCTGCGTTGGATAATGACCCTACAAGAGTTTGACGTTCAAATTAAGGACAAAAAGGGCAGTGAGAACGTAGTGGCTGATCACGTTTCTAGAATGTTGAGTGAGGAAAAGGATGATCCAGATGATATAGATCTTTACTTTCCTCTAGAGAACATTATGTTGATAGACGGTTGTCCTCCTGATGTCCCATGGTATTCTTCCATTGTAAATTACCTTCATGCCCGTTATCTCGATCCAGAAATGTCTTATCAGGAGAAGAAAAAGTTCTTCTCTGATTTGAAATATTTCGTTTGGGATGAACCTTATCTTTTTAAGATCTGTAAAGATGGTTTGCTTAGGAGATGTGTTCCTGAATCTGAGCAACGTGATATCATTGAGCAATGCCACAATGGACCCACTAGAGGTCACTTTGGTCCGTGGAAAACCGTTGCTAAGATCTTTCAATCCGGTTTCTATTGGCCTACGATCTTTAAGGACACAGAAGCTTTCTGTAGAGCTTGTGATAGATGCCAAAGAACCGGAACTTTGACAAGGCGTTTTGACATGCTTTTGAAACCCATCCTAGAATGCGAGGTCTTTGATGTATGGGGTATCGATTTTATGGGACCATTTCCATCATCTTGTGGTAATAAATACATCTTAGTCTGCGTGGATTACGTATCGAAATAGGTGGAGGCTCAAGCCACTCCTCACAATGATCACAAAACGGTCATGAAATTTCTAAAGAAAAACATCTTCGGGAGGTTTGGATGTCCACGTGCCTTGATCAGTGATGAAGGGACGCACTTCTGCAACCGACCCCTAGAAAAAGTCCTTGAAAAGTATGGTGTTCGTCATAAAACTGGCACACCATATCATCCGATGACTAGTGGTCAGGTTGAAAGGAGCAACCAAAGTATCAAGAAAATCCTGGAGAAGACGGTAACAGGTCATAGAAAGGATCGGAGTTTGAAATTAGATGATGTACTTTGGGCTTACAGAACTGCCTATAAAACCCCTATGGGTACATCTCCATATCAAATGGTCTATGGTAAACCATGTCATCTGCCTGTCGAGTTAGAGCATAGAGCTTATTGGGCTACAAAGTTTCAGAACTTTGATTCCCAATCTTGTGGAAAACATCGATCAGCTAGCCCGATTTACATGAGTTAGACGAATTCAGACTCCAGGCCTATGAAAGTGCCAGGATTAGTAAAGATAAGATGAAGCTACTCCACGATGCTAAGATTAAGAAGAGAGAATTTCAAGTCGACGAACAAGTTCTTCTATACAATTCTAGGTTACATTTGTTTCCTGGAAAGTTGAGGACACGTTGGTCCGGTCCTTTTGAGATTCTCCAAATCATTCCTGGAGGCGTTCTAGAACTTCACGGTTACAGTGGTAAACCATTTCGAGTGAATGGTCAAAGGTGTAAGCACTACATTGGTGAACCTAAAGAAAAATCTTTGACTGTTCGTTGCCTCGATATCCTCGGGTGTGGTGCTACACAAGTCGATGAATTTGATGTGTTTTCACCCGACCTATTTTCAGAGGATGACGGTAATGGTCAATCTGAAGAGGTTCTAGTGGGTAGTTGGGATATGGAAGAGTATTGGAGGGAGCGTCAACTGAAAAGTCATCAGAGGAATCAGAAAAGGAAAAAGTCGACCATGGGGAAGTTCAAACGTATTTGGAAAACTATTAAGGATTTCACCCCATGTGTTAGATGCTGTTTCTGTAGCCACACTACTGATCAGAGCTTACACGAGGTAGTGGCTGGCAGAAAAGTCAAATGGCCTGATCCAGGCTGAGCTTTAAACGGTGTCGAGCTAACGACATTAACTAAAAGCGCCACTAGGGGGCAACCTAGATATCCTTCTTTTAGTTGTTTTTGTTTTATGCTTTTGTAGTTTTAGTATTTGAGTTTAATTTTTAAGTATTAGCCTTATTAAGTTTTTGGCACGTGAGCCTGGTTCATCTTCGGCACCGCCTCGACCATCCTCCCTTCCTACTTTATCTCCTTCGGTCCGGATGCGGCTGAGTATGGGCAACAGTGTCCGTAATTGGATGGAGGACATTCGGACTTCTCAGAACAACATTCTGACGATTTTGCAGTGTATGAGTGAGGGCCGGCCTATACGGGACAACAGAATCTTCAATCCGAGCGTCATTGATTACCTTTATTCGGATGAGATTGAGCAGGCCATTGCGGACGTTCTGGATGATTCTGAGTCGTCTTCCGAGGCGGAGCAGCCTGATGATTCTGCTGCGCCGAGCCAACCTTGATCTTCTTTTGTCTATTTTTACACTGGTTGTTTTGTTTTGACATTTATACTTAGATGATTCATTGTAATTTTGATATTGCTACTATTTATTTTCGATGGATCATGTAAGCCATAAGGCATCCGTACTCTTGTTTTTACTTTGTTTATACTCTTTGGATGTATTGAATGCCTTATCTGTTGATTTCTCTTCATTTTTTGATATCTCCTTTCATACTGGTATAATTCCCCGTTTTCCCCGAGATGTTTCCGTGTCTGTCAAGTCGTGCAGGTATCTTTTTAGCGGTTTTGTCGAGCTACATGTTCTGGTTACGAGTTCTACGTGTCACTATGTAGGCTCCGGCCTGACCGACATTCGAATAACGCTTGAAATCAGCTAAGTCGTTGATTTTTTTTCTTTCATTCTGCACAACATGAGGACATGTTGATCTTTAAGTGTGAGGGAGGGGAATGATTTGATATGTATCTATACATTTGCTTACATTCGTAATGTTTCTATGCACAAGGAGCTAAAATGAGCTAGAATTTTCAAAATTTTCCGACATTTTCGTTTTTTTGTTTTGTCCCGAGTAGGCAATTCAATTCAATGTTCGTTATTTTTATAGTCATCCAAGCTATATATCATATGTTTAGTAAGTTAGTTGTTCCACCTGATCTATTTTTCACGAGCCATAGTGAACGATGAGCTAATTTATAAAGTTATACCCCTTTTGGACGAGTGATTTTTGATTTTCTTATAAGTCATGTGCTTAGTGCTACGTATATATCTTGAGATTTATGATAGTCTGTATTTAGATCCGAAGTATGATATACTGTGAATATCTAAGGTTTCAATGTGATAAGTACACGTAACTTAATGTCAATGAAAAAGTTGAAGAATATGAAGAATTATTATTGTGTGTGTCGGAAGCTAGTCGATGATTTGAGTGCGGTAGGGCATTATCTCGAAATTTCCTATACCACTATGATGACTAAAAGCTCATGACAGTCAGAAAAAGCTGCCTTATGATTTGAGTAAGGTAGGGTATATCTCGAATATCCTATTCTGCTATGACAGGGCAATACCTCATTCTGATGTGTGTTTAAAAGTGAAAAAGTTAAATCAACTAAAAGATTAGTATGAAATGAATATAAGACTAAGTTATCGTCTATCTTATCCCCAGTAGAAACTGACAGATATGTTGTAGGGATTATCCTCTGAGTATTTCAGAAAGGTCCTAGATATATTCGATCATCTTTTTCGGGATATATCACGTTTGTAGGGTACATCTTATTAGTGTCATTGATCTCTAGTTTGAAAAGGGTATTAGCTAGTTTTGCTCTGAGTTTCTCAAGTTTGGATTTAGTGGAAGTTTTCTATGGCAATACACACACACTGGTGAACTTCTGATTTATTGGATATGTGTTATATATGTTTAGATGTCTATCTTTTCTCGAGCCTTTACGTTGTTTTGTTTTGCTCGGGACGAGCAAAAGCTTAAGTGTGGGGGAGTTGTTAAGGGTGAATTTATACGATTTACAACGCTATATTTTATGATAATTTCCCCCATATTTGTATGAATTTGCATAAGAAACGTGTGTTTAATGAAAATATTGAGTAAATGATATTTTAAGAGAGTTAATCGCAAAATGGGTTGATTTATGTGTTTTAATTATGATTTTATGATTATATGGACATTATTACGTTTTGCGATGTTTTTATGTGTCATAGGTACGTGTTTGATGCTCAAATGATGATCAAAAAGAGATAAGAGTCGAAATGTATGATGATAAAAGAGATAATGAAGGAATTGACAAGAAGAAAAGAGATAGAGATCAAGAAATCGAAATTCAATCATATTGAACTGGCGTCCAGGTCCCGTCCAGTGGACGGGCGCTGTTTCTTCGCGAGCGCCCGGGATGGAAAGTTGATTCGAAGTTTGACGCCGAGGTGGACGCTGCATGGACGAGCGTCTGATCATGACTCGGCCTGATTTGAAGTTCATATGAAGAATGGACGGGCGTTCAAGGATCTAGACGGGCATCCGGTAGCCGACTTTGCTGAACCGACTTTAAAATCTATAAATAGTCGGTTGTTTCTCCACCCAAAATAAACCATACACTCATTATTTAAAACCCTAAACCTAGGGGCGGCTTTAGGCTGCGTTTTTCTTCCTTTTGTTCCAGTTTTTTATGCACTTTAGTTTAGATTAAAACTAGTTACTTTTTATGCACTGTTTCTGCAAATTCGAGTTGCTGAGGATGTTTAGAGGCTAAAAGCTTCATCGAACGAGTATTGTGAAGCCATCCAACGATTGTTGATTTCGTTTTCTTCGATTATACTGTGAGTTTCTATTAAAGGTTGTTTCTTATTCATGTTTATTCCGTTTAATTGCTTTTATGTCGGAAGATATGCATGTGTGATTGTTTATTGTTGATGGAAATCTTAATAAACCCTAGATCACCATGAATAAGAATAGTAATTTGAATCTATCATAACAGAAGTTAGTAGGCTCAATTGCTAGATTATAAACATAAAGTTTACACCTTTGGTTAGAAAACGCGTTAATCTTGCATTGGAAGATAATAGATTAATAGATGAACTTTCTAAGGAATTAGGGCTCATATTTAGATAAGGTGAGTCCCAACCTAGATAAAAACCACAATATAATCGAGATAGGAAATCAATGCTTGTTGGATAGGTGGATCAATCCTCGTTTGCTCGTTATACACTTGATTTAAATCCTTAAAACTTGAATTTGTTTAGTTAGTTTACTTTTATTTGCATCTTAGATTAGTTTAGTTAAAGGTTCGCAACCCGTATTCTTCCTAGCTTTGGATTATATCCTCTGTCTAGTTTTATTTTCTGTTTTGTTTGATTTTTATTCACTGTTTAGATTAGTTTTGTGATATAGTTTAGGTTAGACAAAAGCTAGAATCACAATCGTTTAGTTCCCCGTAAGATCGACCCGGCATTAACCACTATTACTACGATCCTTATACTTGAGGTTAACCGGATTATTACTTGTTTATTTTGTGTTGATAAAATCCGAGACACTGTGTTTATCAGTTGTCGGTTTCTTGACTGACTTGGAGCATTGACTGAGATTTTACTCTTCTTCAAATATCAAGATTCTCGGCCATTATCATCGATTATAATTGACTTAATCAGAGTACACAATAAACAATTAAGAATTCATTGTCCTTATGATTCTTAGGTCTTCGTTCAAGATCCATAAAGTCAGTTCAGGTCACCACAAACTTACCTGAAGTCTAACTTTATAGTCTCGACTTATAATCTTCATAACTGAGTTTGAACCCTCAGTTCTTCAATCTTCTATAACTGAGTCTGTGACTCTCAGTCTTCTATCTTCCAGATAAGCCAACCGAGTTTGTGTCCCTCAGCGAACTTATCTTCTTCAATTTGTTTATCTTAACGATTTCCAGTTTTCTAAATGACTTCCAGTTTTCAGTTTCACGACAAACTAACTATTACAGTGCTTGTCTGATGTAACCTATACAAATATCAGACTCTAGTAAGACCTATATATTCAATTGTAGACATCTTTTAGCTTTTCACTATAACAGCTAGCTTCAGCACTTCATCAATGAGGTTAAGATAATATTCTGAGTAAATATGATGAATTATCATCAAAACATAAATTTTATTTCCACCAGGGGGCCGGCCCAACTATAGTTGCACCTCCTCGTTCCGATGACGACTCTGATGACTTTAAGGAGTAGACTAGTTTTAGCTTTTTAGTACTTTATCTCCATTGTTGTACTTTTCCTTTTTTTTTCTTTTATTTTCTTTTATTCCCGACTTTGTATGGCACTGTAGTTTCATTTTCTTAAACGATATATGAAATGTTTTGAATGGATTAAACTATTTGCACTGCTTACTTTGTTTACTGCCATTTTTTATATTCTCATGTTATCTCGAGTACTTTGCCCTGTTTTGTATGTAGCTTGATTGCAGATTTTTACAGATTCCAATTGACGTTTGCTGTTCGGTAAAAACTAGTTTTACAATTTATAATACCGAAACACCCCAAGTATAAGGATCTGTAGTAAAGGATGTTAACGGGTCGTCCTAAGGGAATGGAACGTTTATCGAATTCAAATATAAATCTATATCGATTATGTCACAATTATCTATCTAAACTAAAGCTGAAACTAACTAAAACCTAAACCTAAGAATTAAAACTAAAACAGGAAATAAAACAAGCGTAAAAAAAATAAGAAAACAAAGAATACGGACGAGCGTTCGCTAAGTGAACGAGCGTGCTGAAACGAAAATCTATCGGACGGGCGTTAGCTATCGAGGACGAGCGTCCAACTACGATCGTAATGAAAATTGCGTAAAAGTTGTAGAAATCTAAAGGTTTAAAAACTAAAACTTAAACTAAACTTATGCAAACGATTTGATTCAAACAAGTAAAGGAAAACACAAAGCAAAGCGATCGACTCCACTTATCAACCAACAATCCAACTAGACGGTGATTAAAAAGACATAGTTTTTAGTAGTGATTTATCACGAATTCAATCAAATATCTTTAATCAAATTCCTAAGGTTTCATTTGTCTTTTCAAACAAACTAAACATGCAATCAAAACAGATCACGAGATTGTTTCAAGCTCTTACTCAACTAATCATGCATAATCTCTTAAAACACAATTAGATGCATTACTTTGAATAAAAGAGAACTTAAATAAACATACTTTCATAAATTTATTCAAGCATAAATTAAACATAGATCGTTTCATCAAATCTTAATTCAATAAAACTTAAACAATACAAAACAGATCCAAAGTAATGAAAAACTACGAAATAAACTCACTACACATAAGCATCGAACTCTAGTTGGTTTTGTTGTTGATAAGCTTCCTCCGTCGACTCACCGCAGTTTTTTAGCCAACAATCATGGTGAACAAGATTGCCGGATTGGAGAAATTCATCTCTGTAAAAAAGGCTTGTGGCCGCAGCTTTTTGGTGTAAAATTGCGATCTCAATTATGTGGTATGAATTAGGGTTAAGAGGCTGCTGCTATATATAGAGTTTTAAGTCGGTTATGACTAAGTCGGCAACGGACGCTCGTCTGCTTCAATGGACGTTCGTTCACTCGGCTTGGACGCTAATCAAACGCTCGTTCAGACTGCGGTTGGACTCTCTGTTCTGATTTTGGCACTTCGAACGCACGTTCCATTTCACCAAACGCCCGTTCATAATGGACGGAGATGGACGCTAAATCTGGACTCCGCCTGGATCGACTTGAACTTGATTTCTTCATCCTTATCCAATTCCTTCAAGCCAATTCCAACTCTATCTCTTATAATTCGACTTGAGCTTCATTTATCCTCATTATATGCACGAAAATTAACTCCTACATGATAAATAAACAACGCAAAAATGTAATAAAATCCAAATAATAATAATTCCATTAAATTAAACACTTAAAATCATCAATTTTGCATACAACCCTCTTAAAATCATCTTTATTAAATAATTACACTTAAACCCTTAATTCTCATGTAAATTATGCAAATGTGGAAAAAAATAATAATAAAATACACCATTAATAATCATATAAATATGGCCTGAACAAATCCCCCACACTTAACTTTTTGTACGTCCTCGGACAAAACAATCAAAACTATAGCTCAACTTTATAAATAACCCACATAGATCTCTAACTCACGTAACAAAAGATACAACAACTATAGCAAATCATACCAACACAGAGATAGATTCGGTGTAAGTGTGACAAGCCATTCTCAATCTAACAAGCCTTTCAAAGAAATATCCTCTCAAAAATTCCAATGACTATCCTAGTACAGATGAATAGCTCCACTCAAAGCCTTCCCACGCACTCAAAGAGGATAATCCCTACAACATATCATGCGGTTCTACTGGGTATAAGATCCATGATAACAAAGACTTTACTTTATTCTTATTCATCATTTTTCAAAATTTTCAAATTTGACGCATATCAGAATGAGCTCTTACCCATCATAGTAGTGTAGGACATTTCGTGATAATCCCCTACCTACTCAAATCATAAGGTAGCTATAAACTGACTGTCGTGAGCTTTTGGTCATCATAGTGGAATAGGACATACGTGGTACACCCTACCTCACCCAAATCATTAACCAGCTTCCGACAAACGTATTTATTAATAATTGCTCACTCACTTTATTTATTCACTTTTCAAAGTCATAAGTTACATCTCACTTATCACATTCAAACTTTATGATATTCACAGTACACGGTCTAACTTAGGTGTAACTATACTGACCTTCCTAAGATAAATCATTAAAAATAATGAAAGGATATAATTCAAAAGTCATGCTTCAAAATCAAAGGCTTTCGTGAGTGAAAAACGAAACTATCTCCATAAAAGTAAAACATGCTATAATTATCTCACTAAGTCACATACTATCATCGTTAGAAAACTACAACTAGCAAGCATCTAGTTCCAATTATATGCTCGAGACTCACAAAAATTTTAAATTTATGAAAATTTAACATTCACTCATATTTCAAAGGATATAGCATAAAAACATACCCAAACACCCCCCCACACTTAAATCACATTATGTCCTCAGAATGTGCAAATATAAAAGAAAAGAAAACTTAGCTGGTTTCAACGGTGGTTGTCGGATGAAAGTTGGCATAGTCAGCCGGAGCATGGATGTACCATTTACCTTTCGAATAGACAACACTAGACAGTAGTAACTCGAAAACCTACTCAAAAGTATCTGCAACACTCGACATACCATATAATCTCGGGGTACACGGGGTATATGAGCAACACATAACACAAAACACTCACAATAAACGTAAGAGGAATAACCATCAACACAAAATCAACTAAAGTATTATTTCTAAAACAATAAAACAACCTAAGAATGAAAAAAACAAATAACTAGGTTGCCTCCAGAGCGCTCTTTTAATGTCAATAGCTTGACACAGATTCCAAAAGATCAACCCGGATGGGGCCACTTTGGTTTAACCGCCGCCACCTCATGATCGTAATTAGAATTACTAGTAGCGGAAATGATTTTCACCACAACAACAAGTCAAGTCAAGCGCAATAAGATCATTAAACTTTTCTCTCAAACTACACCGACTCTCTTTCTTCTTGTTCTTGCACACGATAGGCATAGACATAGTGGTATGATCGTAAGTCTCAAAGCAGAAGGTACCTTACGGGTGGATATAGGAACGCCATCATCATCGACTCAAAGAAATAAGATGGAATCTCTTCACAAATCAGACATCTGTATTCTCATCTCTTCTTTGGAAATAAAGAATCTCAGCTTTTCCTTTGGTTGCCCAAAATATTTCTTAAGTCGATGGCCATTCACTTTAAAAGCTTGATTACCATACCCGTTCAAAGTAATTACTCCACTTGGATTAACCTCGAGAATCTCAAATGGACCGCACCATCTAGACTTTAGCTTACCAGAAACAAATGAAGTCCGGTATTATAGAGTAAAGCCATTTCACCAACCTTGAATTCTCGGTCCTTGATCTTAGCGTCATGGAGTATCTTAGTTCTCTCCTTGCCGAGTTTAGCATTCTCGTATGCTCTGAGTCCAATTAAATCGAGCCCGCTCAATCAGTAATAACCTTTTCTCCCCACAGAGTTGGCTATCAAAATTTAAGAATTTAATTGCCCAGAAAGCTCTGTGTTCAAGTTCGACAGGTAAATGACAAGCTTTGCCATAGACCATTTGGAAGGGTGACGTGCCCATCGGGGTCTTGAATGCGATGCGATAGCCCACAATCGTCATCCAACTTAAGACTCCAATTAGATCTATTATTGTTCACGGTCTTCTCAAAATTCTTTTCAGTTCGGTTTGCTTACCTCGACTTGGCCACTAGTTTGAGGATGATATGGTGTACCAATCTTATGTTTGACACCATACTTCTCAAGGATCTTGTCAAGTGGCGCATTGCAAAAGTGAGTACCTTCATCACTAATGAGTGCTCTCGGACAGCCGAATCTAGTAAAGATATTCTTTTGCAAGAATTTCTTTACAACCTTGTGATCATTAGTTTGAGTAGCTATGGCCTCGACCCACTTTGAAACATAATCCACACAGATTTGAGGATATACTTATTACCACATGAGGATGGAAAGGGTCCCATAAAATCTATGCCCCATACATCGAAAACTTCGCATTCAAGAATGGGCTTAAGTGGCATTTCCATCCGACTACTCGCCTTCCTGTTCTCCGGCACCTATCACAACCTTTACAAAAGGCTTCGCGTCTTTAAACAGAGTCGGCCAAGAGAATCCAAACTTGAAGAATCTTTGCAACCGTCTTCGGTGTTCCATAGTGACCTCAGTGACGACCGTTGTGGCATTGTTCTAGGATATCCCACCGATCATGCTCGTGAACACACCTTCAAGCAAACCATTCTTACAGGACCTTGAACAAATAAGGATCTTCCCATACGAGATATTTAAGGTCGAAAAAGAACTTTTTCCTCTCCTCGATACGTCATATCTTCCAGATGACCACTTGCTAGGTAATTGACGTAATCGAATACCATGGCCTAACCGCTTTCAAGCTTCATCAATTGCTCACCGGAAAATCAATGCCTATATCATTGTGATTTTCGCACCCTCATTTACTAAGCGAGATAAATGATCACCACAATATTCTCACTACCTTTCTTATCTTTAATCACAAGGTCAAACTCTTGTAGAATTAAAATCCATCTAAGTAACCTTGGTTTGGCATCCGCTTTATCCATAAGGTAGCGTAGAGTCAGTATGATCTGTCCATACAATCACTTGAGACCCTAGAAGATAGCTTCTAAACTTGTCAATGGCAAAGACGACGGCTAAGAATTCCTTCTCAGTCGTAGTATAATTGCATTGAGCCGGGTTCAAGGTACGACTCGCATAATAGATGGGCCTGAACCTTTATCAACTCTTTGTCCTAAAACTGCGCCTCACGGCATAATTAGAGGCATCACACATCAATTCGAAAGGCTTGGTCCAAATCAAAGCTACTAAAATAGGGCACGATAAGCTTATCTTTCAAACAATTGAAAGCTTCCTTGCACTTCGCATCGAACAAGAAATCGACATCTTCTTTCAAGAGATTTGATAAAGGCTTGGCAATCGTAGAAAAGTCTCTAATGAAACGCCGGTAGAAGCCAACATGTCCTAGAAAACCTCGTACTCTTTCACTTGCTTTTGGGTACGCCATCTTTCAATGGCTTCAACCTTAGCCTTATCAACTTGAATGCCAAACATTGGACACCTTGTGTCCCAAAACTATTCCTTCATCAACTAGAAAATGGCATTTCTCCCGCTTAAGCACCGATTCTTCTCAACGCAACGTTGGAGTACCATATCTAGGTTCTCTAAAATTTCATCAAAAATATCGCCGTGATCGAGAAGTCGCCCATGAAGATTTCCATGCATTTCTCAACAAGTCCATCAAAATGGCCAACATACACCGTTGAAAAGTCGCGGGTGCATTGCATAGACCGAATGGCATTCTACTTAAAAGCAAAAGTACTGTATGGACACGTAAACGTGGTCTTCTCTTGGTCATTAGGGTCGATGGCTATCCGGAAGTAACCAGAGTATCCATCGAGAAAACAATAATACTTGTGACCACTCGCCTTTCAATTAGTTGGTCAATGAAGGGTAAGGGGAAGTGATCTTTGCGGTGACTTCATTCAGTCTCACGATAGTCGATCACGCACTCAGAGCGATCCACGAGACGTAGGGCAACTTCCTCCCCTTTTTCATTCTTTTCAACCGTAATACCGCCTCTTCTTTGGCACAACTTGAGTAGGGGACGACCCACTCGCTATCGGCGATTGCGTAGATGATTCCCATGTCGAGCCACTTTATAACCTCCTTCTTGACAACCTCTTGCATATACGGATTCACCTTTCACGAGGTTGTCTTACCTTTTTAGCTCCTTCCTCCGTTCGGATTTTATGCATGCATATGTCTGGGCTGATCCCTCGGATATCACCCACTTGCCAACCGAACGCGAGGATGTTTTTCTTAAGCACTTCTATCAGCTGTGCTTCTTGCTCTTGGTCGAGTTTCAAGAAATGATCAAAGGCAATTTATCTCCATCCTTAAGAAAGATATACTTAAGGTGTTTTGGAAGCGGTTTAAGCTCTAAATCAGTAGGTGGTTGCTCAATGCTAGACTTTAATGGGCCACCTTTTTCTTTGTGAGCTTGGAGTGGTTGACTGAAGAATAACTCATCTTCCCGAGGCTCAACCCCAGAAAGGTAGTGGACCAAATCATCCATAGAAATCCTCCGGTCAACACCTGCTCCCTTCCTTTCATGATTGATCATTTTTCTCAACTCCTCGTCTTTAAGCTCTTCTGCTAGCTCTTCCCAATCATCAACTTCCCAATGGGTAGCTTCTCTCCAAAAGTCTACTTCGTCCCAACTACCCATCAAAGCTTCCTCTTCACCCGGGGTAAAGACTTCCTTAGTCAGCTCTTTGAAATCATCGTTTGTTGCTGAGCCTCTCCATGCTTCTAACTCAATAACAGGCTCAGTATGAGTGAATGAAGATGACTCGTCAGTGACTACGGCCTACAATGAATCAGAAGATGGTCCGCAGTCAGCTTGATCCTTAATAACATCGAAAACACCTATCTCTGTAAGCTCCATTGCATCTTCATAATAGGCATCTCCTCCGTCCTCATATCTGGCTTCGACAAACGATATTTCATCAATTACGGCTCTTTCGTGACTTGTCCTCGTGTGAAGGTGACGGATGTATCATCGACTCTAAGAGTAATCTTTCCTTTGCGTAAGTCGATGAGAGCATTGGAAGTGTCCAAAAAGGTTTGGCCTAGAATTAGAGGCATTTCCTTATCAGGTGGATAATCTAGGATAAACCAGTCGGTAGGGAAGACCAAATGTTCAACTTGAAGGAGAACATTAGCTACACAACCGGCTGCAGATTTACTAGATTTGTCTACCATCTCAAGAGAAATGGGGCGTTCTCGCATTCTTTTGTCTAGCCCGAGCTTCTTGCATACATTTAATGGCATCACATTGATGGAGGCCCTGAGTCGGATAAAACATTTTCGAACAAATGGCCTTCAATCTCACAGAGATTGAAGGTCTCACAGTCACCTCGCTTAATAAAATGACTTTTTGTGAAACCATTGCGCAATCTTCTCAAACACTTCTTCACCCATCCCCAAGCTTTCTCTTGCTCCCACAGAATTCTTTAAGATACTTAGTACATTTAGGCATTTCAGATAATACCTCCTCACTAAGGGCATACTCACTTTTAGTGTCCCTAAGTATCCTCCTCACCCCATCATATCGCTTGTCTTTGGCGAGGGCTCTCTCCTGCTCTTCGTGGATAAGGAAGGGCTTTATCATTCTTCGTGGCCTGATTCTTTATCCCCTCATCCTCCTTATCCTTCCATCTCACAAACTTTTCTTCCTTTTTCTTAGTCGTGGTACAAATTTCTCCCGACTCTCCTTCCTTTCCTCTTCATCGAATCATTGTCGCCTCCGAAGAATTGACACTAAGCTCCTCCTCATCGTTGCTTTCTTCGGCATGTGATTTTCGATTTCCCCTCATGAACTCATGGCGCCGTGGAGGGCTACTCGTTCCCGACATCTTGCCGGGTCCAAATTTTCTACCACTTCTCGAGTTACTTCGCTCAACTCCTCTTCTTGCCCATACTCCCACCGAGGTGTAATGGCGGTGCAAACATTCACATCGGTTTTGGATTTCTCTCGGTATAACTCGGAAGTTTACACTGAGGTCTCGCTTGCTTGTCGGTCCGCCATTTGACCAACTTGTCTCTCAATTGCTTTAACACTAGTAGACAAAGTCTTCACCATGTCTACCAGCTCATCGAATTTGTGTTGAGGGACACATGAGGTGGTATGATTGTTGTTCTGCGTTTGATTCCAGCCACCTTGAGGCCTTTGGGAGTTCTCGAATCGGCCTTTGATAGTTTGAGTTGAAAGAATTCGAATTTGAAGGGCCAGGTGGTAACTTGGCTTGATTGAAGTTTTGTCTTTGAAATCTGAATAGTTCTGCCTGCTGAAGTTTCGGAAGGGTTGGTTTTGATTATCCATTAAGTTTACCTCCTCCGTCATCTCGGTCCCCTGCTGTGTTTCAAGATAATTTGAATTAGAAGGTCAGATCTCAAAGATTGGCCACCGCTTGCTTATCAATTCCATCCGAGCAACCAACAGCTTGTGTATCGTGATTGCTTGCGTGCCTTCTTTTTCTTAACAATATTGGTCTTCTTAGAGTCGACCACATATTGTTCTTGGCGATGGTCTCAAATTTACTCAGAGGCGCCTCATCACCTCCCCTAAGAAGGATCCATGGGTCGTGGAGTCAAGATAGTCTCTATTAGGTTGAGAGACTCCTCTGTAAAATAGTTCCAACAACTCATGTCTATCATATCCGTGATTGGGGCACTTCTTCATCAACAGATTTAATCTCTCCCAAGCCTTGCCAACAGCCTCATCCTCCATCCGCTCAAACGTAGCTATTTCCGCTTCATCTCCATAATCTTGCCTCGGTGAAACCCACTTAAGAGCGAAGGCTCTTTTGACATCATTCCATGTATGGAGGGAATGATGTGCTAACGACTTAAACCATCTCGCTTGCTTCACCTTTTAAAGCAAAAGGAAATAGCTTCAACTTTACGATCTTAGAATCAACACCAGGATAATGGCCTGCTTCACAGATTTGTACGAATGTGGACAAGAAGTCGTGCGGGTCTTCTTGAGCGCAAGCCATGGAAAGAGCTATTTTGGACTAGTGCAACTACTCTATTTTTAAGGTCAAAATTTACTCCCCATATCGTGGACGAATAGGTCTATGTCCTCGAGAAAATCTTGATTAAGATATGGAGTGTAGGGGTCCTAGTTCAACTGATTAAGCTGGGTTTTGGCGGAATTGTTGAAGTTGTTGATTTATGCCACTTCTTGCGATTCTGCATTGCTTTCAGCAGAGCTTGCATTTGTTGAAGGAGTAAATTTAATCGAGCTTGGGGATCGGGATTTGGAATTGGTGGATCTTGATCCGCCATTTTGTCCAAATCGGGAAAAGCCTTCTTCTAAGGATAGATCGTTCGTGCTCGTGATCAAAGATCGGTCCCTTCTTACTTCTCGCTTGCATAAACCGGAAGAAAGGAAAGGAAGAAATCAACCCTTTGGGGTTGATTAGAAACAGTTTAGAAAAGATTAGATGGTTTAGAGGAGAAAAGAAAAGAGAAGAAAAGAGAAGAAAGAAAAGAAGTGATGATTGAACAGATCGAATCAAGGCCCAGCAGTTAGTGGACGTTCGTTCGAATCGAACGCTTCGTTCATTGAATGAACGCTCGCTCGAGGACGAATTGAGGTGGACGGGCGCTCAAGTTGTTGAACGCTGTTCGATACGAAAACCTAAAAACTAAGGTTACCGAAAATTAAAACGAGATAAAAATATAAAAGCGAAAAAGACTTATGGAAACAAAATAAAACAAATCTATAATTACGGAAACATATCTAATCTATAAAAAGTAAGGAAAATAATTGAAAGAAAATCAAATAAAATAAAACAAGAATAAATGTAATCCTAAAATTAAAAACTACTTAATTAAAATTAGAATCGATATAAAAATTTATACCTAAAAGAATCCGACAACCGAACCGATTCCCGCAACGGCGCCAAAAACTTGTTCGGTAAAAACTAGTTTTACAATTTATAATACCAAAACACCCCAAGTATAAGGATCTCAGAGTAAAGGATGTTAACGGGTCGCCCCTAAGGGAATGGAACGTTTATCGAATTCAAATATAAATCTATATCGATTATGTCACAATTATCTATCTAAACTAAAGTCAAACTAACTAAAACCTAAACCTAAGAATTAAAACTAAAACAGAAATAAAACAAGCGTAAAAAAATAAGAAAACAAAGAATACGGACGAAGTTATCTAAAGTGAACGAGCGTCTGAAACGAAATCTATCGGACGGGCGTTATTATCGAGAGACGAGCGTCCAACTACGATCGTAATAGAAAATTGCGTAAAAGTTGCAGAAATCTAAAGGTTTAAAAACTAAAACTTAAACTAAACTTATGCAAACGATTTGATTCAAACAAGTAAAGGAAAACACAACAAGGCGCGATCGACTCCACTTATCAACCAACAATCCAACTAGACGGTGATTAAAAAGACATAGTTTTTAGTCGTGATTTATCACGAATTCAATCAAATATCTTTAATCAAATTCCTAAGGTTTCGTTTGTCTTTTCAAACAAACTAAACATGCAATCAAAACAGGATCACAAGATTGTTTCCAAGCTCTTACTCAACTAATCATGCATAATCTCTTAAAACGCAATTAGATGCATTACTTTGAATAAAAGAGAACTTAAATAAACATACTTTCATAAATTTATTCAAGCATAAATTAAACATAGATCGTTTCATCAAATCTTAATTCAATAAAACTTAAACAATACAAAACAGATCCAAAGTAATGAAAAACTACGAAATAAACTCACTACACATAAGCATCGAACTCTCTAGTTGGTTTTGTTGTTGATAAGCTTCCTCCGTCGACTCACCGCAAGGTTTCTAGCCAACAATCATGGTGAACAAGATTGCTGGATTGGAGAAATTCATCTCTGTGTAAAAAGGCTTGTGGCTGCAGCTTTTTGGTGTAAAATTGCGATCTCAATTATGTGGTATGAATTAGGGTTATGAGGTCTGCTTGCTATATATAGAGTTTTAAGTCGGTTATGACTAAGTCGGCAACGGACGCTGCCTGCGCTTTCAATGGACGTTCGTTCACTCGGCTTGGACGCTAATCAAACGCTCGTTCAGACTGCGGTTGGACTCTCTGTTCTGATTTTGGCACTTCGAACGCACGTTCCATTTCACCAAACGCCCGTTCATAATGGACGGGAGATGGACGCTCGTCTGGACTCCGTCTGGATCGACTTGAACTTGATTTCTTCATCCTTATCCAATTCCTTCAAGCCAATTCCAACTCTATCTCTTATAATTCGACTTGAGCTTCATTTATCCTCATTATATGCACGAAAATTAACTCCTACATGATAAATAAACAACGCAAAAATGTAATAAAATCCAAATAATAATAATTCCATTAAATTAAACACTTAAAATCATCAATTTTGCATACAACCCTCTTAAAATCATCTTTATTAAATAATTACACTTAAACCCTTAATTCTCATGTAAATTATGCAAATGTGGAAAAAAATAATAATAAAATACACCATTAATAATCATATAAATATGGCCTGAACATTTGCCCGATATTCTAACAATACGGATTCATTTACTTCGCTCCACGCTTAACCAAAGCTAAGTTCCTTTTCATTCTTAATCTTTTCATTGGGGACAATGCTTCAATTAAGTGGGGGGTTGGAATGTCACTTAGCTATTGAAGATGAATTTGTCATTTTTTTGATTTTTCATGACTCTCTTCAACGCATTTTCACCACTTAGTCTTTTCGAGTTGTGTCTGAGTATGACTGCAAAGATATGAAGTCTTTGATCTTTTGAAGCCAATTCTTTAAATCTTTGCTTCACGATAATGGATAAAAGTTATGTCAATTTATGAAGTAGTTGCGTGTTAACCGCATATTCTTTATGAACCGACCTTTTTAAGCAGGTATAACTCACTTTATTCAGTATGTAGTTAGATGACACATTATTTTTACTTTTGTGGACCCTTGTTTTTCCGAGTTTTGTTTCACCTATGGTTATTTAGGTCAAGTTGTGGATCTTATAAGGGGCACGGAAAAATGGATTCGGTAGTTTATCAGAGAGTGAACTGGGAGGATAGATAGATTTTAGAGCGTTCACCTACCAATATAAGAGAAAAAGAAAAATAAATGATCATTGTTTACATATGCTATTTCTTTCTCTTTGGCAAGAGGGATAAAAACTCAGACCGTAAGACTCACGACCCTCGCACAATAAATAGACCGATAAACGCCAGCCTTGAGTAGTACTCGGTTCCCGGTCCACCTTGCCCAGTTGACTTGACCTATGCAATAAAAAAGAAAATTAATCAATAAAATCAATGGTGTAAAAGGACAAGTATTCTTGTGATCTGCTAGCTAAACTTGAGGCGATATAATGTAATTCTGTTTGCGTCACTGAGAATTGCGAGTTATCACACACACACACACACACACACACACACACACACACACACACACACACACACACACACACACCGGTTCATGGCTTGAATATTGTTTAATGCATTACTTATGGATATTTGTTGACGTGTTTCTTATCTTAACTTGGTGACACTTAGCTGTTTATAATTAACTTGTATAATGATCCGATAGTTCATTTCCTTTCGAATTTTTGTTCGGGACGACCAAAAGCTAAGTGAGGGGTAGTTGATCACACTGAAATTAGTACTCTGAACTATACCATTATTTACCCCAAATTATGCTCAATCGATGAATGACAGTTGGAATATTGTATGAAATACGTGTCAATTGCCTAATGTCGGTTCCTTGGTTTTGGATTCTATATTTATATATTTTACCCCGTGAATATGGTACGGTTCTGTCCTGTTTTGTGACTTTTTAGGTACATCATATTTTGGAATAGAAGAAGAGTGGATCCGGATTAAAAGAGAAGATTGGGCCGAAGTCAAGAAGAGTCTGCTGGGCTAGAAAAAAAGATAATTAGGCCCACAACTGCGCTAACCCTAGCCTTTGTTGCGCCAACTTGGAGAGCACAAAACAGAGGCTGCCGTGTTATACACTAATTCGGTTAGGCTTAGGAAAAACTAGGTCGGTTGTTAGGCTATATAAAGCCCGCACCAGATTCAATTATATGTGTGTGAATTTTTTTATCAAACACTATTATTATCAAGTTGATGAAATAAAGGGTTCGTGAGTTTATTTTAGTTCGTTTGCTTGGTTATTTTCCCCAATCCGTCAACTAGCTTGAGTTGATCCAGCTAGATCCGTCATCGATAAAAGTATGAAGCTTTGAACGTTCCTTTATGTTTTTATCATGGTAGATTTAGTTAGATTAACTCGATGTAATTAATCTACATGTCTGAACAAACCGTAATTAACCAAAATTAATTAGAAGTGAACGATGATATTCCAGAAGTAGGAACCACCGCTCCCGCAATTAAGGCGGTTTTTACCACAATTGAGAGGTAACATTAGGTCACTCTAAGTCTGAAGATTCAGCGTCAGCTACATTTATCGACAGGTTGAATTCACATTAGGTTAGATCTGGCCAATCTGCTTATTTTATATCATAAATTAACATGAAGGATGATAAGGTGAAGTGTTAGTTTGGACATAGTCTGGATCGATCCTTAGGAACGTGCTAGTGAATCCAGGATAGCTTCTTAGGGAGGTTCTCGGTCTTGAGCCGGAACTTTCTAGAACTTATAACGTGTGGGTTAATACAACCAACGAAGGGTATTAACTGCACATAGACGTCTATTGTCCTTTCAAAGAGACTACACCCGTAGCTAAAACTGAATTAAAACAAACGTTCTGGTTGAATCGGGTAGTTTCGGGGAAACGTAGAAATAAGGATTAATTACACCAAGTTAGGAGATCAGTGATGAGGAATAAGCCAATTACTTTTCTGTCTTTATGTTGGTCTAGAGACCGTTATTTGTATTTTGAGCTTGATTTATGGATTCATTATCTGTCTTGAATCGTCTCTGTGGGATCGACCTTAATTCGCCCTTACTATACTGCGATTGACCTAGTACTCTTGCTAGTATTTCGTGAGTAGAGTGACTTATACCGTGGATCAATGCTATGGGTTCTATACAAAACTTTGTTGTAGGATTTGGTAACTGTATTTTCGCTAAATGATTCATTAGTAGTCCTTGTTCATATAGTGACTGAGAAAATTGGTGATTACTAGTTTTTCCTTGGACTCGTGCACATAAGAGAGTTCTTGGCTGAATTTTGATTGTCATGTCAAGTTTTATAAGTCCTTATATGTTGTCTATACTAATACATTTTGACTACAATATATTGTGTTGACATCATAATCATTTTAACTTAAGAAGCAAAATAACTGGATGTAAAGAAAAAAACTAGCCAAACTAGTGGACCTTAATCTTACAAATATATGGTTGTTGATACTTATATGTAAGTATTTGGATACCTTGAGATTACTTAATGTGTTTCATTTGCTTCTTAGTATGAATTTTTACAAGAAACAATGAGAAAGTTTTCTCATTGAATTTGGGTTAGTACTAGTGATTTGTAATGGTGACAAGAACTGTGATGCTAAGTCTGTGGAGAGGATTTTAGTTAGATGAATGGTGGTCAGTTGAGTTATTCTGGTGGTCAGCTGAGTCTGGTGATCATTCAGCTAAGTTGGATCTTAGCTAAGCGTGATGATCACGTCTACTTGGTTTCTCATCTGGCTAAGGGTTACGTCTGATGTATTTTAGTCATTGTCTGTTTTGGCTATTATGGAGGTTAGGGTTTGATTCCCAAGGATTATATATACATATGTTATTGCAACTCTTTGTAACTTTCTGTGCATAATAATAAATTCGTCATTTTGCCCTTGGAGTAGTCCACTCATTGTCGGAAATAATGTTAAATTTGTGTTCTCTCTTTATTTGAATGTTTACTTGCTTGTTCTTTCTCAAATCTCCATCAGTTCGCTATGATCCGTTATACAAACTGGTATCAGAGGGTCTATGTTCTATTAGGGATCAATAGTTTGTTCGAAGCAAGCTTGATTGGCACCAAGGTCATAATCAACGCAAGATTTTCTGGCAAGAAAGATGTCTACCTTAAACATAAAAATTGACAATTTTACAAGGATGAACAACTTCTGTTTAGGGCAAATAAGGATGTGCGAACTACTGAAACAACAAGGGTATTGGGCTACCCTATCAAAGTCATCAGAGACCAATACAGCTGAGATGGCCAGTCTGGAGGAGAAAGCACACTCAACCATTATGTTGTGCTTATCAGATGATATTATCATTTAAGTTGCTGAAGAGGATACAGCTATGATGTGGTTAAAGCTTGAGAGTTTAACATGACAAAGTCTCTAACCAACAAGTTGATGTTGAAGCAACGTCTATTTAGCCTAAAAATGCATGAGGGTACTCAGCTGAGGGATCATGTTGATCAGCTAAACACAATATTTCTGGATTTAAGGAATATTAATATGAAGATTGATGATAAGGTTGGAGCACTTATCCTATTATTGTCATTCCCCACATTACATGAGATCATTGTGTAATCCTTGATCGTAGGAAAGGTCTCGGTGTCTTTGAAGGGTTTTAGGTCGTCTTTTCACACTCGAGATCCACTCTATAAGTCATCTAGATCTGGTATAGATAGCCAGACTATTGGGTCGGTGGCATAAGCAGAGGACTAGGAAACCTTAGAAAGATGATATCTAAGAAGGGTGGTTCCAAGGGTCTTAAGGAAAAGGATGTTTGTAACTACTTTAAAGAGTAGAGGAATTGGAAAAAAAGAATGTCCAAAGCAGAAAAAGCAATAGGACAACTGGTCAGGTATTGTTGCTTTGGCAGAACAAGACACAAACTCTATAGAAGAAATGGCTCTAGTAAATTCACAATTAGCACAACACGGTGATGTGTGGATTCTGGACACTAGAGCATCATATCATGTGTGTCCATACATGGAGTGGTTCACAACCTATCAGCAGGTGGATGGAGGCCATAATGCTATGGATAATAGCAAGGTCTTCAAAATAGTTAGGATTGGATCAGTTAAACTAAGGACACATGACGGTAGGTTCTTCAAACTGAAGGAGGTGAGACATGTTACACAAATGACCAAGAACCTGATATCTCTTAGTCTTCTAGACCGCGAAGGGTTCCGGTTTAAAGGTGAAGGTGGAATGGTGAATGTCTACAAGGATTCAACAGTGATTCTGAAGGGTAGCAGGCAGAGGACATTGTACATACTTCAAGGGTCTATTGTATCAGGTTCTGCTTCTGTTGCATCATCAGGGATTAATTAAGAGGATATGACACATGAGGCTTGGTCATATAGGTGAAAGAGTGATGCATATTATGTCTAGAACTAATCTTCTTAGGGTACATAAGTTGGAATTTTGTGAGCACTGTGTTTTTGGGAGGCTACATAGAAGAAAGTTCTCAAAAACAACCTAAATCAAAAAAATGGACACTTGATTGTGTCAACTCTGATTTTAGGGACCTTCAATGGTGGAGTCTTTAGGTGGCCACTGGTACTTTGTGTCATTTATTGATGATTATTCAAGGATGGTTTAGGTAGTCATGATGAAGCATAAAGAAGATGTTAGGAAATACGCAGGAACGCAGCGGAATTCAAAAATTTGATTTCCTTTTCCCCAAGATCGACTTCGTTTAAGCAACAAGCATAAAAGAAGTGGACAAAAATTACCTTGCTTGATCCAATTGGATCGACGCTTTGTCTACGGTTGTAGTTTCTGCACGAAGCCGCCCAAGTGTTCAGCCTCTACCGGTGATCCACACGAACACCTCGCCGGAATTCCATCATGGATTGCTACCAGAAAAACTCGGCTGCTAAACCGACTTTTTCTCTCTCTAAAATCTATCTTTAAGAAGCTCTCTATTTTTTTCACAAGAACTATTAGATCTTGGAATTGTGTTACACAAAAGAGCTAGCCAAGCCTCCAATAAATAAGGCATGGGGCGCCCCTCTATGATTCCCAATCTGATTTTGATTAGCTTCTAGTAGATAGATGAGAGAGAAAAGCTTTTCCTAATAAAACAAGGAAAATCCCTTTGATTGATTTATCTCATTAATATTCAATATCTTATATTATATATTTTTCCTAAAATATATATTGACAATATCTTATATTGAATATATATTTATCTTATTACCATAAAGCTATTTTTCCAAAAGTAATTAATATCAAATATTAATCTTATGGTAATCTTATTAATTAAACTCCACAATTCAAATGTATCATATACACATGAAATTGGCTCCACCTTTAGCCAAAGATTTGGCATCCGGAATATTATTTAATTAATATAATGCTATGATTAATTAATTTGCAAAAATCATATATATATATATATATATATATATATATATATATATATATATATATATATATATATTTGAAATATGTATCTAAATACATATATTTAATTAATCACCATAATTAATATCTTGTATTATATTTATTCATAATAAATAAATACCACCATATTAATTTACCACTATAACCTTTATAGTATGAGATAAATTCTTTCCTTATTTGGTTATCAACTATAACCATATTTTAATCCGACTTGATGTTCATATGTGTGTGACCCGATAGGCTTCCGAATATGTTGGCCGTAGACACAAAGTGCAAATTACGAAAAGGCCCTTCATGCCTAACGATCATGGGATAGCGTCTAGCAACACACCGTGACCCCCAATCATCAGAAGAGTCAAATGCAATGACTACTACCTTTCATGTGAAACAGTTACCGTGTAAATAGAATCATATCGCTGTAATAATATCCATACGGTCGTTTGTCGAGTACCAAACATCAACAACTGTATCTTATAATCTGGATATCAAGCTCTCTCGAAGTAACTCATTTACTTCCACTTTGCAAAGATTCATGAGAGTAAGACATTCCTTATAAGAAGGCCCTTTCAGATATTCACCCTACTAATAGTGTAAGCGATTTCCGGACTTCCAAACATGTATACTCCGCATGCTTCAGTATCACACCCAATCACTACCACATGATCGCCCCATGGCTAGGGAAACCTCAATAGTGTCATATCATGACAATCCACACCGTGATGCCATGTAGACTCCGGTCCTAAGAATAATTACACAGCCGTCACCTAGTGTGACACTTAACAGTGTAAGTGGGTCAGTCTAATGTACGCATTCTCTAATACACGTCCACGTACAGTCCTAGTGTCTATACACTTTGATAGACAATATCTATACCTGCCCTTAAAGACAGAAGACATCTAATACGTGCTAGTCTGTTTATACTACCAATGCCTTGTTTAATAGTACATCAGCCTAGAGACATTTAAGTATAACACTTATTAAAATGATTAGAGATCTCATCAACTATAATCTCCTATCATGGTTTCTCTATCACAATTTAATACTAAAGACGTTATCATATAACAATTCATAATTGGTTCTTTAAAAGAACAAACATATGACAACAGAAAAAGTCATTTAATATATGTATAAACATAAAGAAATAGTAGAAATGATCCGACTCGGTCGGATCTGGTCCAACCCGATTGGGTTTAGGACACTATTTCCACAATCTCCCACTTGGCCTAAAACCAATCACTCGCACACACAATACCAAGTTGAAACCCAAGAATCTCATGCAATACTCGCAACTAGCCCTAGCCATGAACGGATCGCTATCCGTGGGGACTCAGAATATCTTCATATCTGCTCCGAATGACCAAGTCAAAGGAGCCTCCTCAACACAGACATGAATCTCCGACGAGACCCCGGTCCTTGCTTTAAGCATTGTATCCACTTACTATATCAGCTATATAGAAAAGTTGGAAGAACCATACAAGGTTCAGGATTGAACCTTCTTAGATCCATGTACTACTCCCGATGTGCCTCTAAGGCACTACTGTGTTTTGGATAAGTTGTAGAATTTACAGTGACCCATAGCCAAGAATATTTCCAGCTCACTGTATCACTTAATCAAGTGACTGCAAACCCAGACCGTAGCTCCCACTCTCCTTAATAAGTCTCAGGATATACGTTTGTATAATTATATTTATCTGATTCCAAGTTTCGATAAACTAGGAAACCATCCTTAACTTGTTTAAGGATATTCTCGACATCCACCATATTTACTTTCATACTTGCTCATGACAGTTCATGGACTATGAACTTCTGGCATTACTTCTATGATGGTTCCTATCGCTGTATCAAAGGAAACCTCTATAGGCATCATCTTTCACCTTATCTTTAGGACCAACGTACTAACATGGATAGATCTTGAAAACACCGGCTAGCAGTGTCTCATGTCGTGATCTATGCTAAACTCTTTTAGCATCACATCTATATATGTAAACTATAATCTAATAGCAGTTAAATCAATCATTATAGATTTTTATTTCCAAAAATAAGAACTGCTAATCCAAGTGCTTTCGTAAAGACCTTGAACTACCAAACATTTATTGACTGTGACATGGGGTGATGATTCCTGAGGGAGATATCCAATACCTTACTCAAAAATCGTAACACACTCCCACTATCCATCTTGCACATTGGGCATATCCTTTCTTTTGACTAAATCAAACTCCTTTGATTATCAAACAAAGAATTGTCTAGAGAAACTTGTTTGAGTCCATAAATGGATCTCGTGGGCTCATATATCATGTTATCATCAATGAACATCGGGTTGTTTGCCCAATGTCTTCAACACTATCATATATCCATGATACGAAGCTATAACAAGCATGGTCTGAATAGAACTAGGCTCAGCTGGCAGCATAAAGTTAATTACAAGGTTTATACCCCATACCCTTCACCGCCACTATAGCCTTATAGTAATCATATTACTATCCATGCCAGCCTTTCAGGGACATTCCCTCTAGCTAAGACCGACTAGGTTCACAACCTGGTTGTCACTGATAGAATCTAATTAAGATATTATGGCTCCTAGCCATATCTCTCAATCTTTCCTTTCAAACTTTCCTTCATAAGTCGTGAGATATTCATTCTTCAAGATGAACTTACGAGCAGCCTTTTCAGGCTTGAGGTTATCCACAAACTTACAGAACTTTTGTGTGCACTGACCAGTGTTCTACGCCTCATCGCTATCTACGCCCCGCTCATGTTCCAATGGTTGAATATATCTTTGTGGTTCTCAAACTCTATTGAAATCTAACTTACTCCCACTGTTTCTTTTGGATGAAACACTTCCTCAGAAGACAAAGATGTTTGGAGACAAACATCTTTAGCTCCGCGGACAAGTAAATAATACCTAACGTACTTGCTAATATTCCATAAAGTTGCATATGTCGTACTAGGCTCTAAGCCTTTCTGACTTTGCCTATGACAACTTTAAATCATCGGTTAAGATAGATTCAACATTATCCCCTTCTATGTGTAGTATGGAATTTATTCAACCTTTATTCTTTGGAACACGGTTAAGTATAATGGCACTATCCCGAAACGGGTAAGGGATACTTCGCATGGTTTGTGTCACACCTTTATCATATAAAGTGTTATTTCCATTTTAGGAACACAATCTAATTGCATATCCTAAAAGTGGTATCCTTCAAGGGAGAATCTTATTCCTTTTCAGATGACTTCTAAAACACCCTTCAGGTATCAATTGCTTCAATCCAAGTATCTCATCATCTGATATTCGTACTAGCTCAAACTTTTCGGGCTTTCCGAATTATGCACTTCACTGAGTACATTCAACTATTTCTAAAAATAGTCATAGAGATTAATAAACAATTATTTGTGGCATTAAGTGTAATAAGCCAACAAACATCGGTATGTTTAGGCTTTAGACAATTTTTCTAGAATTTATAACCTTTTCTTAAAAGGGTATTTTAGTCCTCTTTGGATAAGATACGTATAACCCACATGATTCATAATCATATGGTTTAGCATCATCAGAATGACGTTTGATTAAACGCTTCCCTTCCATAGAGATTGTGCCTAGAATAACCACAAATCAATGATAACAGCCATACAAATATTTAGTTGAGTTTTTTCACCTAAATCAACTATATACTGACGTCAATCTAGTATGTTAAATTCAGTGACTTTTCAACTTTGTCGGAATAACATTTATTCCTTACAATTGAACATGTCTACTAAATCCCAACAAGTATCTGAAAATATGTTCATCATAAGAACCGGAACATAATAACATTTATTTAGTTCCCTTATCAGTTTACTAGATCCAGAATATGGTAAGTGTTACAACGTTTGCTTCACCTTCCATATATGTATTTAATCTTTCTAATTTAATCACACTCGTAAGATATCATATATCTGAGAGTTTACTTGAACTTAGATAGATTTATCTCAACTCACTTGCCTAGAATAGAAACTTCAATAAGTTCTCTATTTAAGCACATGCCATAACTTTCCATTTTAATCCTTTAAGCACTTGAAAAACGTTTCGTATTGTAGTCTTCATAAGACTTAAGAAAGATCACAAGTGCTATGTCTTTAATTTCCTTTCATAAAAAAATTTAAAGTTTATTAAATAGTTTATTTAACCTTTTAAATCGTATTCAAAACATTGAATATTTAATTAACCTTTAAGCAATGATAGAATTAGGTCGATACTTAAATCTTACAATTTTGAAAACAACCTTTCCAAATTCGATGTGGTCATTTTTATCCAACGTTTGAATTAATTGTCATCGTATGATAAAATGATCATCTTGGATCATATCCAATATTTGATTTATTCGTTGAAACTTATTTCAATGATTTAATCATATCATGAGCTTCCGCTTTCATTAATAATTATGGCCTTGGAGTACTCCATCAAATATGTAGTCTCCTTGTCTCTAACTACTATAACGGGATTGCTCATGTCATTGCTTATTTTAAAAGGATTAAAATCACTTAACCATACTTGAGAATTTTTCTCAAAAGGTCAGTCATAATTTGGTTTTACTAATCGAGAATTAAAAACATAAATATAAAAGTTTGCTAAAAACTACAACATTAAATAAAGATAAAAGAGTGTTGTTGTTTATACACGCAAAATCAAAAATGGTCTTTTGATCTATGTTTTTGCTCATACTAGTCAACTACTCCCAATTGACTTTTAAGAATCTTTCAAAAATTATTTAGTGGCGAAGATCCCATCTTGTTACCCAGATTCCCGACGAGGGCCGATCAACCGGAATAATTCGAAGGGTAGGCAACACTTTACCAATTACATCTCTATGCGACTCTTGATGGTTGACTAGCCAACTCTTTGACAATTCACATCTTTTGTGATAGTCAACCCTTTGTCTCTAAAATTAGACGGTCATTATGAGGGCCAATCACTGTAAGATTCTTAGTCGAGTCGTAACCCAAATATTTATGAGTCTCATAACGATGATATACCTGAGGTAGGTCAACTCCCGACGAGGACCGATCAGTTGGATCCGAACAAGAGCTCTACACCGTCATTATAATATTGGGAGACAAGTATAACTCGATTTTTGTTGTGGGAGTAATTTTTAAATTAATTCACTTAATTAATTTCAAATTAATTCTCTTGATTAATTTAATTACGGTCTCATCAAGTATATCTATCTCTATAGACATACATCCTACACATTCATCTAGATCGTGCCTAGTTATGCATCTATCGTATCATATAAAATAAATACAAGCACAAAATAAATGCGTAAAGTAACCGGTATGATCAAGGACTTTTCCTAGGTACGGTTTCGAATACAAACTGACGAAACCGCGGGTCACAATCTAAAGATAGCTGCAACCGCCAATAGGATCTTTAATGCTCAATTCTCCAATGGGATCTTTATTTTCTTTCTTTGGTCTCCATCTTCTGTTCCATTCTTGTTACATTTAATTCTATCTAATAAAATAAATACACATGCCGCACATAGGGGGAGCTAACGGGAACGGGATAAATACAGAAAATAAACTAGGTTACGTTCTTCATAACGGTGTAGGACAATTTTAAAACCAACAGAAATTTGAATCATTCACATCTATCCTATCGGTTGAGTGCATGATCAATCGGGGTCCATATAATCACATTATATATACTATATCTTATCCATACAATAACATCTTATGAAAAATATAAAATTAAAAACTAACAACTTTGCGTCTTAATTAATCAATTAATGTTTAATCTATTAAATAATTTTATCCAATCAATTAACTAATTAACATTTAATTAATTAATGATTTTAATCGAAATAAAATTAACGATTAATTTTAACCCGATTTCAATTTTAATTTTACATAATCAGAACTATTCCATAAATAATTCAAAATTAAAATTAGGTCTCTTTTGTTTCTTTCCTTTTGATTCCTAATCAAAAGGGATATCTTTGGTTTCCTAAACCAAAAGGCATATCCCTTGGTCCTATCCAAAATCAAAATTTTGAAAAGGGACTAGGCCTAGGACTTTTCCAAAGTCAAATATTTTGAAAAAAGACCTAGGCCTATTCCAAACAAAATTTGGAAAGGCCAATATTTTGGTTGATATGCCTCGACACTTTCCAAAATCAAAATTTTGAAAGTGGCCTAGGCCTAGGCTTTTTCCCAAATCAAATATTTGGAAAGAGCCTAGGCCTATTCCCAACAAAGTTTGGAAATGCCATTATTATTTTAATGCCATGTGTTATCCCAATAGCCCAAACTATTTGAACATTAGTTAGCCAAATGACACAACTAAACAAAGGAGATATTAATCACATCTATGAACCATATAGAAACACAAAATACACAAAACAAAAACCAGGGACCACCGTATCACGCCAGCAGCCGCCGGCTGCCCGGAGGCCGCCAATCGGCCGAGCACCACCATGGCCGACCCCTCTTTTTTTTCTTTTCGTGTATCACTTTTGCGAATCAAAATCTTTCATCTTTTAATTACGTGATTTAAACGATCAAATTAAGTACAATCAATACTGCTATATGATCTGCCAAGTCTCATACCTTATTGTTGGGATATTGTTGTCTCCACAATGTTCTGTATGTGGTTTGATTAATATTACAGTACCTTAATTTATGTGCCAATATATTTTATCTGTCACTAACCCTACCAAGAAGTCTTATGACTTACAAAGGCATTTTTTTGTTTTGCAGGTACGTTGAAATACGCACAAAAAATGATTATACACTATTTATTTGATTCATTTATCATCAAACTTATATGATATGGTGTTGTATTCCATACTGGATAAAAGCTTTAAGTTAAAATAATAAGCATTGGGCTCAACATTACTTTTACTACGGGCCAACACCTATTTCTAGCCGGATAATGCACTGCATTTTATTATTGGGCTTGCTATATACCCGGCCTACTGAATTAATTATCTATAATAATCAATCCTACACATACCTATTTACTTGTTTGAGCTCAAAACCCGGAAATAAATCCACCCTATTTAAACCCAAACCCTAACCATTCTATCACTATTCGCTTCCACTTCCTATTCTACTCCTCCTTCTCCATAACCTGAAATCAGAAAATATCTTTCCATGAATTTTATGATCTCTGATATTCGTTTCTCTTTCTCTAATCACTGAAATATCGATTAGATTGCTAAGAATATTTGGTCTTCAACGAAACAAATCAATCGCTAGTACTGCTTTATGTCTTTACCAGTCTGATAATGATGATTTCTCATCTCCAGCCATGTTTGATGCCAGAATCAGATGAAGGAACTTCTGTATTAGCTCTAGTGGATGATTCAAGTCTGAATCAAGGTTTTAAAGATACTACTATATAAAAGGTATGACCTTTTGATCTTAACAAACCGCCAGTTGCTCTACTAATAATCTTCGAATGACATGCATCTCAGTTTATACAATTTGAAGCTCCGGTTTAACTAAACCGGCACTGGTATTGCCTTTATCTCTTATCGCCCTTATTCTCTCTCGATTCACTTATGAAATATCACAGATACTCTTTAGGGTTTAAGTCAATTGATTGATGTGAGTATTATTCAGTTATCTATTCGATTCTTAATCATACTTGCATTCACAAAATTCATGATATTACTGGAGTATTGTGAAATCTGTCTGAAGTATATAGTTCTGTGAACTATATACTTAACAGAATGTTTGATTAAACCTACGGTTATGATTCAAACATGTACATATCTGATCTAATGTTTATCAGAAATGAAGATATTTCTCAATTACATTTCTGAGTCTATGGTGTTCATATATCATCTGATGATGACAAATTGATCGTGTTGAACTGTTCCTTCGGGTATTTGATTTATGCTTACCTTTATGCCTAATTCATGCATAAGTTTGTTATATGGGTATGAAAATTATCCATATATCTAAATAACACTCGTTTATTGCATTTTGCCACAATGGGATTATATGACCTAAACATCATACTAGTTGTCGGCATTTATAAATAATATAAATAATATCGTTTTTGTTTCATGAACACATATTATAAAATCATTAAATCATAGTCAATATAATTCAAAATTGTTTTGACTGACTTTATTTTAAAATTTCAAATTACTGCATTAATTATGGATTGGGAAATAAAATGTGTTTTAAACCTTTGATATAATCAACACTCAGCTGTTATCAAAATAATGGCATTGGTCTTTTAACTGAATAGTCTTCTATGCACTCTTTCTCATAAATTCAATGCATTTCACTTATCACTCATCTTTTACATTACCCGAACCCATTTAATGTTGTATCCATTACTTGGATATATAATCCCATTGATACCAAACTGATTAAGCAACTAAGATGATCAAACATTTTGTTTATACTAAAATCTATCCTTGTATTTACAGGTGTGTTTTCCGTAATACTTGCATATCTGCACTTCTGTTCAGAGAGGGCAAGTCCAAGTTTCATCTTAGAATCTTGTGTGAGTTTTAGTTTGGAACTGGTCATGGGGATTTCTTCCGGAAACCCAGCTAGAACCTGGACTGCATCCTAGATTGTTTCTGGTACCGGTTCACTATTTCACCCAACTTGAAGCTTAGGGTTCATTGTCAGAAAGTTCACGTTTGTACTTTCTGCTTTCAAATTGCTACTTTCATCCATGGATTTGAATTTAGAATTTGTCAGATTAAGTACCGAAGGTTGTATTGTTCTATTGGGTTATTCTTTAGAAACAGAACAATGATTGAATCTTTTGTGTTTAAGATTCCTTAAATACAGTGTGATCTAAAGGGTTAACTAGTCAGAACCCGATTCATATTTTGTATTTTTCTTTCAGCATCAACAACTTGATTGTAATTTGTACTGAAAAATATCTAGTGCAATCTGTGTGATTGCTATTGACACTTAGGATTAATTGTTGAGATTAAACAACTCTAAAATCAATTTAAGTGCTTGTGAAAAAAATAGAAACACACCTGATTAATTGCATGTTAAAGTGATTAGGATTTAACTCGTTAAATTCCTAAGTCTGTCTCATCACAATAACCTTAACCTATAAACGTTGATCTTAGCTAGATCTTCCACCTAGTTTATTATCAATGTTAGGTTAAGTTAACAAAACTAAAAAAGCTAATTAAAATTGAAAAAGCCATAATATCCTATGCACCCCATCTAGGATATATAATTGTGCATATACGATCCAACAAGTGGTATCAGAGCCTGGTTTCTTCTGAATCAAATTATGATATTAAGATTTTAGGTATCTTGCTGAATTATACCGTTGTATATGCTATTTGCTATAACCTGATTCTATGCTATAATCTGCTAAGGGCTGTGGATTTGTTACTGTGATTTCTGTGCTTATATATGCTGCATGTACTGCATGATTTACTACCTTGTTTCTTGGATACTGAAGTGCTCTACCTACATGTGATGTATTTTTGTTTGATTAATTAAAATGTTCTAACCGTGTTTTCATTTTCTGCAAACGATTAAGTTTAAGCCTATTCACACACCACTTGCAACACAATATCGAATCTGAGATCTTTGTTACATCTTATTTGAATCCATCTGGAACTGCAATGTAAATATGCATTGTATCACTACATTTGCAGTAGGTGCATTGATCAGCATTGTACAACATTTCATTCTCATTCAAAATGCCTAGAAAAGTTAATATTATGTGTCCTTGAACTATAACCCGCCACCTCGTGAAGGCTTATCTTTGGTAAGGCCTCCCTATTTTGATGGTACTAGATATATTCAATGGAAGAGGACTATGCAACTCTATGTAGAGGAAATGGACATCCGTCTATGGTTCATTATAGAGGATGTACCCTTTGTCCCTACTAAGGAAGGTAGAAATGAGGGTGTTATGGTACAAGTTAAGAAGAAAATGGGTGAACTTGATGACGAGGATCTTGGAAAGATGTCCTTGAATTATAAAGCCACCACTATCCTTGTTAACCTTCTAAGTGAGGGTAAATATGTTTTTGGATGTCAAACTGCAAAATAAATCTAGGAGCATCTTCAGAAGCATCATGAGTTTACTAATCAAGTTAAGGATAATAAAATTAACCAACTCATGTATGCATATGAATCATTTAGGATGGATTCAAACAAGACAATCAGTGACATGGATACCATATTCACTGATATAATCACTACACTTTCCGCACTTGGTTAAACCTTTATGTCCAAGAAAATTGTGCAAAAGATTCTTAGAAGCCTGCTCGAAGAATGGGATGCCATGGTTATGGCTATACAACAGGCTAAAGATATTAACACACTTAAAAATGACGAATTGATAGGATCATTGCTTGTGCATGATAGTATGTTGAGCTCACGCAAGCAAATGAAACCTGAGACTAAGGGAGTAGCTTTTAAAGCTAAGTCCCAGCACATCGAACCAGAGACTATCTCAAGTGACAGTGATGATGAGGATCATGCACTTATGTTACACAACACCAAGAAATTTTTGAAGTTTAACAAAAGTTCAAAGTCTGTGCCTAAAACCCAAAAAGGGAATGTCAAATGGGTTTCCAATGCTCGTTTCTACGAATGTCAACAGAAAGGACATTTAGCAAATGAATGTCCGAATTGCAAGTCTAAGTCTAAAAA
This sequence comes from Gentiana macrophylla, assembly GCA_026214975.1. Classification (NCBI taxonomy): domain Eukaryota; kingdom Viridiplantae; phylum Streptophyta; class Magnoliopsida; order Gentianales; family Gentianaceae; genus Gentiana; species Gentiana macrophylla. The sequence goes on along the minus strand of CM047805.1, from coordinate 87,289,534 downwards.
GAAGTATGAACCTGTTGTGAATAATAAAAAGAAATTAAAACCTGCTCTAGCCATTTGGTCTGATAATTCAGACTCCGACGCTTCTTTTGACTCCGACAAGAGTCAGAAAGAAAGTGAATGTTTTTTTTTGTTGTCACCTTATCAGACCGATAATGACACGGATAAGACTCTTTCTAATACATCTTTCACTAATTAAGAACTTTACGAACTAAAAGAAAATCTAGTTTTTGAAAACACACATATTAAAGCTAAGAATGAACATTTACAAGAAGTCATTTTGCAAAAATGAAGATCATATCTTACAACTAATCAATTCTTTAAGTGAAGTTGAGTTAAAGTTCAAAGACCTTCAAATAGAGAACACTTCTATGAAATATGAGTCTATTACACTCCAGAAAACCATTCAAGGGCTTGAGAAGGGGCCTATAGTCAATGGGTATGAGACTTCTTACAATGAGACTCTTCTCAACGACTTGAAGCTCAAAGACAAGTTCTTGGAACCGAGGCCAATTGCCTGAAAAGAATATCAAACCACTTCCCTTAAAAAGATTTTAGAAGCAATACATGAAAGCACCACACACGCATAAGAGTATGACCAAAGGTATTCAAGGAGTCCAACTCGATAGACTACCTCTTGTGAAACAAACTATGCTCCAGGTATGCACCATTATTATAGGATACATCAAGCACCTAATTACACCTATTTAAAACCACATATTTCTTATAACTCTTATAATGATTTTCACCCACAACACCATTATGACAAGACCTATTATCCATATGGATCTTACCATGGCTTTTATGAATGCACCATATAGTTCTTACTGAGATATAGACACCTTACATACACTTAAAGTTACGAAGATATGGGTACCAAAAGTTAAGAAAGTTTGGGTGAGGAAGGATTGCTCAAACATTAACACTTAAGGACCCAAAATGACTAAATTAAGGGGACCTCAACTACTTTTTGGTTGTAGGATTTCCCTAACCCGAGACCATGAAGGATCTAAACAAATGGTGTCTAGACAGTGGTTGTTTTAGGCACATGATTGGAAACTTTGCGCTTTTCAAATCATACGAACCCAAATCCAAAGGAGGCTCTGTCACGTTCGGTGATAGATCCAAAGGAAAGATCCTTGGAGTGGGATCTGTCGGCAACCCTGAAACAGTCATTATACACAACGTGTTTTATGTAGACAATTTAACTCATAATCTTTTATGCATCACGCAACGTGGTGATTCCGATCTGGAGATTACATTCGATCAAAAGACATACAAGATAAAGGATATGTCAGGGAAGCTACTTCTATCCGGTAATCGTAAGGACAATAAATATATGATCAAATTAGATAAGCTTTATGACCGTCACATAACTTGTCTTGTCTCTAAGAATGTCAATGCTAATCTTTGGCATCGAGGCCTAGGACATGTTGGTATCTCCACCATGCAGAAATTCGTTAGCCAAAATCTAATTCAGCACTACCAAGTTTGATTTAAAAGACTTGTGAGTGTTCGGTAAAAACGAGTTTTACAATTTATAACCGAAACACCCCAAGTATAAGGATCGTAGTATAGGATGTTAACGGGTCGTCCTAAGGGAGTGGAATGTTTATCGGATTCTGGTATAAATCTATATCGATTATGTCACAATTATTAACTAAACTAAGGCTGAAACTAACTAAAACCTAAACCTAAGAATTGAAACTAAAACAGGAATAAAAACAAGCAGAAAATAAGAAAACAGAAAGACGGACGAACGTTCACTAAAGTGAACGAGCGTCTGGAAACTAAATCTAATGGACGAGCGTCTGCTATTGCGGACGAGCGTCTAAATACGAACTGAAGCAGAAAAGTGCAGGAAAACAGTAGGAAACTAGGGTTTATATAACTAGAACTTAAACTAAACTTAATCTAAACGATTTGAATAATAAACAATTAAAGGAAAACACAGCAAGGCGACTAGGTTCCACCTATCAACAAACAATCCAATTAGACGGTGATTAAAAAGACATAGTTTTTAGTAGTGATTTATTCATGAATTCAATTAAATATCTTCAATCAAATTCTAGGGTTTCGTTTATCTTTTCAAACAAACTAAACATGCAATCAAAACAAAATCACGAGATTGTTTCCAAACTCTTACTCAACTAATCATGCATAATCTCTTAAAACACAATTAGATGCATTACTTTGAATAAAAGAGAACTTAAATAAACATACTTTCATAAATTTATTCAAGCATAAATTAAACATAGATCGTTTCATCAAATCTTAATTCAATAAAACTTAAACAATACAAAACAGATCCAAAGTAATGAAAAACTATGAAATAAACTCACTAAACTTAAGCATCGAACTCTCTAGTTGGTTTGTGTTGTTGATAGGCTTCCTCCGTCGACTCACTGCAAGGCTTTTAGCCAACAATCATGTTGAAGATGATTGTTGGGTTGGAGAAGTTCATCTCTGTGTAACAAGGCTTGTGGCCGCAGCTTTTGGTGTAAAATTGCGATCTCAATTATTTGGTATGAATTAGGGTTAAGAGGGCTGCTGCTATATATAGAGTTTTAAGTCGGTTATGACTAAGTCGGCCTTGGAGCGCCTGTCTGTCTTGTGGGCGCCCGTCTGGCGGATCTTGACTTTGCTCTGACGTCCGTCCATGCTGCGTCCAAACTCTCTCAGTATGTGATTTCCTCTCTCGGGCGCTCGTCCATGAAATGACGCCCGTCCAGAGTGGGCGGGATGCAAGCCGCTAATTGGGATCGCTTTGAGGTCGGATTTCATCATCTTTATCCAATTTCTTTGAGCCAATTCCAACTCTATCTTGAATAATTCGACTTGAACTTCATTTATCCACTTATAGCACTCGAAAATCAACACCTACATGATAAATAAACAATGCAAAAATGTAATAAAATCCAAATAATAATAATTCCATTAAATCAACACTTAAAATCATCAATTTTGCATACAATCATCTTAAAATCATCTTTACTCAATATTTACACTTAAACCCTTAATTCTCATGTAAATTACGCAAATGTGGGGAAAATAATAATGAAATAAACCTTTAATAATCATATAAATATGGCCCTAACAACACCCCCACACTTAGCTTTTTGTACGTCCTCAGACAAAACAATCAAAACTATAGCTCAACTTTATAAATAATCCACATAGATCTCTAACTCACGTAACAAAAGATACAACAACTATAGCAAACAATACCATCGCAGAGATAGATTCTGTGTATGTGTGACAAGCCATTCTCAATCTAACAAGCCTTTCAAAGAAATATCCTTTCAAAAATTCCAATGACTATCCTAGGTACAGACAGTAATAGCTCCACTCAAGCCTTCCCACACACTCAGTAGGATAATCCCTACAAAGATATATCATGCGGTTCTCTCTGGGTATAAGATCCATGATAACAAAGACTTCACTTTATTCTTTACTCATCATTTTTCAAAATTTTCAAATTTGACGATATCGAATAAGCTCTTACCCATCATAGTAGTGTAAGACATTTCATGATAATCCCTACCTACTCAAATCATAAGGTAGCTATAAACCCGACTATCGTGAGCTATTGGTCATCATAGTGGTATAGGACATACGAGGTATACCCTACCGCACTCAAATCATAAACCAGCTTCCGACAAACGTATTTATTAATAATTGCTCACTCACTTAATTTATTCACTTTTCAAAGTCATAAGTTACATCTCACTTATCACATTCAAACTTTATGATATTCACAGTACACGGTCTAACTACGGTGTAACTATACTGACCTTCCTAAGATAAATCATTAAAAATAATGAAAGGATATAATTCAAAAGTCGTGCTTCAAAATCAAAGGCTTTCGTGAGTGAAAAACGAAACTATCTCCATAAAAGTAAAACATGCTATAATTATCTCACTAAGTCACATACTATCATCGTTAGAAAACTACAACTAGCAAGCATCTAGTTCCAATTATATGCTCGAGACTCACAAAAATTTTAAATTCCATGAAATTTAACATTCACTCATATTTCAAAGGATATAGCATAAAAACATACCCAAACACCCCCACACTTAAATCACATTATGTCCTCGTAATGTGCAAATATAAAAGAAAAGAAAACTTAGTTTGGTTTCAACGGTGGTTGTCGGATGAAAGTTAGCGAGAGGTCGGGCCGGAGCATGAATATACCGCGACAACTCGAATAGACAACACTGGACATAAAAGCTTGTGAACCTGCTCAAAAGTATCTGCAACACTCGACATACCATATAATCTCGGGGTACACGGGGTATATGAGCAAACATAACACAAAACACTTACAATGAATGTAGGAGGAATAACCATAAACACAAAATCAACTAAAGTATTATTTCTAAAACAATAAAACAACCTAAGAATGAAAAAAAATAAATAAATAAATAACTAGGTTGCCTCCTAGGAGCGCTCTTTTAATGTCAATAGCTTGACACAGATTCCAAAAGATCAACCCGGATCGGGCCACTTTGGTTTAACTGCCGCCACCTCAGTATCACAATCAGGAGTATTGGAGCGGAAATGATTTTCACCACAACAACAAGTCAAGTGTGCTATAAGATCATTACACTTTTCTCTCCAAACTACACTGACTCTCTTCTTCTTGTTCTTGCGCACGATAGGCATAGACATAGTGGTATGATCAGAAGTCTCAGCAGAAGGTACCTTACGGGTGGATATAGTAACGTCATCATCATCTGACTCAAAGAAATAAGATGGAATCTCTTCACAAATCAGGACATCTGTACTCTCATCTCTTCTTTGGAAATAAAGAATCTCAGGCTTTTCCTTTGGTTGCCCAAAATATTTCTTAAGTCGATGGCCATTCACTTTAAAAGCTTGATTACCATAACCGTTCAAAGTAATTACTCCACTTGGATTAACCTCGAGAATCTCAAATGGACTAGACCATCTAGACTTAAGTTTACCCGGAAACAGGTGAAGTCTAGTATTATAGAGTAAAGCCATTTCACCAACTTTGAATTCTCGGTCCTTGATCTTAGCGTCATGGAGCATCTTCGTTCTTTCCTTGCTAAGCTTAGCACTCTCGTGCGCGCTCTGAGTCAAATTAAATCGAGCTCGTTCAATTGTAACAATCGTTTCTCCCCACAGAGCTGGCTATCAAAATTTAAGAATTTAATTGCCCGAAAGCTCTGTGTTCAAGTTCGACAGTAAATGACAAGCTTTGCCATAGACCATTTGGAAGGGTGACGTGCCCATCGGGGTTTTAAATGCGATCGATAAGCCCACAACGCGTCATCCAACTTAAGACTCCAATTAGATCGATTATTGTTCACGGTCTTCTAAAATTCTTTTCAAGCTCTGGTTGCTTACCTCGACTTGGCCACTGGTTTGGGGATGATATGGTGTACCAACTTTGTGTTTGACACCATATTTTTCAAGGATTTTATCAAGCGGTGCATTGCAAAAGTGGGTACCCTCATCACTAATGAGTGCTCTCGGACAGCCGAATCTAGTAAAGATATTCTTTTGCAAGAATTTCTTTACAACCTTGTGATCATTAGTTTGAGTAGCTATGGCCTCGACCCACTTTGAAACATAATCCACACAGACGAGGATATACTTATTACCACATGAGGATGGAAAGGGTCCCATAAAATCTATGCCCCATACATCGAAAACTTCGCATTCAAGAATGGGCTTAAGTGGCATTTCCATCCTACTACTCGCCTTCCTATTCTCTCGGCACCTATCACAACCTTTACAAAAGGCTTCTGCGTCTTTAAACAGTCGTCGGCCAAGAGAATCCAACTTGAAGAATCTTTGCAACCGTCTTCGGTGTTCCATAGTGACCTCCGGTAGGACCGCTATGGCATTGTTCTAAGATATCCCACCGATCATGCTCAGAACACACTGTCGAAGCAACCCGTCTTTTTACTGGACTCAAGCAGATAAGGATCTTCCCATACGAGATATTTAAGATCGAGAAAGAACTTTTTTCTTCTCGATCGTCATATCCTCTAAATGACCACTCGCTAAATAGTTGACGTAGTCGACATACCACGACCTAACCGTTTCAAGCTTCATCAATTGCTCGATCGGAAAATCAATGCCTATATCATTGTGATTCTCTGCACCCTCATTTACTAAGCGAGATAAATGATCGACCACAATATTCTCACTAACTTTCTTATCTTTAATCACAAGGTCAAACTCTTGTAGAATTAAAATCCATCTAAGTAACCTTGGTTTGGCATCCGCTTTATCCATAAGGTAGCGTAAAGTCGCATGATCTGTCCATCCAATCACTTGAGACCCTAAAAGATAGCTTCTAAACTTGTCAATGGCAAAGACGACGGCTAAGAATTCCTTCTCAGTCGTAGTATAATTGCATTGAGCCGGGTTCAAGGTACGACTCGCATAATAGATGGGCCTGAACCTTTTATCAACTCTTTGTCCTAAAACTGCGCCTACGGCATAATTAGAGGCATCACACATCAATTCGAAAGGCTTGGTCCATCAAAAGCTACTAAAATAGGGGCACCGATAAGCTTATCTTTCAAACAATTGAAAGCTTCCTTGCACTTCGCATCGAACAAGAAATTTACATCATCTTTCAAAAGATTTGATAAAGGCTTGGCAATCGTAGAAAAGTCTCTAATGAAACGCCGGTAGAAGCCAACATGTCCTAGAAAACCTCGTACCTCTTTCACTTTGTTTTGGGTAGTCGTCATCTTTCAATGGCTTCAACCTTAGCCTTATCAACTTGAATGCCAAAGATTGGACACCTTGTGTCCCAAAACTATTCCTTCATCAACTAGAAAATGGCATTTCTCCCGATTAAGCACCAGATTCTTCTCAACGCAACGCGTTGGAGTACCATATCTAGGTTCTCTAAAATTTCATCAAAACTATCGCCGTGGATCGAGAAGTCGTCCATGAAGACTTCCATGCATTTCTCAACAAGTCCATCAAAAATGGCCAACAAACACCGTTGAAAAGTCGCGGGTGCATTGCATAGACCGAATGGCATTCTACGAAAAGCAAAAGTACCAGATGGACACGTAAACGTGGTCTTCTCTTGGTCATTAGGATCAATGGCTATCTGGAAGTAGCCGGAATAGCCATCAAGGAAACAATAATACTTATGACCACTCAGTTGTTCAATAAGCTGGTCAATGAAGGGTAGGGGAAAGTGGTCCTTGGCAGTAACCTCATTAAGTCTATGATAGTCAATACAGACTCTGCTGAGCTTCATCACGAGTCGTAAGGCAACTTCCTCCCCTTTTTCATTCTTTTTTCGCATTTGTGATTCCGCCTTCTTTGGCACAACTTGAGTAGGGGTCGACCCACTCGCTATCGGCGATTGCATAGATGATTCCCATGTCGAGCCACTTTATAACCTCCTTTTTGACAACCTCTTGCATATGCGGATTCACCTTGGCCGAGGTTGTCTTACCTTTTAGCTCCTTCCTCCGTTCGGATTTTATGCATGCATATGTCAGGGTGATCCTCGGATATCACCCACTTGCCAACCGAACGCGAGGATGTTTTTCTTAAGCACTTCTATCACCGTGCTTCTTGCTCTTAGGTCGAGTTTGAAGAAATGATCAAAGGCAATTTATCTCCATCCTTAAGAAAGATATACTTAAGGTGTTTGAGCGGTTTGAGCTCTAAATCGATGAGGTGGTTGCTCAATACTAGACTTTAACGGGCCACCTTTCTCTTTATGAGCTTGGAGTGGTTGACTAAAGAATAACTCATCTTCCGAGGCTCTACCCCGAGAGTCTTGGATCAAATCATCCATCGGAATCCTCCGATCAACACTTGCTTCCTTTTTCTTGTGATCGATCATTTTTCTTAACTCTTCATCTTTAAGCTCTTCTGCCAGCTCTTCCCAATCATCTACTTCCCAATGAGTAGCTTCTCTCCAAAACTCTACCTCGTCCCAACTACCCATCAGAGCTTCTTCTTCACCAGGGATGAAGTCTTCCTGACTTAGTTCTTTGAAATTATCGTTTGTTGCTGGGCATCTCCATGCTTCTAACTCAATAACAGGCCCAGTGTGAGCGAGTGAAGATGACTCGTCAATGCCTACGGCTTGAAATGAATTAGAAGGTGGTCCGCAGTCAGCCGGATCCTCAATGTCCATGACTTCAAAAACACCTATCTCTGTCAACTCCTCTGCTTCTTCAAAGTAGGCATCTTTTTCATTCCTCATAGATAGCTTCGACAAACGATATTTCATCAATTACGGCTCTTTCGGGGATGTGTCCTCGTGTGAAGGTGACGGATGTGTCACCGATTCTAAGAGTAATCATCCCTTCGTGAGTCGATGAGAGCGTTAGAAGTGTCTAAAAAGGTTCGGCCTAGAATTAGAGGCATCTCCTTATCAGGTGGATAGTCTAGAATAACCCAATCGGTAGGGAAGACCAAATGTTCAACTTGAAGGAGAACATTAGCTACACAACCGGCTGCAGTACGACTAGATTTGTCTACCATCTGAAGAGAAATGGGGCGTTCTCGCATTCTTTTGTCTAGCCCGAGCTTCTTGTATACATTTAATGGCATCACATTGATGGAGGCCCCTGAGTCGCATAAAACATTTTCAAACAAATGGCCTTCAATCTCACAGGAGATTGAAGGTCTGCCAGGGTCACCTCGCTTAACATCGACTTTTTGTGAGACCATTGCGCAATCTTCTCGAAACACTTCTTCAGCCATCCCCTGAAGCTTTCTCTTGCTCCCACAGAATTCTTTAAGATACTTAGAGCATTTAGGCATTTCAGTTAATACCTCGGCTAAGGGCATACTAACTTGAGTGTCTCTAAGCATCCTCCTCACTCCAAATCTACCGCTTGTCGTTAGTGAGGGCTTTCTTTTCCTTTTGGTGGATAAGGAAGGGCTTTATCATTCCCTGTAGCTTGATTCTTTATCGCCTCATCCTCCCTATCCTTCCATCTCACAAACTTTTCTTCCTTTTTCTTAGTCAGGGGTACAGCCTCCTGACTCTCCTTCCTTTCCTCTTCATCAGAATCATTGTCGCCCTCCGAAGAATTGTCACTAAGCTCCTCCTCATCGTTGCTTTCTTCGGCATGTGATTTCTGATTTCCCCCTCCTGAACTTATGGCGTCAGGAGGGGCTACTCGTTTCCCGACATCTTGCCGGGTCCAGCCTTCTTACCACTTCTCAGAGTTACTTCGTTCAACTCCTCTTCTTGCCCATACTCCCACTGAGGTGTAATGGCAGTGCAAACATTCACATCAGCTTTCGGATTTCTCTCGGTATAACTCGGAAGTTTACCGTGAGGTCTGCTTGCTTGCTGGTCTGCCATTTGACCAACTTGTCTCTCAATTGCTTTAACACTAGTAGACAGAGTCTTCACCATGTCTACCAGCTCATCGAATTTGTGTTGAGGGACACATGAGGTGGTATGATTGTTGTTCTGAGTTTGATTCCAGCCACCTTGAGGCCTTTGGGAGTTCTGAACTGGCCTTTGATAGTTCGAGTTGAAAGAATTCGAATTTGAAGGGCCAGGTGGTAACTTGGCTTGATTGAAGTTTTGTCTTTGAAATCCTGAATAGTTCTGGTTCTGGTTGAAGTTTCGGAAGGGTTGGTTTTGATTATCCATTAAGTTTACCTCCTCCGTCATCTCAGTCCCTGCCTGTGTTTCAAGATAATTTGAATTAGAAGGCTGCATCTGAAGATTGGCCAGCTGCTTGCTTATCAATTCCATCTGAGCAACCAACGCTTGTGTATCGAGATTGCTTGCGTACCTTCTTTCTTAACAATATTGGTCTTCTTAGGAGTCGACCACATATTGTTCTTGGCGATGGTCTCGGCCACTCAGTGGCGATCTCCTCACCTCCCACAGAAGAAGGATCCATGAGTTTGTGAGTCAAGATAGTCTCTATTAGGTTGAGAGACACCTCTATAGAAACAGTTCGAAGAACTCATATCACATCATACCCGTGATTGGGGCATTTCCTCATCAAGAGATTCAATCTCTCCCAAGCTTTGCCAACAGTCTCATCCTCCATCTGCTCAAACGTAGCTATTTCCCGTTTCATCTCCATAATCTTGCCTGGTGAAACCCACTTAAGAGCGAAGGCTCTTTTGACATCATTCCATGTATGGAGGGAATGATGTGCTAACGACTTAAACCATCTTCTTGCTTCACCTTTTAAAGCAAAAGAAAATAGCTTCAACTTTACGATCTCAGAATCAACACCAGGATAATGGCACGCTTCACGATTTGTACGAATGTGGACAAGAAGTCGTGCGGGTCTTTGAGCGATGCCATGGAAAGAGCTATTTTGGACTAGTGCAACTACTCCATTTTAAGGTCAAAATTTACTCCCCCATATCGGGTGGACGAATAGGTCTATGTCCTCGAGAAAATCTTGATTAAGATATGGAGTGTAGGGGTCCTAGTTCAACCGATTAAAAATTGGTTTTGGCGGAATTGTTGAAGTTGTTGATTTATGCCAGACTTATGGTCGATTCTCATTCTGTCTTCAGAGCTTGCATTTGTTGAAGGAGTAAATTTAAGCGAGCTTGGGGATCGAGGATTTGGAATTGGTGGATCTTGATCCGCCATTTTGTCCAAATCGGGAAAAGCCTTCTTCTAAGGATAGATCGTTCGGGCTCGGGATCAAAGATCGAAGTCCTTCTTACTTCTCGTTTGCATAAACCGGAAGAAAGGAAAGGAAGAAATCAACCCTTTGGGGTTGATTAGAACAGTTTAGAAAAGATTAGATGGTTTAGAGGAGAAAAGAAAAGAGAAGAAAAGAGAAGAAAGAAAAGAAGTGATGATTGAACAGATGAATGGCGTCCAAGCAGTTAGTGGGCGTTCGTTGAGCTGAACGCTTCGTTGATTGAATGAGCGTTCGTTCGAAGGGACGAAATTGAGGTGGACGGGCGTTCATGTTGTTGAACGCTTTCGTTCAAAAGGCTTTTAGTATTTTTAATTTTCTTATTTTTTGAAAATATAAAGAAACCGAAACTGGAAAAGAAACCTACCTACGAAAAGTTTAAAAACAAGAAAAACACTAAGACGGTAAAAAAAACGTTTTGAAATCTTCTAGGGCCAAAATGGAGGGGAAAACAGTGGATTTTGACCTCGAAAACGCACTGAATGGCCTATGGCGGTTCACCACGTCGTCGGCGTCGGAACGAGCTTTCCGAATTGGGGTCCTGCGTTCCAAACGGACACTCGAGCCGAAAGTTATTGTCAAAATACTACCGTGTGCCCTAACGACCCCTTTTGACACACGAAAATCGTCTAAGTAGAATCCGACAACCGTTACCGACTCCCGGCAATGGCGCCAAAAACTTGTTCGGTAAGCGAGTTTTACAATTTATAACCAAACACCCCAAGTATAAGGATCGTAGTATTGGATGTTAACGGGTCGTCTAAGGAGTGGAATGTTTATCGGATTCGTATAAATCTATATCGATTATGTCACAATTATTAACTAAACTAAGGTGAAACTAACTAAAACCTAAACCTAAGAATTGAAACTAAAACAGAATAAAAACAAGCGAGAAAATAAGAAAATAGAAAGACGGACGGAACGTTCACTAAAGTGAACGAGCGTCTGAAACTAAATCTAATGGACGAGTCCTAAATACGAATCAAAGCGAAAAAGTGCAGGAAAACAGCAGGAAACTAGGGTTTATATAACTAGAACTTAAACTAAACTTAATCTAAACGATTTGATTAATAAACAATTAAAGGAAAACACAGCAAGGCGACTAGGTTCCACCTATCAACCAACAATCCAACTAGACGGTGATTAAAAAGACATAGTTTTTAGTAGTGATTTATTCATGAATTCAATTAAATATCTTCAATCAAATTCTAGGGTTTCGTTTATCTTTTCAAACAAACTAAACATGCAATCAAAACGAAATCACGAGATTGTTTCCAAACTCTTACTCAACTAATCATGCATAATCTCTTAAAACACAATTAGATGCATTACTTTGAATAAAAGAGAACTTAAATAAACATACTTTCATAAATTTATTCAAGCATAAATTAAACATAGATCGTTTCATCAAATCTTAATTCAATAAAACTTAAACAATACAAAACAGATCCAAAGTAATGAAAAACTATGAAATAAACTCACTAAACTTAAGCATCGAACTCTCTAGTTGGTTTGTGTTGTTGATAGGCTTCCTCCGTCGACTCACTGCAAGGCTTTTAGCCAACAATCATGTTGAAGATGATTGTTGGGTTGGAGAAGTTCATCTCTGTGTAACAAGGCTTGTGGCCGCAGCTTTTTGGTGTAAAATTGCGATCTCAATTATTTGGTATGAATTAGGGTTAAGAGGCTGCTGCTATATATAGAGTTTTAAGTCGGTTATGACTAAGTCGGCCTTGAACGCCCGTCTGGTCTTGTGGACGCCCGTCTGGCGGATCTTGACTTTGCTCTGAGCGTCCGTCCATGCTGCGTCAAACTCTCTGTATGTGATTTCCTCTCTGGGCGCTCGTCCATGAAATCGACGCCCGCCCGTCCGATGGACGGGATGCGACGCCTTCAATTGGGATCGCTTTGAGGTCGGATTTCATCATCTTTATCCAATTTCTTTGAGCCAATTCCAACTCTATCTTGAATAATTCGACTTGAACTTCATTTATCCACTTATAGCACTCGAAAATCAACACCTACATGATAAATAAACAATGCAAAAATGTAATAAAATCCAAATAATAATAATTCCATTAAATCAACACTTAAAATCATCAATTTTGCATACAATCATCTTAAAATCATCTTTACTCAATATTTACACTTAAACCCTTAATTCTCATGTAAATTACGCAAATGTGGGGAAAATAATAATGAAATAAACCTTTAATAATCATATAAATATGGCCCTAACAGTGAGCCTTCTATCAAAGGAAAACAAGCAAAGACTTCTGTCAAATTCAAACATGACATCACCAACTCATGAACATTTGAACTCTTGCATCGATTTGTTTTGATCTAGTCGAGTTCAAAGCCTTGGAGGGAACTTGTATGTCCTCGTAGTTGTAGATGATTACTCCCGATAAACCTGGGTTCTATTTTTGACTCACAAAATTTACAGTGCTACATCATTTGAAAAATTGGTGAAGCAACTACAGAATACTTTCCATATACCGGTTGTAATTGTCTGGAGTGACTGAGGTGGGGAATTCATTGATGCAGTACTCATCGAGTTATGTGAATACTCCGGTATTCGCCATGAGTTTTCTGCTCCTCAAACTCCTCAACAAAATGGGGTTGTTGGACGTAAAAATCACTGTCTCCATGAGTCAGAATGAACAATGCTAAGCGTGTTCAATGTGCCTCGCTTCCTAGGGGCCGAAGCGGTATCTTGTGCCTGTTATAACATTAACATATTGTCAATTCGAAAGATGTTGCGTAAGACTCCATATGAGGTACTTAGGAATCGACCGCCTAAAATAAACTATTTCCATGTTTTCGGGTCAAAATGTTTTGTCCTAAGCGATAAGGGAAACTTGGACAAATTCACATCTAAGTCCAACAAATGCATATTCATGGGTTATTCTGAAACCTCACGGGCATATAGTTATGATCCGTTTTCACAATGCATTTGGGAGTCTATACACGTTTCATTTAACGAATTAAATTATATGCTTGTATTAATTTGGAAGGAATTAAAGAACTTTTAGAAAAATCTAAACTAACTGTTGGACTTATTTCTATGTTTTGATGATGAGTGACAGACTAGCTGTTATAGTGCAAAGGCAAAAAGATGTCTAGATCAAATGTATAGGCTTATTAGAGTTTGATTCATAAATAGGTTTGATCAAACAAGCACTGTAATAATGGTTAGTGATTTGTTTATTGATGGTCTAGTCGATGGGGTAGGCAGTCGATGAACTAGTCTGGAACCACCAAGATCTGTAGGCGAAGAAAATTTGAGGTTCAAACTCGATTCTGAAGGCTAAGGGATCAAACTTAGTATTTTATGTCAAGGATATGGAATCAGAATTTAGGCAAGTCTGTGATGACCTAAACTGATTGTATATACCTTGTGTACAAGGTCTAAGTTCCATAAGTTGGATGATGTTTGGAACTTGGTTATAATTAAAAAGGTGTAATCTAACTTCACAAATAAAAGTTAGATAAAAGAAGTCACCGCATTGTATTTTATACACAAAGAAATTGAAGTTCAATGAGATCGATAGGTATCTCGTGAGATGATGAACTGTGCCGATAATATACCTCGATTAATTCAAGATTATTGGAAGATTACATGGATAAGACAGACCAACTACCTCGACTTATCAAAGAAATCAAAGGTGAGATTAAAAGAACGTTGGGATGATTCATATTTTTATCCATTGGATATAAGTCAAAGGGTGGATTGCCTCAGATCACAAAAAGGAATTACGACAGTGTCAATCCTATGAAAAGTGACGAATGCAAATCGGATGGGACAAAAACAAGAACGGTTACATTTGAATTTCAAATACAAGTCACATGCATTCTTGCCTATAAATAGAGGACTTTCAACTCGAAAAACAAGAAGATGAAAATTAACAAACTTTGAAGAGACTTTCTTGAGTGAAAAACACCTCTTGAACCTCTTGAACTTAAAGCTCTTGATCCAGAGAGAAATTCTTCAAGTGTTTTCTACATTCAAGCTACATCAAGCATACACACTTGAAGCACGCAAGCTGCTGATTATATCATCCTAATCAAGTCTGCTTTGCAATGAATCATTTACTTGATTCAAATTTTATTTTATAAAGAACCTGCTTGAAGACAGTGAAGCATCTGTTGGGTATGAAAGACTGTTGTTTGTGGTGGAGCTGGTGAAGAGGCAATCCTACCCTTCAAGGACCAGAGGAAGACTTAGAAGCAGCAATCCTACCTATTCCCAGTTTTCAGTTTGTGAAGCCATAGTCATTGGTGAAGGACAAGCAACCTTAGGAATCTTTGTATAAGCTACATCAAAGATCTCTAATGAATTTCCTCCAACATCACAGGAGAAGAGTGGACTGACAGGATTACACCACCTGGAACCACTATAAAATTTGCCTATTTACTTTCAGCATTTACATTCTGCACTTAGTTTATTTTACACATCAACCTACTGAATCTAGCAACTGAAATCACACACATGCACTACTGAGTATCTAATACTTAGTATCGTATTTAACAACAATTATTAAGGCTTAATTTTTGATATAATTCCACTGCACAAATTCAGCAAACTCAACTTTCGAGTGAACTCTCTGTTCATCAAAGAGAGCTATCAAGTCTCAACAGAACTCTGAAGTATCGGCGAGTTCTTGAAGTTCTGCAGAATTTGTTAACTCCAAAAGTTTTAAGTGTTAAGTTTATTCACCCCCCCAAAACTTAACCAAAGCCTTTTCAAGGGACCAACAATTGGTATCGAGCGATTGCTTCCGCATTGCGAAGTAATCCTACTTGTTGTGCTTGTGAAAATTCTTTGAAACTTTCTTTCAAGTTACTGATTTTCAAAGACTTGCATCATGGATAACAAACAGTATGCTAGAACTATGCTGATGTGTTCTCTTGATAGATTTGATGAGTATAAACGTCGAATGCAGGCTTACCTTACTGCAACTCATGATGAGATGATGGATGTACTAACTGATGGACCACTGGAGATTACCAAGGCAATAACATTGGGTGATACAACTGAGTACATTCCTAAACCTAAAAGAGAATGGAATGCAGAAGACAGAAAAAGAGCAAACCTCAACTACATTGCTATTGATATCATTTACAGAACCTTGGATAGCAATATGTACATGAAGGTTAAAGATTGCAAAACTGCAAAGGAACTTTGGGACAAGATACATTTGATCTGTGAAGGCACTGATGCAATAAAGAAGAATAAAATCAGTGTGGCCAGAAAGAGGTTCCAAAAGTTCAAGATCTTGGCCAAATGAAACAATTGAGCAAAGGAATCAAGATTCAATGCAATTCTGGATGAACTTACCTTCTTGAGTGTAAGTTATTCAAAAGAAGAAATAAACACCAAAATCTTGGAGGCTCTACCTGCAAAAGATGTTTGGAAAATGAAGGTGACTGCAATAGAAGAAATGAGAAAGTTGCATGAAGAAGACACCTTCAAGTTGTTTTCAGATCTCAAGGCTTATGAATTTAGCAAAAAGCTTGTACCTGAGACTGAAAAGGAAGAGCCAAAGACCACTGCATTGGCGGCTTCACGTCAAGAAGAAACATCAGGAGGACAAGATGATCTGCTGGATGAGATGCAAGAAGCAGTTGCCTCTTGAGCAAGAAAATTAGGATGATGAAGACTGGAAAGGCCCTTCAAGAAATTTCACAAAGAGGCCTACTGAAAGAAGGAAAGAAGAATCAAAGAAAGATAATGACTATCTGTGCTTTCATTGCAAGAAACCAGGACACTTCAAACCTGACTGTCCTGAGTTAAAACAAGGCAAGGAACCTGATTATCTTTGCTTCAAGCGCAAGAAGCCTGGACATTTTAGACTGATTGTCGGACCTCACGAAGACCAAGAGTCAACAAAGAAGACATGGCAAGAAGGCTATGGTTCTTTGAAGATGAATCGGGGTATGAAGTGGAATCACGAAAAGGAAATGAATCGGATGACACAAAGATCAAGTTCTTGATATGGAAGATTATGCTTTGATGGCCAATATGGATGAAACTCGAGAGGTATACAACACTATATCTATCAATACTCCTGCGAAAGTGATTGTGAATCAACTTGTGGTTCAAATCCTAGAAATTCGACAACAATGAGACTTTGGATGCCATCCTTAATCAATCGAGGATCATACAATCTGGTTATGAGATTGTGAAGCTGAAAAAAAGCTCTTGAATTGGAAGTTGGAAGATTGAAAGCTGAATTAAGGGTTCTCAAAGGTAAGGAAAAGATGTTGGATGAGAATCGGTATAAGTCTGCTTGAACATCCAGCTGACCTCTGAATCTATTTGAACCATCTTCTTCCAATACTGCATACAAATCAAGAAAGCCTTATGGGGATAGAACAGGGCTTGGATTTGGAACTCAACAATCTGACAAGAGTGGATCCAGTAAGGTCACTGAACCTAGTACCAGAATTGGTCCTAAGTTTGTACCTACACTAGACCCAACTCCCAGTAAGGTTGCTGAGGCAGTAAAATCCAATGAGAATGCTTTAAGGAAGCAAAATCAGGAGTCAAAGAAGTCAACAGCACCTAATAAAAAGAATAAATCTAAAAATAGGACTGCTGTGCCTTCTAAGCCTGCTGATAGCAGACCTGGTGCTAAGTCTGCTGGACCACAGAAGGGTAAGAAACAGAAATATTCCAAGGATAAGAATCCTAAACCCAAAAATGTTAATCATTCAAGGATACTTATCTCGGGGGAAAGGTAGGCAGACTGCTCCTCACCGATGATGATTGGAATATTCCTGCACTGCTGATGATAAAACAACCAAGACAACCATCTTTGCTGCTAGGTAAAACCTAAGCAATGGAATCGAAGAAAGGACTCGGCCAGAGGACTTGTAAAAGCCCTCGGCCAGGACCTCGGCAGACTCATATTACAGTACATCTAACAGACACAAACAAATGGTTATACTAATGCTTCTAACACCAAGAATCACTTCAAACAACATTATAAACCAAAAGGCCAGAAAACATATGTGAATCCTACACAACCTACTGTTAGAACCTATGGATGTGTGGAATACATGTATGAACCAAAGTATGACACTTTTAGGAGAACACCTTATGGAAACTTACCAAAAGTCATGCTTACCACTGACCACTATGGACCCAAATAGGTTTGGGTACCTAAAATGCATTAACTTTGTTTTGTAGGGTGTCTGGTACTTTGACAGTGGATGTTCCAGACACATGACAAAAGAATAAGCCTTTGTTTAACAAAATTTGTGGAAAAAGATGGTCCAAGGGTGAATTTTGGCAACAAGAATACACCGGATATACAAGAGGATATGGCACACTTGTCGAAATGGACTTACAATCAAGAATGTTGCATATGTGGAAGGATTTGGACTACAACTTCTTTGAGCCTTTGGACAATTTTGTGATATGGGATACAAGGTCACTTTTGACAAAAACAACTGTATTGTCATTAGTGAAAGAGGTGATCAAGTTGTACTTGCTGGTAGAAGACAACAAAACATGTATGTTGTGGATTGGTCTACTGCAGTTCCAGAAACCTTCCTGATTGTGCATACCAAGTCTGAACTCAATTGGTTATGGCATAAGAAGTTGAATCACTTGAACTTTGATGATATCAATCAGTTGGTGAAGAAGAAGCTGGTGATTGGTTTACCTGAGATCACATTCAAGAAGGATGCTATATGTGATGCATGTCAGCAGAGTAAACAAAAAAAGTCAAGTTTCAAGTCAAAGTCTAAACAATCAACTAACAGAGTGTTGGAGCTTATGCATATGGATCTTTTTGGACCAATAACTCCAACAAGTGTAACAGGAAAGAAGTACACTTTAGTGGTTGTGGATGATTATTCAAGGTACACTTGGGTGATATTTATGAACGAGAAAAGTGAAACACTCAAAAGCATGCCTGATCTTTTGAAGAGATTACAAAATGAGAAAAGTTTAACAATAATAAAGATAAGATCAGATCAGGGTACTGAATTTCTTAATAAAGTTATAAGAGAATACTGTGAACAGAATGGTGTACTACATCAACTTCTGTCATTTTGGTACACCTCAAAGAAAATGGGGTTCTTTGAAAGAAGAAATAGAACTTTAAAGGAAGCAGGAAGGACAATGATTTGTGAGGCATTGCTACCTGAAAGATATTGGGCTGAAGCAATAAATACAGCATGCTATACACAAAACAGAACATCAGTGAACAAGAAGATGCTGAAGACACCTTATGAGATTTGGAATGGAAGAAAACCAAACATATCCTATTTCCATCCATTTGGAAGTAAGTGTTTTATCCTAAATCACAAGGTTCATCTAAAAACTTTCCAACCAAAGTCGATGAAGGAATTTTCTTGGGATATTCTTGATCGACAAGGCATTCGAGTCTTTGAACAAGAGGTCAACTGAAACATGAAGAAACAATCCATGTTGGGTTTGATGAACCTAAGTTTACTGGTATGGAAGATGAAGATTGTGAACTCTTTGAGAATCAACAAGTCAGATCCAGTTGTGTTGATGTTTTGGAAAGATTCAATGACTTAAAAGTTTACGATACTACCCTGCTGAACACCTGCTGGAAATGTTCTTGATGCAACAATCGAGCAGGTTCAAGGATCTCACAACCCCTGTAGAAGAAGCTACAATGAGACCTCTTGAAGATTAAGTTCCTGATAATCAAAATAACCAGAATCCACAATGGTTAAGGAATCACCCTACTGAACAGGTTATTGGCAATGTACAGCAAGGTGTGAAGACTAGAAGACAACTGGAAGCTATGTTTACTTGTTTTCTATCTCAAATGGAACCTAAAGTTGTTGAAGAAGCAATTTGATCCAGTTGGGTAATTGCTATGCAAGAAGAATTAAATGAATTTGAAAGAAATCAAGTTTGGGCACTAGTTGAAAGGCCAAGTCATGCAAATATCATTGGTACTAAGTGGGTATACAGAAATAAACTTGATGAATCTGGTGCCATTGTGAGGAATAAGGCCAGACTAGTTGCAAAAGGCTATTCTCAAGCTGAAGGAATAGATTTTGGTGAAACTTATGCACCTGTTGCAAGATTGGAAGCTATCAGATTATTCTTGGCACATGCTGCATATAAGAACTTCAAAGTATATCAAATGGATGTCAAGAGTGCATTTTTGAATGGCATTCTAGAGGAGGAAGTGTATGTACAGCAACCTCCTGGATTTGAAGTTAAAGATCAAGAAGATAAAGTGTATAGACTCAACAAAGCACTTTATGGATTAAAACAAGCACCAAGAGCTGGGTATGAGACTCTGTCTCAATTCTTGGTGGATAATGGTTTTACAAAAGGCACCATTGACAAGACACTTTTCAGAATCAGTGAAGGGGAAAGCACCCTGCTGGTACAGATTTATGTTGATGACATAATTTTTGGTTCTGAAAATGATCTACTTTGTGAAAAGTTTGCTAATCTAATGAAGAGTAAATTCCAAATGAGTATGATGGGAGAAATGAACTACTTTTTGGGATTGCAAGTCAAGCGTGATGAAAGATGGAATCTTCATTCATCAAACCAAGTATACCAAGGAGTTCTTTGAAGAAGTTTGGTATGGAAAACAAAGACTAAGATATCAACTCCAATGAGTACGAACATCGAGTTGGATGAAGATAAAGAAGGCAAAGATGTTGATCAGACTTTATACAGAAAGATGATAGGTAGTCTGCTGTACCTTACTGCCAGCAGACCTGATATATCCTTTGATGTAGGTGCTTGTGTAAGATTTCAATCTAAACCTAAAGAAAGTCATTTAGGTGCAGTCAAGAGAGTTCTCAAGTATCTAAAGGAGACTTTGGGAGTAGGGATATGGTATTCCAAGGATGGAAGCTTCAAAGTTATATCCTACTCAGATTCGATTATCTTTGGATGCAAGATTGATAGAAAAAGCACTACAGAACTCACAATTAATAGGAAATAGGCTGGTCTCTGGTTCGACAAGAAAGCAATTCTATATCAACTTCCACTGAGGCCGAATATATAGTCTATTTGGAAGTTCTTTGTGCACAAGTATTATGGCTAAGACAACAATTAAGGGATTATGGAATAGAAGAAAAGGAAATTCCAATTATGTGTGACAACAAAAGTGTAATTGCAATCACAGAAAATCCTGTTTTGCACTCAAGAACCAAGCACATTGATGTGAGACATCATTTTATAAGAGATCATGTTGAAAAGAAAGATGTGGTGGTTCTATACATCCCTACTGAAGATCAACTTGCTGATATTTTCACTAAACTACTTGATAGTGAAAGATTTGCCAAATTAAGGACTGAACTTGGAATTATCAAAGTTGAATGATATTCAGCAATGTACTGGAATTCATCAAGGGGATTAGTCTTTGCTATGTTGGGTGAGCTCACTTAGCAGATTAGTCATTGGTATCAACAATTCCATGTACTTATGTTTGGATAATTGAGCAAATGAGGTTGCCAAGGGGATTGGTCTTTGTCATGTTGGGTGAGCTCACTTGACAGATCAGTCATTGGTATTAAATCTCATCTTGTATTATCAATTGTACCAAACAAGAAGAAATCAAGGATCAGCAGAGTCACTTTGTCAGCAGGTCAAAGCACCTTTATCGCCAGATCTTTGAGCCCACCTCGCGAGGACCACCTGTTTGAATGGAACGTTACACAGTCAAAGTTATTAAAGTCAAAAAGCAGATTGGCGGGATATTTATTTTATCTTTTATAACCGTAGTTAACACTATCCAACGGTTACAAACGTTATGGAGGAGTAATGGGCCACGTGTCAAGACTGCATTTATTCAGATTAATCGTGGTTTACATCAATGTACGTGCAATGACAGTTGCAACTACTCACTGTCTATATATTCAGACTGTTACGCAGCAGTTTATCTACTTGCAAATTCTGCTTTATCACTGTGAATTTTTACACTGTGTGAACACAGATTTGAGAATCTATCTTCTTCATCTTATTTTCTTATACAAATGGCGGAAAAGGTTGATGTTCAGAGTTGAGTCAAGCCAAAGTGTTAGAGGCTTTGTTGTGGATGCAAACAGAACTGAATTGGCCATTAATATCGGAAGAAGAATAAGGAGATATGCTGGTTTGGAGAACGTGCTGAATATAAGACTGGAGACAATCTCATATACAAATGTTGTCAGTTTCTGGAGAAACATTCAAATTCAGGAAGGAACTGAAGCATTTAAAAAGGCTGTGAATGGACAAGAAATAGAAATTTCCTCAAGTCTGCTGAGGGAAGTTTTTGGATTTGATGAAGTGGTAGATGGTTCATTCAATCCTGAAGCAATGGGATTGGACAAGATGACTTTTGTTGATCAAATTAGAACAAATGAAGCCACCAAATCTGTTCCAGGCATCAACTGCAGACATATTGGGTATGAGTACAATCTGCTGAGCAAGCTCATTGCAAAGAACATACTAGGACTGGTTGGAAGTATGGATACTCTATCAGGACCCAAGATAGAGCTCTTGTTCCACCTCGTCTCTTGTTCAGTAGTTTCATCATACCCTATCTCTTGTTCCACCTCGTCTTCTCTTGTACCTAATACCTTCCCGTACGTGCTCACTGCTCCCCTTAAACTTTTCATTTTCCATATTACTGCCCTTCTTAATTACTTAAAATCCACCTGGACGTGGGGAGAACGCAGGATCTTGAGCGAGAGGGGTGATAATTCTAAAGAATTTTTACAATTAAAAATGTATAGCATATTCTTCTATCAAAGCGAAAAATAGGCACTACTATATATATCACTAAAAGATTACGATAATACATTTTACATTATATAATAGAAAAGAAACATTACTATATATTATAGAATCTGAACACATTTACCATTCTACTCCTTCCAATAAGGATTTATACATAGTGTTATCTCCGGATCCGAGGGGTGTGTGCTCCTCCCCAAAGGTGTGTCCGCCCCTGCACTGCGTCCACATTTGCTTGACCCTATTATATCCTTTTTATCCTACTGAAATATTTCATGGTTTCAAAGACAAAGACGGTTTCAAAAGCACTGCTTGAATCGATGTAAAGTGGTCTGCTTGAATTTGTATGTTTGCACAAACAAGGATTCATGGGGAGGACATTTTAGAAGAAGCTCTTACATTTGCATCCACTAATATTGAGTTAATGATACCACATTTGCCGGCATCCTTAACAAAAATTTGTGTTCATACTCTTGATAAACCAGACTCAGCAGAGGACTTGTAAAAGCCCTCAGCAGGGACCTCAGCAGACTCCATATTACAGGGATGTTCCTAACAGACAGCAAACAAATGGTTATACTAATGCTTCTAACACCAAGAATCACTTCAAACAGCATTATAAACCAAAAGGCCAGAAAACATATGTGAATCCTACACAACCTACTGTTAGAACCTATGGATGTGTGGAATACATGTATGAACCAAAGTATGACACTTTTAGGAGAACACCTTATGGAAACTTACCAAAAGTCATGCTTACCACTGACCACTATGGACCCAAATAGGTTTGGGTACCTAAAATGCATTAACTTTGTTTTGTAGGGTGTCTGGTACTTTGACAGTGGATGTTCCAGACACATGACAAAGAATAAGCAATGTTTAACAAAATTTGTGGAAAAAGATGGTCCAAGGGTGAATTTTGGCAACAAGAATACACCTGGATATACAAGAGGATATGGCACACTTGTCAGAAATGGACTTACAATCAAGAATGTTGCATATGTGGAAGGACTGGACTACAACTTGTTGAGCACTGGACAATTTTGTGATATGGGATACAAGGTCACTTTTGACAAAAACAACTGTATTGTCATTAGTGAAAGAGGTGATCAAGTTGTACTTGCTGGTAGAAGACAACAAAACATGTATGTTGTGGATTGGTCTTGTGCTTCCAGAAACCTTCCTGATTGTGCATACCAAGTCTGAACTCAATTGGTTATGGCATAAAAGTTGAATCACTTGAACTTTGATGATATCAATCAGGTTGGTGAAGAAGAAGTTTGGTGATTGGTTTACCTGAGATCACATTCAAGAAGGATGCTATATGTGATGCATGTCGTGAGTAAACAAAAAAAGTCAAGTTTCAAGTCAAAGTCTAAACAATCAACTAACAGAGTGTTGGAGCTTATGCATATGGATCTTTTTGGACCAATAACTCCAACAAGTGTAACAGGAAAGAAGTACACTTTAGTGGTTGTGGATGATTATTCAAGGTACACTTGGGTGATATTTATGAACAAGAAAAGTGAAACACTCAAAAGCATGCCTGATCTTTTGAAGAGATTACAAAATGAGAAAAGTTTAACAATAATAAAGATAAGATCAGATCAGGGTACTGAATTTCTTAATAAAGTTATAAGAGAATATCATGAATGTAGAATGGTGTACTACATCAACTTGTCATTTCTTTGGTACACCTCAAAGAAAAATGGGTTCTTTGAAAGAAGAAATAGAACTTTAAAGGAAGCAGGAAGGACAATGATTTGTGAGGCATTGCTACCTGAAAGATATTGGGCTGAAGCAATAAATACAAACATGCTATACACAAAACAGAACATCAAATGAACAAGAAGATCTCAAGACACCTTATGAGATTTGGAATGGAAGAAAACCAAACATATCCTATTTCCATCCATTTGGAAGTAAGTGTTTTATCCTAAATCACAAGGTTCATCTAAAAACTTTCCAACCAAAGTCAGATGAAGGAATTTTCTTGGGATATTCTTGATCGACAAGGCATTCAGAGTCTTTGAACAAGAGGTCACTGAAACATGAAGAAACAATCCATGTTGTGTTTGATGAACCTAAGTTTACTGGTATGGAAGATGAAGATTGTGAACCTGCTGAGAATCAACAAGTCACTGATCCATATTGTGTTGAAGTTTTGGAAAGATTCAATGACTTAAAAGTTTCTGATACTACCCCTGCTGAACACCCTGCTGGAAATGTTACTGATGCAACAACTGAAGCAGTTCAAGGATCTCAATGAACCCTGTAGAAGAAGCTACAAGACCTCTTCAAGATTAAGTTCCAGATAATCATAATAACCAGAATCCACAATGGTTAAGGAATCACCCTGCTGAACAGGTTATTGGCAATGTACAGCAAGGTGTGAAGACTAGAAGACAACTGGAAGCTATGTTTACTTGTTTTCTATCTCAAATGGAACCTAAAGTTGTTGAAGAAGCAATTTCAGATCCAGATTGGGTAATTGCTATGCAAGAAGAATTAAATGAATTTGAAAGAAATCAAGTTTGGGCACTAGTTGAAAGGCCAAGTCATGCAAATATCATTGGTACTAAGTGGGTATACAGAAATAAACTTGATGAATCTGGTGCCATTGTGAGGAATAAGGCCAGACTAGTTGCAAAAGGCTATTCTCAAGCTGAAGGAATAGATTTTGGTGAAACTTATGCACCTGTTGCAAGATTGGAAGCTATCAGATTATTCTTGGCACATCTTTGCATATAAGAACTTCAAAGTATATCAAATGGATGTCAAGAGTGCATTTTTGAATGGCATTCTAGAGGAGGAAGTGTATATGTGAAAAACCTCCTGGATTTGAAGTTAAAGATCAAGAAGATAAAGTGTATAGACTCAACAAAGCACTTTATGGATTAAAACAAGCACCAAGAGCTGGGTATGAGACTCTGTCTCAATTCTTGGTGGATAATGGTTTTACAAAAGGCACCATTGACAAGACACTTTTCAGAATCAGTGAAGGGGAAAGCACCCTGCTGGTACAGATTTATGTTGATGACATAATTTTTGGTTCTGAAAATGATCTACTTTGTGAAAAGTTTGCTAATCTAATGAAGAGTAAATTCCAAATAAGTATGATGGGAGAAATGAACTACTTTTTGGGATTGCAAGTCAAGCAGATGAAAGATGGAATCTTCATTCATCAAACCAAGTATACCAAGGAGTTGCTGAAGAAGTTTGGTATGGAAAACAGCACTAAGATATCAACTCCAATGAGTACGAACATCAGATTGGATGAAGATAAAGAAGGCAAAGATGTTGATCAGACTTTATACAGAAAGATGATAGGTAGTCTGCTGTACCTTACTGCCAGCAGACCTGATATATCCTTTGCTGTAGGTGCTTGTGCAAGATTTCAATCTAAACCTAAAGAAAGTCATTTAGGTGCAGTCAAGAGAGTTCTCAAGTATCTAAAGGAGACTTTGGGAGTAGGGATATGGTATTCCAAGGATGGAAGCTTCAAAGTTATATCCTACTCAGATTCTGATTATGCTGGATGCAAGATTGATAGAAAAAGCACTACAGGAACCTGTCAATTAATGGGAAATAGGCTGGTCTCCTGGTTCAGCAAGAAACAGAATTCTATATCAACTTCCACTGATGAGGCTGAATATATAGCTGCTGGAAGTTGCTGTGCACAAGTATTATGGCTAAGACAACAATTAAGGGATTATGGAATTGAAGAAAAGGAAATTCCAATTATGTGTGACAACAAAAGTGTACTTGCAATCACAGAAAATCCTGTTTTGCACTCAAGAACCAAGCACATTGATGTGAGACATCATTTTATAAGAGATCATGTTGAAAAGAAAGATGTGGTGGTTCTATACATCCCTACTGAAGATCAACTTGCTGATATTTTCACTAAACTACTTGATAGTGAAAGATTTGCCAAATTAAGGACTGAACTTGGAATTATCAAAGTTGACTGATATTCAGCAATGTACTGGAATTCATCAAGGGGATTAGTCTTTGCTATGTTGGGTGAGCTCACTTAGCAGATTAGTCATTGGTATCAACAATTCCATGTACTTATGTTTGGATAATTGAGCAAATGAGGTTGCCAAGGGGATTGGTCTTTGTCATGTTGGGTGAGCTCACTTGACGGATCGATCATTGGTATTAAATCTCATCTTGTATTATCAATTGTACAAAACAAGAAGAAATCAAGGATCAATGAGTCACTTTGTCGGCAGGTGCTTTGAAGCACCTTTATCGCCAGATCAGCCGAGCCCGCCTCTTGAGGACCACCTATTTGAATGGAACGTTACACACCAAAGTTATTAAAGTCAAAAAAGCGATTAGCGGGGATATTTATTTTATCTTTTATAACCGTAGTTAACACTATCCAACGGTTACAAACGTTATGGAGGAGTAATGGGCCACGTGTCAAGACTGCATTTATTCAGATTAATCGTGGTTTACATCAATGTACGTGCAATGACAGTTGCAACTACTCACTGTCTATATATTTAGACTGTTACGCAGCAGTTTATCTACTTGCAAATTCTGCTTTATCACTGTGAATTTTTACACTGTGTGAACACAGATTTGAGAATCTATCTTCTTCATCTTATTTTCTCATACAAATGGCGGAAAAGATTGATGTTCAGAGTTGAGTCAAGCCAAAGTGTTAGAGGCTTTGTTGTGGATGCAAACAGAACTGAATTGGCCATTAATATCGGTAGAAGAATAAGGAGATATGCTGGTTTGGAGAACGTGCTGAATATAAGACTGGAGACAATCTCATATACAAATGTTGTCGGGCTTTACGAGAAACATTCAAATTCAGGAAGGAACTGAAGCATTTAAAAAGGCTGTGAATGGACAAGAAATATAAATTTCCTCAAGTCTGCTGAGGGAAGTTTTTGGATTTGATGAAGTGGTAGATGGTTCATTCAATCCTGAAGCAATGGGATTGGACAAGATGACTTTTGTTGATCAAATTAAAACAAATGAAGCCACCAAATCTGTTCCAGGCATCAACTGCAGACATATTGGGTATGAGTACAATCTGCTGAGCAAGCTCATTGCAAAGAACATACTAGGACTGGTTGGAAGTATGGATACTCTATCAGGACCCAAGATAGAGCTGATGATAATCATCTGCAGGAGCATGAGATTTGACTGGGCTAGTTACTTCATTCACTACATGAAGAAGGTAGCCAAGGAAGAAAAAGAGGGAAAGAGGAAATCCAAGGCCCTGCCCTTATGATTGATGGTTCAGACCCTACTGAATCATTTGGAAATCCCTGATGTGGCATCTGAAAAGATCAATCAGTCTAGATACAAGAAGGAAATTGATTATGCTATTCCTGGTCTAGATTATGATGAAGAGGTTGCTGGAGATGCTGCTGATGATGATAATGATGATGATGGTGATGCTGGTGGTGAGTAAGTCTAGCAAACTAAGAAAGTATCTGTTAAACCTGCTGCCCCAAAGAAACCTGCTGAGAAAAGAAAGGCTGCTGATGTTAGAAAGATTACAGAAATTTTGAAGCCAAAAAGAACAAGGAAGCAAACAAAGACTGATCATTGAGTCTCTTTGAGGTTTCATGGAGGTTCTTGACCGACTGCTTTGTTCTTTGCAAGGAAAACTGTTGTTGAAATTCTTAGGGAACAACAGAAGGAAGCCAGTAGAAAGAGGAAGTCTAATGTGGCTGAAAAAGATGATGAACCCCTTTCCAAGAGGAGAAAAGAAATTGTCCATAAACAGAAACATGGAAAAAAGAAAGAACTGAAAAACTTGGAGGAACAAAGAGCCCAAGAAGAAGCATCAGTAGAAGAGGAAGAAGAGGCTATTGAGGCTGAGCCCTTGACTATCATCAAGCCTGTGGAAATTCATCGACTCCTCACCAAGAGGTTGTTAAGTCTCCATCAAGCCGGGCGACGAGTTGTTGTTGAGAAATCATGTTGGAGATATACAAAGAGCTCTCACCGACCCTCGAGCTTGTAGTAGTATCTCATCGAAGACCCACAAAGACACCACTGAACTGAACTCTTTGTGGTAATTGAAGACTTGGTTGAAGACCCTGCAAGTGTGGCAAGAACTCAGGGGGAAGGGCAGTCTGCTGCTAACCCTGCTGATGAGCATGTAAGTCAGGGGGAACCAAGTGTGGTACAGATGGAAGTAGTAGGCACAAATTTACAATCTCAGCAACCTACTGACTTTCAAACATCTGTTGAAGAAACCATGAACCTACTTGTTGGAACCTTTGGAGGTCAACAAAGTACTGGAGTTGCTCCCAGGAGATCTTTCATGCCATTTGAAAGACATGTGAAAGAAAGAAAGAAAACAGAAGAGTTTGTAGATCCCAAACTTCAGCAAATTGCTGATTATTTCCAATGGAAGTTTGGTTTCTACAAAAGAAAAAAGTCAGCTGCTGAACCTATGACAGATTTTGAGGAATGGGCTTTTGAAAAGTTGGGAGTGGAGAACTTGCTGGATCTGATTGATACAACCTTGCTGCAATCAAGACTGATGGATTTGTTTGATGAGCAACAGAAAGAGGAGGGTATAAAGTTTAGGGATCCAAGAGATGGCAATGATGACTCTTCCTCATCATCAGATTCAAGAGGAGATTTTCCCTCTGGACCAAGAGCAACCAGTGGGACTGCAATGTTAAAGGAACCACCTGTACAACAGCCCACTGATACTGGTAGGTCTGCTGAGGGCCAGCAGACTGGTGAGATGGATGAGGATCTGCAGGATCTCACCATGGATGATCTGGAAGCATTGATCAATGAAGGAATCAATCTGAGTGCTGGTAGGTTAGGTGATGAATCTTCTACATTCCATGTTGTAGAGCCTCTCGCACAAACCGAACTCGAGCAGTGAGGATTTGGATGAAGAAAAGGTTACTGATTTCAGTTAACCTAGTGCCAACTCAGAGGCATCTATTGAATATCAAGATGGATTTGACTTTGAGGGCACTCTCACTAAAACTGCCTTTATCCTAACCAAGATTGGTCATCTTTGAAGGATTCCAAGTGGATAATGAGGCTATATTCAATCCACGAGAGAGTTGAAGAGGAGAGTGCAGTTCTTTGAGTTGCAAACAAAGACTGGACACAGTGGAACAGGAGGTACATGCTCACGAGTCTCAAACAAACTGGACAAAGGTTGGAACTGATTTGGGTTTGGAGAAACCCCTGTTCTTTGAAGAGGCTCTTTGTAGTGGAGCCTCTGGAGACAAGACCACTTTGAAGGAAAGATGATAAGCGATCTAGCATTGTGAGGATGAGCAAACTTTGGACTATGACTTTAGTGAAGAGGAATTTCAAATGCCTGAAGAAGAAAACGTTGAAGTAGATCCCCAACAGGCATTTGTACTTGTTTTTGAAGAACCTGCCATTGATCCTATCTTGGAGGAATATCAAGGACCTAACCTGCTTGGTCAGAGCAGGAGTTGGGCAATGGTTGTGAGCAATCGAGGCCACACAGTACAATGTTGAGGAGCTCTTTGATGAAGCTACCGTGGAAGGATGACCAGGTGAAGTGCCGATTGAAGTTACGAATGAGTTAATGATCATTAGAAATGATATGCAACGATTAAGATCTCAATCTGGATAGACAGGAAGAAAGATTTGAAGAACTGATGAAGATGGTAAATGAAAACAGACAATCTACTGCCACAGTTGCTTCAAACTTCACATCTACTCAAAATGCTGTGAATGATCTGATATTAGATGTGAGGGGAATCAAGGTTGGAAATACTGTGAAAGAGAAGTTTCTGAAAGACCAATTCATTTCCATCCATCAGAAACTTGACAACCTTGCTGCTACACCTAAGCCTGCTGAGGCTGCTGGAACATCTCAACCTGCTGGATTGGATCCTAAGGTTACTGAGAGGATCAATCTACTGGAACAGACTTTGCAATCCAGGATTACTGCAGTTGACACCAGAACTGAGATTATGGAAGGGCAACTGAATAATCTGGTTATTTCACAGGAGAGTGTTCATGGCCTATTGTCCCGTTTTGTTAATGATGTCACTAAGGGGGAAGAGGGCCAAACAGCTACAGCAAAAGAGGCTGCAAGACTTTTTGCACAAAAGAGATGGGAAGATGATACCAATGCTTTGCAACTTTGCACTGGCGATTGCAACTTCTTCGATGATCTTTTTACACAATACAAGAAAGAGTATTACAACAGGAGGAAACCTTATCAAGACAAAGGGTTACATGAAGGTCTGAACTCTTTCTTGGGATTGAAATTTTGGGAGGCAAGGATCAAAGCCTTAAGGGCAACCAATAGAGGTGGCAGAAGTGGAAGAGGTGGAAGAAGTGGCAGAGGTGATAGGAACTTGCCTATCACAAAAGCAAAGGATTCACTTGAAGAGTTAAAGGAACTATACATGAAGTTTGGATTCAAAGTGAATCAGATTAATCTTATCCTGCCTGAAGCATGGAACTGGTGGAAACAAGTCAATCCCTACATTGATTTTACACTGATTGAAAATGAATGGATGAGGGAAATGATAGAAGAGATCAGGGCCTACCAAGAACAAGTGGAGAAGGCCAGACAAGAGAGAGAAAGAAGACAGTAGATCAGCATATTTTAACTGCATTATGTTTTCGCTGATTCTAGTCTGTAATATCTTTGAACAAATGATTTTAATGAAAGATGAATATTTGTTTTGTTTTTGTTTTTGTCTTTTTGCTTTGCTGTTAGGTGAGGGTAGTGGCATCATCACCAAAAATGGGGAAATTGTTGGACTTATTTCTATGTTTTGATGATGAGTGCCAGACTAGCTGTTATAGTGCAAAGGCAAAAAGATGTCTAGATCAAATGTATAGGCTTATTAGAGTTTGATTCATAAATAGGTTTGATCAAACATGCAATTTGTAGTGGTCACCGATTTGTTTGTTGAAGAGATGGTCTAGGTCGATGGGTAGACAGTCACTAGACTAGTCTGGAACTCTTGAAGACTGTGAGGTCGAAGTGAAAGGTGAGGCTTCAAACTCGATTCTGAAAGGCTAAGGGATCAAACTTAGTATTTTAAGTCAAGGATATGGAATCAGAATTTAGGCAAGTCTGTGATGACCTAAACTGATTGCATATACCTTGTGTACAAGGTCTAAGTTCCATAAGTTGGATGATGTTTGGAACTTGGTTATAATTAAAAGGTGTAATCTAACTTCACAAATAAAAGTTAGATAAAAGAAGTCACCATGCATTGTATTTTATACACACAACAAATTGAAGTTCAATGATGATAGGTATCTCGATGGGCTCGATGAACCTCACGATAATATACCTCGATTAATTCAAGATTATTGGAAGATTACATGGATAAGGACAACCAACTACCTCTGACTTATCAAAGAAATCAAAGGCTGAGATTAAAAGAACGTTGGGATGATTCATATTTTTATCCATTGGATATAAGTCAAAGGTGGTGACCAATTTGATCCCACAAAGGAATTTCGACGATGTCATCCCATGAATAGTGATGAGAATGCAAATCGGATGGGACAAAAACAAGGAATGGTTACATTTGAATTTCAAATACAAGTCACATGCATTCTTGCCTATAAATAGAGGACTTTCAACTCAGAAACAAGAAGATGAAAATTAACAAACTTTGAAGAGACTTTACTGAGCTGAAAAACACCATGCTGAACCTACTGAACTTAAAGCTACTGATCCAGAGAAATTCTTCAAGTGTTTTCTACATTCAAGCTACATCAAGCATACACACTTGAAGCCTGCAAGCTGCTGATTATATCATCCTAATCAAGCTGCTGCAACAGAATCATTTATTTGATTCAATCTTTATTTTATAAAGAACCTGCTGAAGACAGTGAAGCATCTGTTGGGTGTGAAAGACTGTTGTTTGTGGTGGAGCTGGTGAAGATGCAATCCTACCCTTCAAGGACCAGTGGAAGACTTAGGAGCAGCAATCCTACCTGTTCCCAGTTTTCAGTTTGTGAAGCCATAGTCATTGGTGAAGGACAAGCAACCTTAGGAATCTTTGCATAAGCTACATCAAAGATCTCTAGTGAATTTCCTCCAACATCACAGGAGAAGAGTGAACTGACAGGATTACACCACCTGGAACCACTATAAAATTTGCCTATTTACTTTTAGCATTTACATTCTGCACTTAGTTTATTTTACACATCAACCTACTGAATCCAGCAACTGAATTCACACACTTGCACTACTGTGTATCTAATACTTAGTATCATATTTAACAACAAGTATTAAGGCTTAATTTTTGATATAATTCCGCTGCACAAATTCAGCAAACTCAACTTTCAGTAGACTACTTTTCATCAAGAGGCTCAAGTCTCAAAGCAGAACTCTGAAGTATCGGCAGTTCTTTGAAGTTGCAGAATTTGTTAACTCCAAAAGTTTTAAGTGTTAAGTTTATTCACCCCCCCCCCCCCTCTAAACTTAACCAAAGCCTTTTCAAGGGACCAACACTAACAATTGTTCCGAGTTTGAGTTTCTTCCTCCGGCCTTAAATGAAGTAAGTCCGCAGGCTCCTAACACTCCAGATCATATGGATCCCATTGCGTAAAACAAACCCATGGATGGTGAACCTTAGCAAATGGTGAACCCTATGGTGAACAAACCCCTGAGCAAAATGAGCAACCACCTCCTTCACGATATCGAACATGGGATCGAGCACATACTCAAGATCTCATCATCGAAGATCCTACTGCTAGGGTCTCCACTCGTCGGTCAACTCTTACACCCCTCTTACTGCTTCAGCTTCTTTAATTGAACCTAAAAACATAAAAGATGAACTAGTAGACACGGATTGGGTGATAGCCATGCAATAGGAATTACATCAATTCAAAATAAATGATGTATGGGAACTAGTCCCATTACCTCCCGAGACACACATTATAGGAACCAGATAGGTATTTAGGAATAACTGGATGAAAACGGGGTAGTCGTTCGGAGTAAAGCCCGACTGGTGGCATAAGGATATTTCCAAGAGGAAGCATCGACTACGATGAAACATTTGCTCCAGTTGCTCAACTTGAAGCCATTCACCTACTTATAGCATTGGCATCTCCATTATAAAACCGACTCAACTTTAAGGTTCACTTCATGCTCATCAACATGTCGTGGAATCCTAATTGTTTCTAGCTTAGCTTATCTTTGTAACATCAGCATTCAAGGGCACTACACATGGTGCCACTCATCACGACGTATCTGTGTGCAACCTATTGGTGCAACACACCAATATTCATGGGCTAGCCCCGATAGTGTACACGTTCGGCGAAGTCCCGTACATGTAGTCTTAGTAACCTGTGTGATCCATAATTGATTCAAGAACTAATTAGCGTCAATGTTTCTAACTATTCAGAACTACGAATTAAACCAATTAAAACCATCAAACTTGATCAAACCACAACTAGGGCAAAAACTAACCTTTCTCCAAACTTCAACTTGTTAGCACCAAAACAATCCTTGTTCTCTCACGATTCCAAGACTCTACTTGAATTTGAATCTATCAAGAAACTTGTGAGATAATTGGAGAAGTCTTTTAGTCTTTTCTTTTGCTCTCAACTAGAAATGTTTGAACTTGATCTCCTGAATTCATTCTGGCATCTACTCTAGTTAATGGGATGGTTATATTCCCCAATAAAACCTCCCAACAACTTTTATTATAATCATTAATTCCATTAATAATAATTCAATTCTCATTAATTCCCTTTAATATATATATATATATATATATATATATATATATATATATATATATATATATATATATATATATAAATACTTTTAAATCCGTAAATAGAATAAAAATAATATTTTGTTTTGGTAAAATGTCACGTATGTCCTTTCCTCAAAATCGAATATTACATTCCCCCTTCGAGAGGAGTTTCGTCCTGAAATCGATGCATACACAGTAAGTCAAGAAAATCTAGGAATTCAAGGATCATATCGTCCTCAACTTCCCATGTCACCTCGTTCGGTAAATGATTGCTCCAAACTAAAACCAAAGGGATCAATCTTCTCTTGATCATCTTTTCTTTCTGGTCCAACACCTTGATCGGTTTCTCATTATAGGCAAGATTATCTTGAAGAACTTCTGGATCAACTATAGCTTCAACATGCGTCTTCGTCAAACACTTATTTAACATTGAGACATGAGACCCATTATGAACCTTGACATTGATTCCGGTAACTTAGTTTGTAAGCCAACGGCACAATCTTCTCAAGAATCTCAAAGGTCCTACAAACCTTGGACAAAACTTTCTTTTTTGACAAAAACATTTTACTCCCATCATTGGTGAAGCTCGGAAGTATACTTTTTCCCTAACATCAAACTCTAACGGTCTTCTACGAACATCAGCCCAACTCTTCTGGTGATCTTGAGCTTCCTTCAAGTTCTTCTTAACCAGAAAACCATTTCTTTCGCTTGCTCAACCATTTCCAGCCCGGTGACGTGCTTCTCCCTGACTTTATCCCAAAACAATGGTGCTCGGCATCTTTCCCATACAAAGCTTCAAACATCGGCATACCCAAACTGCGTGAAAAATATTATTATAGGCAACCCTGCCATAGGTAGGTAATCATCCCATGATCCGCCTACTTCCAAAACACAAGCTCTTAACATATCTTCAAGTGTTTGGATTGTCCTTTCTGATTGTCTGTCTATTATAGGATGGAAAGCCGTACTCAAATCTAACTTTGTACCCATAGCCTTTTGCAAACTTTTCCGAAAATGACTAATAAAACGGCTGTCATGATCAGATACCATTGAGATAGGTACTCCATGTAGCTTTAGTAGAGTGTAGTCATCTTCTTCAAAGACATATCCACTTTTTCCAGTAAGAAATGGGCTGATTTGGGCAATCTATCAACAATCACCCATATCATGTCATGTCCACTCTTTGTTCTAGGTAAACCGGTGGTGAAGTCAATTCTGATCGTATCACACTTTTGCTCAGGGATATCTAAAAGTTTAAGCATTCCTCTTGGACTTCTATGCTCGGCTATAACTTTCTGAAAAGTGTCGCATTCAACCAAAAACTTTGCTATCTCCAACTTTATTGAAGGCCACCAAAACCATTCCTTCAAATCTCTATACATCTTTGTTTCTCCTGGATGCACCACAAAAGCAATCCTATCTGCTTAAGTAACATTTGGTACACAAATATTGGTACCAAAGGTTTCCGTTCTTGTCTAGAACATAACCAACCATAGGCGTTCTCTTGCAACATGCGTCAAATCAACCAAAACTGGGTATTCGTCTTACTTTTCCCGTATATCATCCATCAACTCTGATCTAGCCAACAACGGTGCCACAAAATGCCGATCCCCAAACTGATCAAAACCCCAGATCATCAACTCATCCAATTCTGCCACATCTTGAACCCTTGAAACCGCATAGAATGGCTTTCTGCTCAAAGCATCCGCTACAACATTAGCTTTACCCGGATGGTATTGAATATAAAAGTTGTAATCTTTCACAAACTCCATCCATCTTCTTTGTCTCATGTTCAAGTTTTCTTGACTGAAGAAGTACTTCAAGCTCTTATGGTCCGTGAATATTCTAGCCTTGATTCCATAAAGATAGTGCCTCCAAGTCTTTAAGGCAAACACTACCGCTGCTAACTCCCAGTCATGTGTTGGGTAGTTCTTTTCATGCACCATTAGTTGTCTAGATGCATAAGCAATTACTCTTCCTCCTTGCATCAACATATAACCCAAACCTTGTCCCAAAGCATCGGTGTAAACATCATAGTTATCAAAGATCTCTGGAATTGCCAAAACCGGTGCTGAAGTCAATCTATCCTTCAAAGTCTGAAAAGCTCATTCACACTCGCCTGTCTATTCAAAATTTACATTCTTTTGTGTGACTTTGGTGAGTGGTGTAGCTATATTAGAAAGTCTTGCACAAACTTCCCATAGTATCTAGGCAAACCTAGATAACTT
Organism: Gentiana macrophylla; assembly: GCA_026214975.1. NCBI lineage: Eukaryota > Viridiplantae > Streptophyta > Magnoliopsida > Gentianales > Gentianaceae > Gentiana > Gentiana macrophylla. Next base: position 87,253,190 of record CM047805.1, on the reverse strand, counting down.
CTTACCTCGGAAACCGTGGTAGGTTTAGGCCATTTCTCAACCTCCTTTATCTTTGCAGGATTTACTTGAATGCCATCCCCAGAAACTACATGTCCTAAAAAGCTAACTTGATTCAACCAAAACTCGCATTTTGAAACTTAGCATACAATTGTTTCTCTTTCAAAGTCTTCAACACAACCATTAAGTGTTCTTCATGCTCTTTCTTGTCGTTTGAGTAGATAAGGAAATCATCTATGAACACTATCATAGATTTATCCAAGTAAGGCATGAAATACGTTGAATGAAATACATAAATGCCGATGGATCGTTAGTGAGTCCAAAAGGCATAACCAAGAACTCATAATGTTCATACCTTGTACTAAAAGCTGTCTTAGGTATGTCAGCCACAATCATCAATCCTAGGTAGAGGATATTAATTCTTGATGGTGAGGTTATTCAAGGCTCAGTAGTCGATACACATCCACATGCTACCGTCTTTCTTCTTAACAAACAAAACAGGGGCTCCCCACGGTGAAGTACTTGAATGAATTATGTTCCTTTCTAACATATCCATTAACTGTGGCTTCAATTCTTTTAATTCAGCCGGAGCCATCTTATATGGTGCCTTAGAAACAAGTACTACCCCCGGTACTAACTTGATCTCAAACTCAATCTCCCTATCCGGCATGTTACCTGGAAACTTATCCGAAAATATTTCAGGATATTCTTTCGCTATTGTAGTTTTCTGTAACTTAGGCTTAACTTGTTCAACATTCATTGCATAAAACAAGTAGCCTTTACAACTTTACTGACAAGCTCAAATATCCTGAACTGCTGATATTATCGGATGACGCTTCTTACTCGGCTTGTACACATTACCTTTAAATGTCTTAGAAAATTTTCCGGGTACCTTAACGGTCACTCTCATTTATCTACAGTCCAAGTGTACATAATTCTTAGATAGCCAATATCTTCCAAGAATTACATCAAAGTCTAAAAAGTCCAACGCTATTAGATCACTCTTACACTGAAACGCTCCTACACAAACATCCACTTGTGGTATCATCTTAGTCACTTTAGTTACCTTTCCTAAAGACGTAGTAATTTTCAAAGAATTCCTTAAGGTTTCCAAAGGTAGATTTATCTTCTTAGCTATCTTAGTGGGCACAAAAGTGTTAGACGCTCCAGTATCAAACAAGGCCATAACTGCTAGATTCTCAAATATTACCGTACCTAGAAAGTAAATTCATTTATTTAAATATGAATATAACATGAATTAACGTGCTATAAAACTACTTTTCATAAAAGAAATAACTTTAAAGTACACAGATGACATTATCGTGCGGTTCCACTACTTCAGCATCCAATGCAAACACTCTAATTGGTCAACTTGAGTTTCCTTTTCCGCTTCCCTGGTTCTCGATTTCCTTGTTTCCCTCGTTGGACAAGCTCTTGCAAAATGTACCGAATCTCCAAGTAGTAGCAGCACCACCATATGCGACACACTCACCGGAATGGTTCCACTTGCTATTTGGGAAACCGGTATGCTTCTTTGCAGAGGTAGCTGCTAGAGGTGCTGTCATCTTCTTCACGTTCTGTTGAGGTGCTCCCCGGCTACTGCCTTGACTAGTTCCAAAGGATCTCTTCGCCCCCATAAGAAAATAAGGCTTATTCTTAAATGTTTCCACTTCCAAAACCTTGTTAGGCATTTCAGCCATGGTTCTTGGTGAAGCTCTGACGTGGCCTTTTCTAGTGCTAAACCAGTCCTTAACCGACAGTGTATCGGGTCAAACTGTAGTGCTAGTATGGTGAGTCAGAGTGTCGAATTCTCAGGGAACTTGGTAATTCTTTTAAGTGTGGTTAAACACCAAAGAGCTGTTATTAACTCGATCTAAACCGCAATTTTATAACATAGATCACTACTATTCTACTTAACATAAAATAAATGCGTAATTTAAAAGTTATTCTAATATAATATATATAGATATATAAATATATATAGATGTACATAAATTGCAAAATATATATATAGATATAAATATATAGATACCAATATATAGTTTAAACAGATAAGTTTATAGAACTAGCCAAAGTTTATATAATTGATTTACACGATCTTTTCCAGTAAACTGAATGTGCTCGATCTTTCCTTTTATATTAGGTCCAATTGAGTGAATGAAACGGTGCACTCCTGAAGTTAACAATTCCTCCTTACACGAGCGTATGAAATTGTCATATGTCATTGTCATCGCTTCAATCTCCACAACCGCCCCCATGCTAATCTCGATTAGTCTCGAACAGTACAGTACAAATCTACCCCGGATAAAAGAGGTTATTCCATTTGTCGACGGCGATGTTATTCAAAAGGCTCCGGTTGTCGGCGGATCGATTTAACTTTCGGTGTTAGTTTCAATTAAACTGTTGATTTTAACATTATTATGATCTTGAGCACAATTTTAATAAGATCCATCTCTCCCAAGACAAATCTACCCCGGGTAGAAAATAGGATTCCGTAGTCACGCTTTATGCGGCCAATTTTACCCTCCGGTTTTTCTATCTTTTATCTCATATCCTAACTTCTCTCGATCGGTTCATCGTTAGGTTATATGGTGCGATTCATCTTGGTTAATTACGTCAATCCGAATATTATCAATAATGCGTTCTGAATAGAAAAAGATTCAATTAACTCAATTTTAGTCAATTTTAATTAGACAACATTCCTTTACCGAAAAGATCGAAATAAAACGATTACATAACTTTGGCTAGTTATTAGATTTAGCCTAATATCATTATAAAGACCAAAACAATAAAAACAAACATAACAAACATAGATATTTAAGAAATTTTACCCGATTACAACTGCTGAATCAGAGGTCGTATTCTTCCGGACATTACAACGACTTCAACAACACTGATCTTCGGATAATTTCTCGAGCATTACAATGATACTACTATTTATGGCATAAGGCCTATATACATACATACTACTACTAAGAAAAAGAGGTTAGGAAAATATATTGGTACCCCTTTTGCATCTTTGTATGAATCGCCTTTTATAGGCGAGAATTTCCATGGCGGATCGATCCGAGGTGATGCGGATCGATCCGGGAATAAAAATCTTATCCCCGTGATTATTCTCTGCGGACCACATCTGGATAATCATTATGTTTCTCGGTTCGATCCGAGGTAAATCCGGATTGATCCGGGTAGCTTTTATTCCATAACTTGATCTCAAACTTGATAAAATCATAACTTGAGCTCTGGATCTCCAAATGACATAATTCAAGAAGCGTTGGAAAGCTCTTGAAAAGATATATAACTTCCATGAAGGACTCTTCTTCATAAAATGCCTTTTTGATGGGCCATTTGTTCGTCGAATATATATCTCGATAATGGTATCACGAACCGTTGATCCACTTGAACTTTAAATCTCATGGCACTTCCTTACTTCCTTCAAAAGACATGTTTTTACTTCAAAAAGTGTCGTCACTCGGGGTCTTGGTTTACCTAAAAATCTGCAATAGAATACCAAAAATACCCACGTAAATCTGACACGACACTCCGGTTATTAAACCGGTACAAAATTTATAACTTTTTATTACTTTTGCTAGATTTTATAGTATTTAGATGTATTCAAACTATTAATATTTCATAAGATTATCGTTATAATTTCTTATATTTTATATAAAAAGAGTTAATAAAGTATATATAATATCGTAATTTTATCATATAAATGTTATACATCAACTACTCCCCACTTAGCTCTTTGATCGTCCCTAAGAGCAAAATAAGCGTAATATATAAAAATTACAATAAAAATGATATAATTGGTAGATTAAATTTCAAGTTAGTAAAATATCATTTCAATATTATAAATATATTAATTATATCCTTCTTAGAAATTAACAAGATAAAAAGTGTATATAACTTAGATAAATTATCTATCAAATATCATTCAAATGAAATTTCACATAATCTACTCAATATAATTAAAATTCTAGAATTATTCTCCTATCTCAACTTATATGAAATATTTGGAATCAAGGACTAAGTCAAGTAGTTGACAAAATGGCTTATCCATTTTAGACTCAGGGTATTGGTTTAATCGAAAGGATAGAAAAGAAAATCAAAAGAGAAAGAAGCAAGTCGTACGTACTTACACCTTCATAATTTTGATCAAAAATACATCGATTAAATCTGATATTATTATTATTTTTTTTTATAAGATTTAAGAACTAAAAGCGTGCGTGTGTGTAGAAAATCAAATTTACAAACATTGCTTCATCAAGATTGATCGGAGTAATACTCTTTCGATCGAAAATTACAAGTCCGGTTTCCTTAAACTTGTAATCATTCTTGAGATCTTATGATTCGACTTTTTCTTTTTTTTTTTCATTTTATGCCTTCATTCCCAGCAATAGGACATTTCGAGATAATGCCCTAGCCGGACTACTATCATCGAGCAATCGGGAGCTTTTAAACCTCATAGTGATATAGGACATTTGAGATAATACCTCTATCAGACTCAAATCATTGGTAGCTACTACCGATATTTTTTTTTTTTTTTGTCGATCAAAGATAAGGAAGATACAGTATTTGATTAATTACTGTAAATATGGTGCTTCGTTCTTAATTCTTTTATATAATATTAACATATCCGAACTTATTACCAAAATCGACTATCTTGCAAGCGTCATGAGGTAAGATCGAATATACTAATACTTATCTAATTTTTTTCAATCTCAAAGATACACCATTCTTAGCTTTTGTGTCATCATCTCCTCTCATAAGTACGCATAAAACTCGTGGGATTTTTAGGAAATGTAGACCAAAATAAGCTAAAGGTCGGTTATAATTAACAATGTTTATTTAGGTGAGGTCTTGATCACTCTAATCAAGGCCGAGTAGGGACAAAATTAGAAATTTATTTAGGTAGGCTATTTGGCTATAGTTTATATTTTTGTGGTGCCAAAATCTCATCATTCCTAATCCGATTCCATATTCATATTTCGTTTTGAAAAGAAAATTATTCTAACATTTCATTATAGATATAAGTATATTCGCTAAATTTCATATGAAAATTACTTGATAATATTTATGTATAGTTACATATACTTAAAATCTTATAAAAATCTAAAATTGACATATATAATATAATTATAATATATCTAATTTACTTTACTTAATTAAAATCTATTCTTACCAATTTATATTATTTTTATTCATATTAATTATATATTATCTAGTTATTTTGATTCAAGAAAAATTAACTAAGTATTAAGCACTTAAGTATAAATTTATATGAGAAAATTTTAATTTTTATTTACTAACTTACCTCTACTCCCCACTTACGAAATGTCATCGTCCCGATGTTCTGTGAGTAATAAAAAGTAGGTTTGAAAGAAAAAATTAAAATTTTATACGATTTTGATTTTTATTATTTTTCTCAACATATATTATTAAAGAAAATGACATATATATTAAACATTAAGGAAACTATTACAAACTATAAAGAAAACTAATTAAAAAGCGATTAAACTGCTAACTTACTCGAGTACTAACTTAACAACAACAACTTCTAACTGATTTCAAACAACTCATCAAACCGTAGATGAACATCCGGGAGTATCTATCGGAAGTAATCCCAACTGAGAATCACGAGATGGAAAAATCTCGTCAGTATTAAACTGAGGCACTTGATTCAGTTGGACACATAGTTGAGAGATAACCCCGGCAAACGGTAGTGGTCTTCCTCTATTACGCCTCTCTACTGAAAAATTAATTGCCGTTTTAAACATCAAAATCCCCCAATCAATGTATGCTCCCACGGTCAGTGCATACAACAGCAGCATCTCATCATCTGTAACCCCAAAAAAATCTCTAGTTGGATAGATCCGGGAATTAATGAAGCGTTTCCACACCCTCAAATGAGGGGGTAAGGCCAGAGTTGAAGAAACATAGTTATGATCAAACAGTGGAAACACATATTGAAAGGCTTCTACAGTACGATTTACAACATTATAAGCATTTCCGAGTTCCCAAAGAAACTCGAAGTGTGGGTTTTGATCAAAGGTAGATGGTGGGATTTGAAAGATTTGATTTATGATGAGATGAGACGAGGCTGCTGTCGTTATATCAGTAAGAGCTGCATAAAAATCTCTAACGATTGATATGTTAATTCTACCTCTGGGAGTCCTAATTAGATTTTTCCATCCGCAACCCCGGATTAGATTTCGTCCCCACTGATCGATTTTTTCTGTATTTAAGCCTTTCTCCATCGAGAATAGGAGAATGGATTTAAATTTAGACGTCTCGAACGTCATTATGAAACACGAGGCATGGCTTTCGGGAACCACACCATCAGGCGTATGTGGTTCGTAACTATTAACCAAGGGAGAGGTGTGGTTAGACATTTTTTATTCAGATAAAGAAAAGTACTCAGCAGAAGAAAGGAATGAGCACTTAGGTTTGCTGCTGCTTTTTCCATTTATAGGAAGGTAGCAAACATGCAAAAGTAGAAAAAATCTACCTTTTTAGCATTTTTATGCTTTCCGGATCAATCTCGAAAGGGCCGGATCGATCCGGCCTCTCAACTAGCAATCTGTCCAGTCGGTACACTCATGCCGGATCGATCCGGGTTAGGTCGGATCGATCCGAAACTTACTATTCACGGACGAGTTGTTTTGGCTTGTAAAATGCCTAGATTTTTCTAGGTGATATGTTTTCTCCTAACTTCGGTTCATTTTATTATGTTATAACGATAAACTTTACTACACGGTGTGTACTAACATAAAACGAAAGTAAAATAAAATAACATAAAATCGTAATGAAATAAAATCCTACTAAAATAAAACCAAAATAACCTAAAATTATACGAAAATGAAGTAACATACAATCGCATTTAAAAAATAAAATTGTTTTCAATGTCAATAATCATAAAATGGTTTAAATCAATCCTCCTCATCACTCATCTCGACGTGGCTCGAACTAGGCATGGCTCGAGAACTGGCCGGATCATAAGTCGATTCTTGGAATGGATCTTGAAAATGTGTCGACATCCGAAACGAGCTATCTAATCCCATCGAGCTCATCTCTCTCGTGACATCAGAAAAAGTGCTTCCCCATCCCGTCGTGGTATGGCCAAATGATCCAAATCCTGCCCAATCAGATGTCGCAGCTGCCGTAGTACCTGTTGAAAAATCCCCTACACCACTAGTTTGAAATCCAGAATGTGGCATTTGTTGGAAGTCTGATCGAGGTGGCATCGGTGGAATAAATTCGGGCAAGGTATACGGTGCGGATTGGCAATGCGGAATATCCATCTCGGCATAGGTAGGGTTCTGCAGTAAATTCATCTGATATATACATCGCATGCCCTGACGTAAATCTTCAGACCACAACCTACTCCTTTCCGCAAAAACAGCCATATTGGCATTGGCACGATGAACATCATAGGCCAAGGATTGAAACATGTCGTATGTGATGGTGTTTGGAAGTTGAGTTTGAGTGTGGTTTGGATGATGGAGGAACATGAGTGGATTGAGAAACATGTGGAATAGGTTTGGTCGTTGGCGGTTAGGGTTCATAAAATCTATCCTTCCTGCCGGCCTAAGTGGTAAACTAGGACCTATAAGTGTTTCGTCAGCCATAATCAGATTATCATTTGGAAGCTCAGGAACACCTATCTGGCGACACAAGGAAGAAATAAAACAAGGAAAAGGCATGTGACTGCCTGGTTTAGCAGTTGAGACAAATTCCTTGGCCCTTCTATACATAACCCTGCCTACATCCACAGGTATATCATTGACCATAGCCCAAGCAATGCACAGATCCAATTTACCAAAAGATGTCAAATGACGAGAAGGGTAAAGAGTCGAACTGATAAAACGTTTAATAGCTCTCATATCCCTTATACATTTTCCATAGGAAAACTTTGTTTTCATGCCAGGCACGGTGTGGATCTAACTCGTCTTTGGTCGTTTCGAGACTATATGGTCAAAGTCTGCAGGCTCATCTAAATTCCATACCGTATAATAATCCTCATTTTCTGGTATATCAGGGATACCATAAATAGCATTGATAAACTGGGGATTAAACGGCACTTTATTACGTTCTTAGGGTGTGAAGTTAACTCACCATTCTCTGTTTCATTATGAGTTGCTACCAGAGAATAAAATTCAGCTACTAAGGTTGTGTTAACTTCACCTGCCCTTAAACTGGCTAACTCCAACCACTGTCGCCTTTCGAAAATCTCTTTTACCTCCATTCCCAAATCCTTGAAATCCAAACCCCTCTCTATTGCAACTAAACACCGTCCAAATTTATTCTTTAAGGCATTTCTAGCTGCTCTAGACGCGGTTCTATCAAAACTACAGCCAATTCTTCTTCCGTTAAAGGCCTAGTCTCTATGACCGGGATTTGGGTAGGGATATGCGGCTTATGTTTTTTACTGGCTTTTGATGATTCGGCCATTCTACGATAGTGACACAATAACAAAACAACAACAAAACAAACAAAACAACACAAATGAGTAACAAAATAGTTGAAATTAAATAAAAAGTTGCTAAAAAAATGAAATTAACAAAATAAATGACTACAATGTTACCTTCTAATGCTTAAAAGGTTGAAATTTGGCGGAAGAGATGAAAATTCGCTGAATGAAAGTTGAAGCTTTCCTTGAAAAATTCTTCAATTTAAATGAAAATTTGAAGAGAGGAGAGGAAAATGAGAAGAGTTTAAGAATTGGGGTAGTTTAATAGTAATGTTGTGTGATGATTTGAAGAAAAAATTCGAATGGGGAGAGGGGAGGCGGCTTTGTTTGAAAAAAAAAGAAGAAGAAGAAGAAGGAGAAGCCCGTCCTTTTTTAGGTTTTTCTCGGATCGATCCGGGGTTAGGCGGATCGATCCGACCAAAATTTTCTTTTCTTTTTTTTATCCTTTAAAACTTAATAAAATTTTTAAAACCTGCTAAAATTAAAACCTTTTATAAAAAATTTATAAAACTTTTAATAATTTCATAAAGATCCTTTATATAAAATTTTCAAAAGTTATATAAAATTTTATAAATAGTATAAAATTCATAAGGGTCCTAATTCCATTATTTCTAAATCTTCCAGGGTTCTAACATAACGTTCTATCAACCTAACCTTAAGAAATGAGGCGTTCGAATTTTCTCTTTGATCTCCATCGGGATTTTCGGATAACCACCTAATCGTTCCCTTCTTAACAACATTCAAACACTCATCCTGGGATTTGGTTGTGCTTTCCCTGCATTTCCCATCATGCTCATTTTTTCCACAGATTCTGCATCTCATCAGAAACTTTTCCCTTCTCTTTATTGAACTTCTCGATTTTCCATTACATACTTCTTTCAATCTGATCTCTCTCAACAATTGCTTGTTTTTCTCAAAAACTGAAGCTTCTATTTTAAACGCGACATCTTTATCCAGGCCTAATTTCAAAAGCAAAATAAAAACTCCTATTCTATCTAAAAAAACATCCAGTTCTTTTACGTCTATCCGGTAAAAGACGAAACTAGTTCAAACATATAAAACACAGAAAAGTAGAAGAAAGATAGATAGCACCTGATATTCGGCTGATTTCAGTTCCTCTGCTTTTCAATTTTTTATTTTTTATTTTGATTTTTCTGCTTTATCAATTTGTCGGGGGATCAGTCAGTAGCATTACTTCTCCCTTTAGTGTGATTCCTTCTCCCTCCACCAATAACTTCACTCTGTGGCCATTGGCTATAAAAGTCGTATTTCCATCAGTTAGTTCAACAGCTCCAGATTTGTAAACTCGTGTTACTTTAAATGGACCTGTCCATCTTGATTTAAGCTTTCCTGGAAATAACTTTAAACGTGAATTGTACAAGAGCACTCGATCACCTACATGGAAGTCACGACTATAGATTCTCTTATCGTGAAAAGATTCGTGCGTTCCTTGTAGATTCGAGCGTTTTCATAAGAATCGAGACGAAATTCTTCTAGTTCTGTCAATTGAAGCAATCTATGATCACCGACAGCCTTAGGATCGAAATTCAGAAATTTAATAGCCCAGAAGGCTCGGTGTTCTAACTCAACTGGGAGATGACAAGACTTACCAAAGACTAACTTATAGGGAGAACAACCAATTGGTGTCTTAAAAGTCGTTTTGCAGACGCCCATAATGCATCGTCTAATTTAATCGCCCGATTTTACGATTTGAGTCCACTGTTTTTTCCACGATTCTTTTGATTTCTCTATTAGACACCTCTACCTGACCACTGGTTTGCGGATGATAGGGCGTTCCTAACTTATGTGTTACACCATATTTTTCAACTATCTTGGTAAATGGTCTATTACAAAAGTGTGACCTCTATCATTAATGATAGCCCTCGAATGCCATATCTCGTAAACATATTCTTTTAAGGAATCGTATGACAACTTTGGTATCATTAGTGGGAAGAGCTTCAACTTCTACCCATTTTGAAACATAATCTACCATTACTAGAATAAATCTTTTCCAAAAGATATAGGAATGGTCCCATGAAATCTATACCCCAAACATCAAATAACTCACATTCTAAAATAGGTTGCATAGGCATTTCATGTTTTTCAGATACATTTCCCCATTTTTGACAAGATTCACAAGATTTAACATACTTATAAGCATCTCTATATAGTGTAGGCCAATAAAAACCACATTGTAAAACTTTAAAAGCAGTTTTCCAACCTCCATGATGACCTCCTGCCTCACGATCATGACAAAATGATAAAACACTTAAAATTTCATTATCAGGCACATTTTTCGATTATCCCATCCGAACATTTACGGAAAAGGTCCGGTTCCTCCCAAGAATAAAATTTTAAGTCATAAAGAACTTTTTTTTGCCAAGTCCAATGAGACGGAATATAATCACAGGTTAAGTAATTAATGATATCTCCAAACCAGGGTGACATTTCCTTAGAAGGAATTCTATTCTTCAATAATTGCATGGTTGAAGGAGTATCTATTCTAAATAGTTGTTCATCAGGAAATGAATCTTTAATTTCAATTCCTATTTCTTCATCAATTTCCATTCTACTTAGATGATCTGCTACTAGATTCTCACTTCCTTTTTTATCTTTAATTTCAATATCAAATTCTTGAAGTAAGAGAATCCATCTAAGAAGACGAGGTTTAGCATCTTTCTTACTTAGTAAATACTTCAGGGTTGAATGTTCTGTATAAATTATTACCTTAGAACCAACAATATACGATCGAAACTTATCTAAGGCAAAAATTACAGCCAACAGTTCTTTTTCTATAGTTGCATAATTAAGTTGAGTTGCGTTTAATGTGTGAGATGCATAGTAAATAGCTTTGAGAATTTTGTTATATCTTTGACCTAAAATAGCTCCTACAGCTAAATCACTTGCATCACACATAATCTCAAACGGCAAACTCCAATCTGGTGCTACTAACACTGGTGCAGTAGTCAACCTCGCTTTTAAGGTCTGAAAGACTTCCATACATTTACTATCAAAGTTAAAAGGTACTTCATTTTCAAGTAAATGGCTTAGAGGCTTTGCTATTTTTGAAAAATCAGCAATGAACCTTCTATAAAATCCTGCATGTCCGAGAAATCCTCTTAGGGTTCTTAAATTAACTGGTGGAGGTAACTTTTCAATTACTTCGACTTTAGCTTTATCAACTTCAATACCTTCTTCAGAGATTCTATGTCCTAACACAATTCCTTCTGATACCATTAAGTGACATTTTTCCTATTTTAGTACTAGATTGGTATCTTCACAGCGTTGTAACACTCATTCTAAGTGTAACACGCAAACATCAAATGAATCTCCGTAAACACTAAAGTCATCCATAAAAATTTCTAAGAATTTCTCAACCATATCAAAGAAATATAGCCATCATACATCTTTGAAACGTGGTTTGGTGCATTACATAAACCAAACGGCATTCTTTTATAAGCAAAAGTTCCATAAGGACAAGTGAAAGTAGTTTTTCCCTATCTCCTGCTTTGCAATGAATATATCAGAAATATCCCGAATAACCATCTAAGAAACGGTAGTACTTATGTCCACTTAAACGTTCCAACATCTGAACTATGAATGGAAGTGGATGATGATCTTTCTTAGTATGATCATTTAGTTTTCTAAAATCAATGCACATTAGATAACCTGTAATCTCTCTAGTCGGAATCCATTCATTCCTTTCATTCTCTTTCACTGTGAAACCTCCCTTCTTTGGTACCACTTGAGTTGGACTTACCCATTCACTATCTGATATGGGAAAAATTATCCCCATTTCTAATAGCTTAATGACCTCTTTCTTAACAATTAACTGCAAATTTGGGTTGAGGCGGCGTTGCGGTTGAATACAAGGTTTAGCATCTTCCTTCAGAATTATCTTATGAACGCAAATCTCAGGGCTAATACTTTGAATATCGGCAACTGTCCATCCAAAAGCTTTCTTATGCTTTGTCAACATTCTAAGTAATTGATCTTCTTGTTGCTCAGTTAAAGATGATGAAATAATAACCGGTAATAGATTATCCGTTTCAAGAAAAGCATACTTCAGATTTAAAGGTAGCGGTTTCAATTCCAGATTCTTAGGTGGATCTTCCAGTGATGGTTTAAGAACTGGTCCTTCTAGTTCTAATTCCAAATACTTATGCCATGATGGTTTAAAAGTAAAACTTCCTTTATCTAGAGAAAGAATTATTTCTTTCATTTCGGTGTCTTTCTCATCTTCTTTATAGATAGACAGAGTTAAACATTCTTCTAATCTGTCTTCAAAAGTTGGTAACTGATTATCATAGACAGAATGAATATCTTCTATAAAAGAACATGATTCTGGTGATTTATATGGATGCTTCATCGCTTTGAAAATATTGAAAGTAACTTCAACTTCATTGACTCTCAGAATTAACTCTCCTTTCTGGACATCTATTAAGGTTCTTCCTGTAGCTAGAAACGGTCGACCTAAGATAAGTGGCTGATGTATAACATTTATATGATAAAAATTACGATGTTTTATATACATTATCGACTCTTTTTATATAAAATATAAGTAATTATAACGATAATCTTATAAAATATTAATAGTTATGAATAAATCTAAATACTATAAAAATCAAGTAAAAATGATAAAAAGTTATAAATTTTGTACCGGGTTAATAACCGGAGTGTCGTGTCAGATTCACGTGGGTATTTTTGGTATTTTATTTACTGATCTTAGGTAAACCAAGACCCAGTGTGACGACACTTTTTGAGTAAAATCATATCTTTTGAAGGAATTAAGGAAGTGCCACGAGTTTTAAAGTTCAAGTGGATCAATGGTTCGTGACACCGTATCAAGTTATATTTTCGACGAACAAATGGCCCATCAAAAAGGAATTTTCTGAAGAAAAGTCCTTCAGGGAAGTTGTAGATCTTCTCAAGAGCTTTCCAACGCATCTTGAATTATGTCATTTGGAGATCCATAGCTCAAGTTATGATTTTATCAAGTTTGAGATCAAGTTTGGAAAAAATCTATCCGGATCGATCCGAATTACCTCTGATCGATCCGAAGAGACATGATGATTACCCGACATGTGGCCTGCGGAGAAAAAATCCAGGGGATAAGATTTTTATTCCCGGATCGATCCGGCCCTTTCTCGGATCGATCCGGCTTGGAAAAATCTGCCTATAAATAGAAGCGACATTGCGAGCACATGTAGGGTACCAAATATATTTTCTTTACCTCTTTTTATTAGTAGTAGGTATGTATCGGGTCAAACTGTAGTGCTAGTATGGTGAGTCAGAGTATCGTATCCTCGGGGAACTTAGTAATTCTTCTAAGTGTGGTTAAACACCAAAGAGTCATTATTAACTCGATCTAAATCTCGCTTTATAACACGTATCACTACTATTTTACTTAACATAAAATAAATGCATAATTTAAAATTTATTCTAATATAATAGATATAGATATATAAATATATATAGATATGCATAAGTTGCGAGAATATATATAGATATAAATATATACAGATGCCAAATATTTTATTAGAGAACTAGCCAAAGTTTATATAATTGATTTATACGATCTTTTCAAAGAATGAATGGAATGTGCTCGATCTTTCCTTTTATATTAGGTTCAATTGAGTAAATGAAACGGTGCACTCCACGAGGTTAACAATTCCTCCTCACATAAGCGTCATTTAAATTGTCATATGTCCATTGTCATCACCCAAGATCCACAATCATTACGGTTTTTCTCGAACAGGTCCGAGTACGATTCTACCTTTGAATAAAAGGAGTCATTCCGTTCACAAGCGGTCAATTTTATTTAAAGGCTCCGGTTGTCAAGGCCGGACGATTCAACTTTCCGGTTTAAGTTTCAATTAAACTGATGATTTAACATTATTACGATCTCGAGTACAAATTTCAATAAGATTCATCTTTTTAGGACAAATCGCCCCGGGTAGAAATCGGGTTCCGTTGTCACGTTATTCACTCGCCAATTTTACCCTCCGGTTTTTCTATTAACGAGTTCATAACCTAACTCATCGGCGTCAATTCATAATTAGATTATGAATTCTTTCGAATCAAACTTTATCAATAGAAAAAGATTCAATTAACTCAATTTTAGTCAATTTTACTTAGACAACATTCCTTTACCGAAAAGATCGAAATAAAACGATTACATAACTTTGGCTAGTTATTAGATTTAGCCTACTAACATTATACTGAAAATAAAAACAAACATAACAAACATAAATACTTTAGAAATTTTACCCGATTACAACAATTGAATCGTGTGTATTCTTCCGGATGCTACAACGACTTCAACAACATTGATCTTCCGATAATTTCTCGAGCATTATACGATACTACTTTATTTATGGCATAAGGCCTATATACATACCTACTACTAATAAAAAAAGAGGTAAAGAAAATATATTTGGTACCCCACATGTGCCTCGCAATGCCGCTTCTATTTATAGGCAGATTTTTCCAAGCCGGATCGATCCGAAAAGGGCCGGATCGATCCGGGAAAAAAATCTTATCCCCTGGATTTTTCTCTGCAGGCCACATGCTTGGGTAATCATCATGTCTCTTCGGATCGATCCGAGGTAATTCCGATCGATCCGGATAGATTTTTTTCCAAACTTGATCTCAAACTTGATAAAATCATAACTTGAGCTATGGATCTCCAAATGACATAATTCAAGATGCGTTGGAAAGCTCTTGAGAAGATCTACAACTTCCTGAAGGACTTTTCTTCAGAAAATGCCTTTTGATGGGCCATTTGTTCGTCGAAAATATAACTTGATACGGTGTCACGAACCATTGATCCACTTGAACTTTAAAACTCGTGGCACTTCCTTAATTCCTTCAAAAGATATGATTTTACTCCAAAAGTGTCGTCACTCGGGTCTTGGTTTACCTAAGATCTGTAAATAAAATACCAAAAATACCCACGTGAATCGATACTTTACACTCGGTTATTAACCCGGTACAAAATTTATAACTTTTTATCATTTTTACTTGATTTTTATAGTATTTAGATTTATTCATAACTATTAATATTTTATAAGATTATCGTTATAATTACTTATATTTTATATAAAAAGTGTCGATAATGTATATAAAACATCGTAATTTTATCATATAAATGTTATACATCAACTACTCCCCACTTAGCTCTTTGATCGTCCTCGAGCAAAATAAGCGTAATATATATAAAAATGACGATAAAAATAATATACGTGGTAGATTATATTTCAAATTAGTAAAATATCATTTCAATATTATAACCATATTAATTATATCTTTCTTAGAAATTAACAAGATAAAAAGTGTAGATAACTTTGATAAATTATTTATCAACTATTATTCAAATGAAATTTCACAAAATCTACTCAATAAATATAATTAAAATTCTAGAATTATTTTCCTATCTCAACTTGTATGAAATATTTGGAATCAAAGACTAAGTCAAGTAATTGACAAAATGGCTTATACTTTTTAGGATGGGACATTGGTTAATCGAAAAGATAGAAAAAGAAATCAAAAAGAGAAAGAGGCAAGTCGTACGTACTTTACACCTTCACGTTTGATCAAAAACAATCTCGATTAATAATATCCTCTTATTCCAACTATTTTTCAGATTTTCTCTCTTCTTTTCAATATTAAGAACTAAAAGCGTGAGTGTGTGTAGAAAAATCAAATTTACAAGCATTGCTTCATCAAGATTGATCGGAGTAATACTATTTCGATCTAAAATTACGAGTCCGGTTTCCTTAAACTCGTAATCATTCTTGAGATCTTATGATTCGATTTTTATCGGGAGCTTTATACCTCATAGTGATATAGGGCGTTTCTAGATAACACCCTCTTTGCACTCAAATCATTGGAAGTCGCTACCGATTTTTGTATTTGTCGATCAAAGATAAGGAAGATACACAGTATTCGATTAATTACATGTAAATATGGTGTTTCGTTCTTATATATATCTCTTTTTTTTTTTTCTTTTTTTTTTTTTCACCTCAAAGATACACCATTCTTAGCTTCGCTCCATCATCTCCTTTCATAAGACGCATTAAAACACGTGGGATTTTTAGGAAATGTAAACCAAAATAAACCAAGGGTCGGTTATAATCAAAAATGGCTATTTCGAGTGAGGTCTTAATCACTCTAATCAAGGCTGAGGTAATTTTTGTGGTGTCAAAAATCTCATCATTCCTAATCCGATTCCATATTCATATTTCGTTTTGCAAAGAAAATTATTCTAAAAAAAATTCATTATAAATATAAGTATTTTCGTTAAATTTCATATGAAATTTACTTGATAATATTTACGTATAGTTACATATACTTAAAATCTTATAAAAATCTAAAATTGACATATATAATATAATTATAATATATCAAATTTACTTTACTTAATTAAAATCTATTCTTACCAAATTATACTATTTTTATTCATATTAATTATATATTATCTAGTTATTTTGATCCAAGACAAATTAAACTAAGTATTAAGCAATTAAGTATAACTTTATATAAGAAAATTTTAATTTGTATTTACTAACTTACCTCTACTCCCCACTTACGAAATGGCATCGTCCCGATGTTCAGTGAGTAAATAAAAGTAGTTCGAAAATAAAATTAAAATTTTACACAATTTTGATTTTTTTATTATTTTTTTTTATTTTTTATTTTAAAAAACATATATTATTTTGATTAAAGTAAATGACATATATATTAAACATTAAGGAAACTATTACAAACTAAAAAAAACGATTAAACGATCAACTTAAACGACTATCACATAAAAACATAAAATTCTAACTGATTATCAAACCGTAGATGAACATCCGGGAGTATCCACTCGAAGTAATCCTAATCGAGAATCACGAGATGGAAAAATCTCGTCAAGAGTAAACTTCAGCACGTGATTCAGTTGGACACAAAGATGAGAGATAACCCAGGCAAACGGTAACGGTCTTCCCCTATTACGTCTCTCTACTGATCAGTTTTAATCTTTTTAATTTGATCTTTAGGTGGGTAAGGTAAAGATTCTAAATCTATAACCTTTGATCCCAAAGTCATTTTCTCTTTTCCTTTCTCCTTAAACCTTTGAGTATTACTTGATCGCCAAGTATCATGATCTTGAGTTTTTTCTTTTAAAACATTCCCTGAATCAATCTCTACTTCAGATTCCTTCAGTTCTTCTTGTTTCTCATCCTTGTTTTCATTATCCTCTATTCTAACATGTTCTTTGAATAAATTCCTTAAATATTTGTCCATGGGATCTTTCAAAATCCTAGGGATTTTTACCCATTTTTCACCTTCATTTTCAGGTTCCAAACTTCTATTCCTTTTCAAGAAATTCTCTATAATTTCTTCTTCTTCATCAGTGAATTCAAGTTCATCTTTAGTTTCATCATTCTTTCCATCTAAATCATTTTCTACTTCATTATTCCCGAAGTTTTCTACTCCATTACTACCACGAGTTTTCTACTTCTCATTAACTACAACATTTACCTCTCTCGGTTTCTTTCAAGGTATTACTTGGTAATCCTCCCGGAGGTCTCTTGTTATTACGTTCACCTTCCTCGCTCAAATGATCTTCCATATTCCTCAATGAGGCTTCTATAGTTCTCATTCGGTATCATGTCCACTCATAGATGTTTTCATTGTATTCATATCTTTAGTATCTGTACCAATAGAAGTCATCATTGTTTCCATATTCTTAGCTTGAGTAGATACTACACCCATCATATTTTCCATTAGTTTTTCCCATTTTTCAACTCCTTCTGCAGGTTGAGTTGAACTTTGAGTTACTGGTATACTTTGAGTGGTATGTTGAGGATAGGATCTAGGTAACGATTGTAAATTCTGATGAGATGTGTTTTCTTGATAAACTTGATTATTATTTATATTCCTATATGGAACTGGATATGGCGGTTGTCCTTGCTTACTAGGGTTTTCAGACCATCGATAAGTAGGATGATCTCTTCTAATAGCATTAAACGAGTTTGAGTATGCATTGTTCAAATTCCTATGCTGCTGAAGAAAACTCACCTCCTCTCTTGAATATCCTGTTGGTTCTTCAATCCCTAATGGCATATTATCCTGATTCGAGTATTCAGTTGGTGTACTATTTTCTGAACTTTGGTTTTTGTTTGATTGTAGGCCATCAAATTTCCTGCTCAAATTTTCTAAATGTGCTAAAACTTCTGTATTAGATGTACATTCTCCTGCAAAAGCTACTTTTCTGGTGCTAGAACCGGTTTCCCACATTCTGTTGTTTTTGGAAATCTTTTCTATAGTATCGTAAACTATTTGAGCTTCACTCATCATTAAAGAACCACCACATGCATGATCTACATCCGCACGTGAATCTTTTCGTAATTTACGACATAAGAGCTGAATTTGCATATCTAAGGAATAACCATGGTCGGGAAAGGCTCTTAACAATTTTTTAAATCTTTCCCAGGCATTCCCAAGCGTTTCTTCAGATCCTTGTCTAAAGTTAGCAACCTCGACTTTTAATTCCAAATTTCGTCCAGGAGTGAAATATTGTTTCAGAAATTCAGTTTGAATCTCCTCCCAACTTGTAAGTGAATGATGTGGAAGAGACATAAACCAATCTCGGGCTCGTCCTTTTAAAGAAAAAGAAACATAGTCATCCTCGTTAGTTCCTTATGAGCACCTTGACTTTTGGTCAGATTGCATGTTCTTCAAAAGATAGAGATGATGATGTGGATCCTCATCATCCTCTCCTAGGAATTGGGCTCTTGCGTCAATTAAACCAAAAAGATGAGATTTAATTTCGAAATTGTTTGCTCCTTCATTAGGTAAAAGTATGGGATCATTAGTCTGGTTTCTTCTTATGGTTTGATCACAGATAGGTCTCGGGTTTGGTGGGTTATTACGATTATTCTGGTTCCGATCTTGATTATTTCTATTATTATTATTATTATTAGGGTTAACAGGGTTCTGTCCATGCCCTAGAGCATGTTCTAGCCTCTGTTCATTTGTTTTATCACTTGTTTCGGCCATTCTCGTATTTTTGTTTGAAGATGATTCGTCAGGATTTCCCTGACTAGTATGACCACGTTTACTCTCTACTCTTAACTGCCTTTCGTAAGTGTTTATGTCTGGCTTATAAGGAGTGAGCGGGGCCTTACCACTTCTGGTCATCAACTAACGAAAATAGAAAATAACGTGAAATTGATAGTAGTAAAAATTGGTAACTTACCTAGAAGGTAGGTACCAACGAAAAATAAAATAGAAATGAGATAAGAAAAGTGTTGACTTATTCTCGAGAATTTTGAGCTAATACAAGTAGTAACCATAGACACACAAAAAAGAAATTAGCGTCGTTCCCCGGCAACGGCGCCAGAAAGCTGACGTGGCCTTTTCTAGTGCTAAACCAGTCCTTAACCGACAGTGTATCGGGTCAAATCAGTAGTGCTAGTATGGTGAGTCGAGTGTCGAATTCTCGTGGAACTTGGTAATTCTTTTAAATGTGGTTAAACACCAAAGAGCTGTGTTATTAACTCGATCTAAACCGCAATTTTATAACACGTATCACTACTATTCTACTTAACATAAAATAAATGCGTAATTTAAAAGTTATTCTAATATAATATATATAGATATATAAATATATATAGATGTACATAAATTGCAAAATATATATATAGATATAAATATATAGATACCAATATATAGTTTAAATGAGATAAGTTTATAGAACTAGCCAAAGTTTATATAATTGATTTATACGATCTTTTCCAAGATGGCGAAATGTGCTCGATCTTTCCTTTTATATTAGGTCCAATTGAGTGAATGAAACGGTGCACTCCTGAAGTTAACAATTCCTCCTCACACGAACGTATGAAATTGTCATATGTCATTGTCATCAGTTCAATCTCCACAACTGCCCCATGCTAATCTCAGTTAGTCTCGAACAGTACCAGTACAAATCTACCCCGGATAAAAGAGGTTATTCCATTTGTCGACGGCCGATGTTATTCAAAAGGCTCCAGCTTGTCGCGGATCGATTTAACTTTCCGGTGTTAGTTTCAATTAAACTGTTGATTTTAACATTATTATGATCTCGAGCACAATTTTAATAAGATCCATCTCTCCCAAGACAAATCTACCCCCGGGTAGGAAATAGGATTCCGTAGTCACGCTTTCGCACGGCCAATTTTACCCTCCGGTTTTTCTATCTTTTATCTCATATCCTAACTTCTCGATCAGGTTCATCGTTAGGTTATATGGTGCGATTCATCTTGGTTAATTACGTCAATCCGAATATTATCAATACGTTACAGAATAGAAAAAGATTGAATTAACTCAATTTTAGTCAATTTTAATTAGACAACATTCCTTTACCGAAAAGATCGAAATAAAACGATTACATAACTTGGGCTAGTTATTAGATTTAGCCTAATATCATTATAAAGACCAAAAAAATAAAAACAAACATAACAAACATAGATACTTAAGAAATTTTACCCGATTACAACTGCTGAATCAGAGGTCGTATTCTTCCGGACATTACAACGACTTCAACAACACTGATCTTCTGATAATTTCTCGAGCATTACAACGATACTACTATTTATGGCATAAGGCCTATATACATACATACTACTACTAAGAAAAAGAGGTTAGGAAAATATATTGGTACCCCCTTTGCATGCTGTATGAACTGCCCCTTTTATAGGCAGAATTTCCATGGCCGGATCGATCCGTGGTGATGCCGGATCGATCCGGGAATAAAAAATCTTATCCCCGTGATCATTCTCTACAGGACCACATGCTGGATAATCATTATGTTTCCTCGGTTCGATCCGAGGTAAATCCGGATTGATCCGGGTAGCTTTTTATTCCATAACTTGATCTGAAACTTGATAAAATCATAACTTGAGCTCTGGATCTCCAAATGACATAATTCAAGAAGAGTTGGAAAGCTCTTGAAAAGATCTATAACTTCCATGAAGGACTCTTCTTCAGAAAATGCCTTTTTGATGGGCCATTTGTTCGTCGAATATATATCTCGATAATGGTATCACGAACCGTTGATCCACTTGAACATTAAATCTCATGGCACTTCCTTACTTCCTTCAAAAGACATGTTTTTACTTCAAAAAGTGTCGTCACTTGGGGTCTTGGTTTACCTAAAAATCTGCAATAAAATACCAAAAATACCCACGTAAATCTGACACGACATTCCGGTTATTAAACCGGTACAAAATTTATAACTTTTTATTACTTTTGCTAGATTTTTATAGTATTTAGATTTATTCAAACTATTAATATTTCATAAGATTATCGTTATAATTTCTTATATTTTATATAAAAAGAGTTAATAAAGTATATATAATATCGTAATTTTTATCATATAAATGTTATACATCAAGCTCCCAACATGCCCGACTGTATCTCCTATGATAAACCATTCTGATACAAAGCCATCTTCTTTTCTTCAACATCCATGATCTCGTGGTAAAACCAGCCCAACTCATTGAATCGATTGGTGTACTACATGACCATCATCTGTTGCCCTTGCTTGAGATTCAAAAACTAACTTGCTTTATTTGCTTGGAACGACGGTGGAAAGTACTCAGAGTAGAACGACTCTTTAAACACTTTCAAATCGGTAATCTTACCACGGATGCTCTCTATAGCCACTATCCAACATTCAGCCGTACTCAACAAGAATCCGACGGCTAGTTGGGCTAACTCTGTCTCGGGTACATTCATATTTTTTGCATGCTTTTTCAAAACTTCTTATCCATATCTCAGCCTTATCCGGCTCTACATTCCCGAAAAAGTCCTGAGCACGGTTCCTTTTCAACCTTGTGTACCAATCAATTGGAGGAGCTTGATCATGAACCGGTGGAGGTGTAACTGGTTGGTAAACCGGAGGGGTAACCAGTGATATCCAAGAGGTACTTGTGGTGCTCGGGGTACTTGCGGTAGGTATGGAGGTGGATATGGCTATTGAGGAGGAGCTACTGGTGGTACTTGATGGTAAGGGTGGTATCTTTGGTGATGTAGAGGAGTGTGGTAAGGTTGTTGAAATCAATAGGATGGTTAACCAAAACCATACTATTGTTCAACCCTTGGTGACAGTGGTATGATGGTAGGTTGATGTGGATAACTTGTGGGTGGAGGGTAGAAAGCTTGCTGATTTGGAGGAATTACCAGAGAAGGATGGTAGCTTACCGGTGGAGAAGGTGAAGGATACACATCTGTCATGGGTCTTAGAAACACAGGTGGAATGTCACCCACGATAGTGACCAGTATAGATTCCCATGCCAATAGGGGGGATGTTCCTGATGAAATTGAGGTGAGGGTAACGGAGTCTATTGTGGCAGATCAAACTGATGCATAACACCGCCTTACACTGGTATCAGACTATCTTCTCCCTGTTGCACTCCCGAACTTTCTGCTCCATGAACGCCTTTGCAAGTAACTACCATTATAAACTATCAAGGAAGATCAAAATGTTACTAAGTGGTCTAAAGAAATCTTATCTTAAAGGAATAGAAGCCTGGAACAGCAAGGACGCTTCTCTTTGATACCAACTGTAACGCCTTGTTCCCGGATACCGAGTCCTTATTCGGAAAATATTGTCCGGGCCGTATAATATTAAATAAATTCAATATTATACATAAGCCTCTACGTCGTCGTATCGAGTTTAGAAAAACCGGAAGCTAGATAGACTCGGGTGAAATCATAGATGATACTAGAATAGAATACAAAACATACTAAAGATGGAAAGTTATCTTACAACGACGAATCTCCAAAGCTTACAAAAGTAGAATGCCTTAAAGCATTACAACAAGTCTAAAAACGAAAGTACAACATGTCATGAAATCAAAATACAACATAGTTTGGTAAAACATGTATAATAAAAGAGAAATGAAAACGTCAAGTAAAGAATCATCAAACATCGTCCTCAAAATCCTCGTCAAACTCTTGCTCAACTTGTTCATCTTCTCACCCCACAAAGCATACAAAACAAACATGCAATGGAGGTTAGTACAAAGGTACTTAGTAAAGAGGCAGAAGCTATTGATTAATTATGTTTCACAACGAAAAGGTTTGCATTATTATTAAGTTATCTTTATAAGACCGACTCAACTCTAGGGTTCACTTTATGCTCATCAACATGTCATGGAATCCTACTTTTTTCTAGCTTATCTTATCTTTGTTACATCAGCATTCAAGAGCACTACGCATGGTGCTACTCAACAAGAAGTATCTGGGTACAACCTATTAGTGGATTACACCAATAGCCAAGGGCTAGCCCCAATAGTGTACACGTTCGGAGAAGTCCCTCCGTACTTGGGGTCTTACTAACCTACGGAGTTATTCACTTTTACTGACCGCCCACACATCGCGATATAGACTTGTGCTTTACCAAGAATGATATGATGTTTAGTCTTTTACTACTCAAGTATGTATTTTATTAATCATTAACTAGCCACCTAAGTGTTTTCAAGACAAAGCTCACTTATACTTCAACTCCCTCATTTGAGACAACTAGACACAACATCCTAACACATGCACTGACATTGATGAATACTAATTCATCAAAGCACAAGACAATCATGCTTTTTCGACGGTCCCGAACTTCAACTCTTAGTAAGAATCCATTCGGTGCCGGAAATAAATGCATCAGAAGCTTAATCGTGGCTTGTTGGTTTTCATTTAATGTTATTAGATCAAGAAACAGCATTCAAAACTCATCTCGGGGCTTAAAACTCATTAAAACACAAAACATGAGGTTTGGCGCGTGCTACACCTGTTTGCCGTGCGCTAAAACCTCTCTGAAATTTCAACATCAGTTCTGGTTTAGTTTTGGCATGCAATAGAATCTTTTGGCATGCGCTAAAAGCACCTAGTACTTTCCTCCTGCTTTCTGGCCACGTTTGGCACGTGCTAAACCCCTCACACACGCGCTAAAACCACTATGCAAAAACACCCCCTTTCTCATTTCGTTTTGGCGCCCGCCAAAACCCTCAAAACACCCTAAACATCATTTTTCTACACTTTTTTGAATCCTAACCCAATCCCAACATGTTTCACATCGATTTCAACAGCAAAATAGCATAAAACACAACTTTAACATACCATAAAATTTCATACATCAAAGACAACATCTAGGCATGATTTCTAACATGAAACATCACCAAAACACCAAAAACTTTATAAAACTCAAATTAAAACAATAGGAAGATCCTCATACTTGTTTCAAGCAATTTCCAAGCAAAACTTCAAGAAAAACTACAACACTTCTTCCAACTTCAAACTAAAATATGTGTGATCCATATTTGATTCAAGAACTAATTAGGGTCAAGGTTTCTCACTATTCAGAACTAAAAATTACACCAACTAAAACCATCAAACTTGATCAAACCACAACTATGGCAAAACCTAACCTTTCTCCAAGCTTCAACTTGTTAGCATCAAAACGATCCTTGTCCTCTAACGATTACAAAACTCTACTCGAATCTGAAATCTGTCAAGAAACTTTTGATATAATTGGAGAAGTCTCTTAGTATTTTCTTTTGCTCTCAAGTAGCAATGTTCGAACTTGATCTCCTGAATTCTTTGTGACAACTACTCGAGTTAATGGGATGGTTATTTTCCCCAAATAAAACCTCCCACCAACATTGCACAAGGTGTATCGGTCTAGTGGTGAGCTAAACTATAATCTGAAATGAGACCAGTGTTTAAACCCCATTAGAGGAAAAAAAAAAACCTCCCACCAACATTCATTATGATCATTAATTCCATTAATTATAATTAAAGTCTCATTAATTTGCCTTTAATAAATACACATATATATATATATATATTCAAATACTTTTAAATCCATAAATCGAATAAATATAATATTTCATTTTCGTAAAATGACACGGCTACCTTTTTCTAAAAATCGGAATATTACATTCCACCCCTTTAAGAAAACAACAAAATAAAATGCGGACTATTATTACTCGAGAATAATGAATAAGTTAAGTTACAATGTTGCTGATCATGAGGTATTTATAGTATCATACTCTATATGAATCAGTTAATAAGTAATTTACAACAGAATAACCGTTCATAACTGAACAATTGCCTAATTTCTATTGATACACAACTGAATGTTGAGTCTGCTGACACTCAGCTGACTACAGTGTCTGAAACTCAACAAACTGCTGCCATCCAGCTGCACATCCTCTTGATTCAATCATTCTTTCATTCATTTATTGTAACAATAATGGCTTAACTTAAGGTCATGCTGCGACACTGGAAACATGACTAGTCATATGTTCAACGTCGGGCTGGGTCACGGTACCCGTTCGGTACATTGTCTCAGAAACAACATGGGGAACACAAATAGACACACGTCCGACATTGGATTTTGAAAACCCAGTCCATTTGGCACATCGCGATGTCACTAACTATAAGGAAGTAAGAGCACATAAGCTTAGGTTAAAATCCATATCTAATCTACGTGAGCATATGAAGGCCGCGACAACACCAAACTCCAACCTGTCTCTACTGCATGTAACCAAAATGCAAAAAACAGTTTACATACGAGTATCTAGAAAACAAAATAGTACTTTGAAATGAATATTACAGTTACCTGGTAAACACATAATCATGTCCGTATTCATGCAATTTAACATAAAAAAGTATTCAAAACATCTTAAAAACATAATCGTTAAACTAAAAACGAAACCTTTTGATAAGTAGAAATTTTTACCTTAAAGAAATTTTTACCTTAATGATTATGGGACAAGCCATCCCCAGCTGTAATGATTCATTCTGACAATCAGGCTACTTTATATTCAGTAGCAAGTAAGACTGACAATGGTAAGCAACGACACCTTAGTCTGAGACATCAGTCTATTAGGGGATTACTTAAGTAAGGAGTAATCACAGTTGACTATGTAGAGTCAAAGAGCAATCTAGCAGATCCTTTCACAAAAGGACTACCTAGAGAAATGATTGCAATAACATCGAAAGGAATGGGATTAAGGTCTATGAAACATTAGTTAGCTTTAACGGGAACCCTACTCATGTTTTGAAAATAAACAGAGTTCAAAGTGTACAAACAAGTTAAAGTCTAACTAGATCGAGGCGCTAGAGTATTTAATAGATCCCATTCATAAAATCTCTAGTGTGAGTAATTACTGCATGGTAAAGGTTGAAATTAGTTCTTAATAAGTTCTGTCATTGGGAAAAGTGACTCGCAGTATCACTTTAAAAGAACTTACCTATGTGAGTGTGAAAGTCAGGCCGCTTTCTATGAGATTTAGACCGTCTCTAAAGCATTCATGAATCTCGGGATGTACGCATGTGTTAGGAAATCACTAGTTTAACGCAGCGGAATTTAAAATTTGATTTCCTTTACTAAGATCGTTCTTCGTTTAATGCAATAAACACGTTAAGTAGTTTGACGGTTATACCTTGATGATCTAATAGATCGTCGCTTTGACCGCCAACGGAGAGTAGTTCAATGCGCAAGCTGTCCACGCGTCCGGGCTCTGTCGCTAATCCACACGAACCCCTTGCCGGAATCCTCCTTGGATTGCTATCGAAAAACTCCGGCTGCTAGACCGGACCTTTTCTTCCCTCACAAACTCACTATGGAAGGCTCTCTATTTTACACAAGAATTATGAACTCTTGCAATTGTGATGTACAAAAGAGCTTGACACCCACCTCCTATATATAGTAGAAGGTGGTGCCCCAAAGGTGTGTAGGAGAAGAAAACATTTTCCCAATAAAATAAGGAAAATCAACTAGATTGATTTATCTCTTTAATTATAATTTATTTTGCCAATATCCTATATTGATTATAATTATCTTATTACCATAAAACTATTTTTCAAAATCAATTAATATCTTATATTAATATTATGGCAATCTTTATTAATTAAAGTGCACAATCCAAGTGTATCTTATACACTCAAAAGTGGCGCCCCATATGCCAATTAATTGGCTTCCGGAATATTCTTTAATTAATATAATTTGTATATAATTAATATCTTGTATTTAATTTATTCATAATAAATAAATACCACCATATTAATATACCACTATAACATTTATAGTCTAGAGGTAAACTTTCCTTATTTGGTTATCAACTATAACCGCATTTTAATCCGACTCGATGTTCATATGTGTGTGACCCGATAGGCTTCCGAATATGTTGGCCGTAGACACAAAGTGCAATTTACTAAAATGCCCTTCATACCTAACGATCACGGGATAGCGTCTAGCAACACACCGTGACCCCCAATCATCGGAAGAGTCAAAAGCAATGACTACTACCTTTCATGTGAAGCAGTTACCGTGTAACTTACAATCCTATCGCTGTTACAATATCCATACGATCGTATCTAGAGTGTCAATACATTGACGATCGTATCTTATAATCTAGATATCACGCTCTCTCGGAATAACACATTTACTCCCACTTTGCAAAGATTCTCGAGAGCTAGACATTCCTTATAAGAAGGCCATTTCGGATATTCGATCCCAATCATAGGATACGCGATTCCCGGACGACCAATCATGTATACTCCGCATGCTTCAATATCATACCCAATCACTACCGCATGATCGCCCCATGTGGTTAGGAGAAATCTCAATAGTGTCAAAGCATGACAATCCACACCGTGATGCCATGAAGACTCGGTCAAAAGGATAATTACACAACCGCCACATAGTGTGACACTTAATGTAAGTGGGTCGATCCTACGTCACGCATTCTCTAATACACGCCCACGTCATGGTCCCAAGTGTCTCTACACTTCGATAGACAAGATCTATCCCTACCTTCTAAAAGATAGAAGACATCCAATACGTGCTAGTCGATTATACTATCAATGTCCCATTTGACAATATATAAGACCAGAGAGACATTTAAGTACCAACCTTGTTGTAGTGATTAGAGATCTCATCAACCATAATCACTATCATGGTTTCTCTATCACATTGATACTAGGGGACGTTACTATATATATATGCAACAAACAATATGAAGATAAACAATATATAATAATATAAGTGCTTTTATTAATCATAATAAAGTTATTACATGAACTAAATAGATCAGAACGACCCGACCGGTCGGATCCGGTCCAACCCGATTGGGTTTAGGACACCTTTCCAACAATCTCCCACTTGGCCTAAAGCCAATCACCCATATGCCTAAGCCCATGCAAGTGAACATGTTTCTCATGCTTAGCTTGAGACAATGCCTTAGTTAACGGATCAGCTATGTTATCATCCGTGTGGACTTTCTCTATCTTTACATCTCCTCTATCTACTATCTCTAAATCAAGTGATAGCGCCAGAGCACATGTTTGGACTTCGATGAGACCTTGGTTCCTTAGATCGAGATATCGCTCCATTATTATCACAATACAGAGGCACCGGACCTTCAATGGAGGAACCACACCAAGTTCGATGAATGAACTTCTTCATCCAAATCGCTTCTTTTGCCGCCTCCGAGGTCGCTTTGTATTCGGCTTCCGTTGTAGAGTCCGCAGAGTCTCCTCGCTTGGAACTCTTCCAACTCATCGCCCGCCATTAAGCGTGAAAACAAATCCAGATTGCGACTTGAAGTCGCCCTTGTCGCTTTGAAACCGCATCTGTGTAACCTCGTAATACTAAATCATCGTTCCGAAAACTAGGAACATATCCCTAGTACGCCTCAAGTACTTAAGGATATTCTTGACAACAATCCAGTGACCATCACCTGGATTGACCGGTACCTACTAGTCATACTAAGAGGTGCGAGGCGCCTGGTCTTGTGCATAACATGGCATACATGATAGACCCGATTGCCGAAGCATAAGGGACTTTACTCATTTGTGCCCTTTCCTCCTCTCGTCTTAGGACTCATTCCCTTTGACAGTGTAGACCCATGTGACATGGGCAGCAATCCTTTCTTGGGTCGCTCCATGCCGAATCTCTTCAAATCTCTTGTCTATGTAGGTGGATTGCGACGGACACCAAGCAACCTTTTAGATCTATCTCTATAGATCATTATTCCTAGAATATAGGTTGCATCACCCAAGTCCTTCATAGAGAAGTTCTTGGATAACCAAGCTTTGACTGATTGTAACATTGGCACATCATTCCCTATGAGCAATATGTCATCTACATAAAGCACTAGGAACACAATGGCACTCCCACTAACCTTCTTGTAAACACAAGGCTCATCTTCGTTCTTGATGAAATCAAACTGCTTGATTATCTCATCAAAGCGAAGATTCCAACTCGAAAGCTTGCTTTAATCCATAAATGGATCTTTGCGCTTTACATACCATCCCAAATACATCGGTTTGTGAAACCTCAGTGTGTCATATACACTTCCTCAGACATGGTTCCCGTTAAGGAAAGCTATTTTCACATCCATCCGCCAGATTTCGTAATCATGATATGCTGCAATAGCGAGCAAAATTCTAATGGATTTTAACATGGCAACAGGCGAAAAGGTTTCGTCATAGCCAACTCCTTGTCTTTGCTTATAACCCTTCGTCACTAACCTAGCCTTGTAGGTAGTTACGTTACCGTCCATGTCGGTCTTTCTCTTAAAGACCCATTTACACCCTATGGGAACTATTCCCTCAGGTGGATCAACTAAGTTCCAAACTTGGTTGTCTTTCATGGATTCCATTTCGTAATTCATGGCTTCCACCATTTCTC
The DNA here is from genome assembly GCA_026214975.1 of Gentiana macrophylla. Lineage (NCBI taxonomy): Eukaryota > Viridiplantae > Streptophyta > Magnoliopsida > Gentianales > Gentianaceae > Gentiana > Gentiana macrophylla. The sequence goes on along the minus strand of CM047805.1, from coordinate 87,222,996 downwards.
TTTGTCATGCCTTAATAGCACTTCCTCATAATTTCTAGGGTCCTCATCTTCCATGAGATACACGCCCGTGTACCTTCGTGTTCACGGCGTTCCTGATGGATCTTCGAGGTGCTAGTGTGTCACGGATGAGGGTGGCCCCACATCCGCATGCGGTGCCTCCTCTACTTCCATCAACGGACTGTTATCCGTAAGTGGTTCTCGAATTTCTTCAAGATCAATTTTACTCCCACCGACCCTATCCGAATAAACTCTTTCTCTGAAAGTGGCGATCCCGGCAACAAACACCTTTTGTTCCTCGGGATGGTAAAATTGGTATCCTCTAGTTTCTCTAGGATATCCCACAAACAGACATTTGTCGGATCTGGCCTCTAATTTGTCAGGCATCATCCGCTTCACATAAGTTGGACAACCCCAAGGTTTAAGATATGCCATATTTGGTTTCTTCTTGGCCCATACCTCGTATGGTGTAGAATCAACCGTCTTTGATGGAACTCGGTTCAGTGTATAGGATGCGGTTTCTAGAGCATACCCCCAAAACGATTTTGGAAGAACTGCATAGCTCATCATGGATCGCACCATGTCTAACAAGGTGCGGTTCCTCCTCTCGTAGACGCCATTCATCTGTGGGCGTCCCGGGAGGGGTCCATTCAGTAGAATCCCATTCTCCTTCAAATAATCTTGAAACTCTCCATCTAGGTATTCTCCGCCGATCGGATCGAAGTGTTTTGATTTCTTTACCTAGTTGCTTTTCCACTTCACTTCTGAACTCCTTGAACTTTTCAAAAGCTTCAGATTTACACTTCATTAAGTATATATAACCATATCGAGAATGGTCATCAGTGAAAGTGATAAAATAAGAGTATCCTCCTTTGGCCTGGATTGACATTGGGCCACATATATCAGTATGTATGAGCTCAAGCAATTCATTGGATCTTATCCCTTTGCCACTAAAAGGTGACTTTGTCATCTTGCCAAGTAAACAAGCCTCGCATGTATCAAACGATTCATAATCGAATTGATCCAGCATTCCATCTTTATGGAGTTTGGAAATGCGATTCTTATCTATATGGCCAAGTCTACAATGCCATAAATAGGATTCATTCAAGTCATTTGTTTTGGCTTTCTTGTTATTTATATTAAGTACGTCAACATTCATATCTAATATGTAGAGACCATTGCTAAGTATGCCAAGATTACATAAAAGATTCCATCACGTGAAAAAGAACAACATTTATTCTCAAACGTAAAAGAAAATCCATCAACATCTAATGCAGAAATAGAAATAATGCTCTTCATAAGAGCAGGAACAAAATAACGATTATTAAGTTCTAGTACTAGCCCACTCGGGCAATGAAAGAAAATAAACTCCTACGGCCGGTAGCAAGAACACTTGTTCCATTTCCAACGCGTAGGTCCACCTCTCCTTTCCTCGGATCTCTAGTTCTTCTTAGTGCCTGCATATTCAGTACAAATATGAGAACCACAACCAAAGATCTAATACCCAAAGTGGTTAGACTTAGAAGAAGTAATGTTGATCTCAATCATAAATATACCTGAAGTTGAAGCATCAGAATGCTTCTTCTTGGTACTCAAGAAGCCTTTGCAGTTTCTCCTCCAATGTCCGGTCTCACCGCAATGGAAGCAAGCATCCTTGGATTTGTCTTTTGCTATCTTAGGCGTTGGCTTAGGTGCAGCCTTCGCCTTCTTGGACTTTTTCTGGGCTTTTGCCTTGCCCTTGCTTGAAGTGACCAGCAACACTTGCTTTCCCTTCCCGACAGTGCCCTCAGCAGTCTTCAGCATTTCAATAACTCCGCAAGGGAGCAATCTATCTTGTTCATGTGATAGTTCATCACGAATCTGCGTGAATGAATCGGTAGAGATTGCGTAATCAAGTCAATACTCAACTCGCTCCAACTTGGGCCCAGCTTCCCAAGCCTCTCTATGTACCCGATCATTTTAAGCACGTGTGACCCCACAAAGAGTCCCAGATGCCATCTTACAACTAAACAGGGCCTTGAGACCTCGTGACTTCTCGATTCGAGACGAGAAGAATAAAGTTCCTTCCAGTGGACCATGATTGAGTAGGCGTCCATAGACTCATGTCAAGTTCTGCAGCCGGTGTCATAGAAGCAAGCATGATGCATGTAGCATCGATCTTGTCGAATAAAGGTGCTTGTTGTACTTCTTGACAACATCTGCGGCCGAACCCTCGGCTTTTTTCCGGTAGGGCCTCGCCCAAGACATAGCCAATCTTCTCGTGCCTCAAAAGATTTTGAGGTTTCTTTCCCAATCGAGAAAATTAGTTTCGTCAAGCTTGTTTTCGATGATAAAACGAAGGTTCAATTTGTTTGATATTTTCTACAACAATAAATAAAGATAGAATAAGTAAAAGCTCATGTATAAAAAACCCTAAATTTGCACTTAAAAATTTTATAAGGTTTTACTCCCACTAGCCAACTATTCCCAATTGGCTTTCAAGAATTTAAACAATTCTTTAGTGGATGGAATCCTATCTAGTTGACTCGATCCCCGCGTGGGCGATCGATCGGGTCAATTTCGAAGGTGGTACTACTAATTACCGATCGAATCTTATTCGATTCCCATTGGTTGACTAGTCAACTCTTTGACAATTCACATCTCTATGTGATAGCCACCCCTTGTCTCTAAAATCAAACGGTCCTGACGTGGGCCAATCACCGCAAGATTCTTAGTCGAGTCGTAACCTAAATATTCATGAGATCTCATAGCGATCATATCTCAATAATGACGATATACCCGTGGTAGGTCAACTCCCGACGTGGGCCGATCAGTTGGATCCGAACAAAGGCTCTTCACCGTCATTATAATATTGGGAGACAATTTTGGCTCGATTTTTGGCGTGGGAATAATTTTAAATTAATTCACTTAATTAATTTGATTTAATTATGGTCTCATCTACTATGTGCATATTGCTACGATATCATATAAAGTAAAACATACACAACATTCCGCGCATAAAATAACCGGTATGATCATGGACTTTTCCTAGGTGCGGTTTCGAATACAAACCGATTTAAACCATGGGTCACAAAATAAGGGTATCTGCAACCGCCAAAATGATCTTTATTGCTGTACGCCAATGGGTTCTTTATCTCTCCTTGGCCTTCAACTTATTGCTCCATTCTTGTTACATAATAAATAATTACACCCGCCGCACACGGGGGGGAGCTAACGGGAATGGGATAATTGCAAAAAGTAAACTAGGTCACGTTCTTCATAACGGCCTAGGACAATTTTTCAAAAACCAACATAAAGAAAACATTCTCATCTATCCTATTGGTCGAGTCCATGATCAATCGGGGTCCATATAATCACATTATATCTACACTTCTAATCCATACAATTTTATCTTATGAAAAAGATTAAATTCTAATTTTAACTACTACTACTCATGCGTCTTTATTTTATCACGTCAAATAATTAAATAACTTTTAATTAATTATATGACTTAATCGAAAATTAAAATTAACATTTAATTTTAAATCGATTTCAATTTTAATTAAATTTGAACTATTCAAAATATAGAATTAAAATTATAAAGTCTCCTATTTGTTTCCTTTCCAAAACTAAATTTAGCTTACGCCTGGCCACTTTCCAAAATCAAAATTTTGGAAGTGGCCTAGGCCTAGGCCTAGGCCTATTCCAAATCAAATATTTGGAAAGGCCAAATTATTTTAGTCTGAACACAGCCACTTTCCAAAATCAAAATTTTGGAAGTGGCTTGCGCTTGCTAAACTATTCCAAATCAAATATTTGGAAAGGGCCAAGGCCTATTCCAAATCAAATATTTGGAAAGGCCAAATAGTTTTGGTTTAGGCCTGGCCACTTTCCAAAATCAAAATTTTGGAAGTGGCCTAGGCCACTTCCAAATCAAATATTTAGAAAGGACCTAGGCTTAGGCCTATTCCAAATCAAATATTTAGAAAGGACCTAGGCCTATTCCAAATCAAAATTTGGAAAGGCCAATATGCCATATGGTTTCCCAATGGTCCAAACTATTTGAACCATTGGTTGGTCATACGACACAACTAAACAAACGAGATATCTATGCACAATAAATATCACAAAACAAAAAGGGTCGATCTCCCCCATTGGAAGATGACAGTCGACAGACGGCAGCCCTAGGGCCACCGCCGCCGCCGCCGCCGCAGAGGGAGGGGGCGCCGCCAGTCGCCCGACCCCCCAAGAACCCTAATTTTTTTTTGTTTTAACGTTTCGTGATTTAAATCTTGCATCTATCGATTAAATACTACGCATTTAAATTATGCTTATTGCTTAAGCTCGAAGTCTGTCTCTGCTACCACTGTTAAGAAATCACTAGTTTAACGCAGCGGAATTTAAAATTTGATTTCCTTTACTAAGATCGTTCTTCGTTTAATGCAATAAACACGTTAAGTAGTTTGACGGTTATACCTTGATGATCTAATAGATCGTCGCTTTGACCGCCAACGGAGAGTAGTTCAATGCACAAGCCGTCCACGCGTCCGGCCTCTATCGCTAATCCACACGAACCCCTTGCCGGAATCCTCCTTGGATTGTTATCGAAAAACTCCGGCTGCTAGACCGGACCTTTTCTTCCCTCACAAACTCACTATGGAAGGCTCTCTATTTTACACAAGAATTATGAACTCTTGCAATTGTGATGTACAAAAGAGCTTGACACCCACCTCCTATATATAGTAGAAGGTGGCGCCCCAAAGGTGTGTAGGAGAAGAAAACCTTTTCCCAATAAAATAAGGAAAATCAACTAGATTGATTTATCTCTTTAATTATAATTTATTTTGCCAATATCCTATATTGATTATAATTATCTTATTACCATAAATCTATTTTTCAAAATCAATTAATATCTTATATTAATATTATGGCAATCTTTATTAATTAAAGTGCACAATCCAAGTGTATCTTATACACTCAAAAGTGGCGCCCCATATGCCAATTAATTGGCTTCCGGAATATTCTTTAATTAATATAATTTGTATATAATTAAATATCTTGTATTTAATTTATTCAGAATAAATAAATACCACCATATTAATTTACCACTATAACCTTTATAGTCTAGATGTAAACTTTCCTTATTTGGTTATCAACTATAACCGCATTTTAATCCGACTCGATGTTCATATGTGTGTGACCCGATAGGCTTCCGAATATGTTGGCCGTAGACACAAAGTGCAATTTACTAAAATGCCCTTCATACCTAACGATCACGGGATAGCGTCTAGCAACACACCGTGACCCCCAATCATCGGAAGAGTCAAAAGCAATGACTACTACCTTTCATGTGAAGCAGTTACCGTGTAACTTACAATCCTATCGCTGTAACAATATCCATACGATCGTATCTAGAGTGTCAATACATTGACGATCGTATCTTATAATCTGGATATCACGCTCTCTCGGAATAACACATTTACTCCCACTTTGCAAAGATTCTCGAGAGCTAGACATTCCTTATAAGAAGGCCATTTCGGATATTCGATCCCAATCATAGGATACGCGATTCCCGGACGACCAATCATGTATACTCCGTATGCTTCAATATCATACCCAATCACTACCGCATGATCGCCCCGTGGTTAGGAGAAATCTCAATAGTGTCAAAGCATGACAATCCACACCGTGATGCCATGAAGACTCCGGTCAAAAGGATAATTACACAACCGCCACATAGTTTGACACTTAATGTAAGTGGGTCAGTCTAACGTACGCATTCTCTAATACACGTCCACGTACAGTCCAAGTGTCTCTACACTTCGATAGACAAGATCTATCCCTACCTTCTAAAAGATAGAAGACATCCAATACGTGCTAGTCTGATTATACTATCAATGTCCCATTTGACAATATATAAGACCAGAGACATTTAAGTACCAACCTTGTTGTAGTGATTAGAGATCTCATCAACCATAATCACTATCATGGTTTCTCTATCACAGATTGATACTAGGGACGTTACTATATATATATGCAACAAACAATATGAAGATAAACAATATATAATAACATAAGTGCTTTTATTAATCATAATAAAGTTATTACATGAACTAAATAGACTGTAAACGACCCGACCCGGTCGGATCCGGTCCAACCCGATTGGGTTTAGGACACCTTTCCAACAGCATGGCCATTAATGCGTTGGAATGAAGAGACACTGTTTTAACGGAATAGTATGTGTGATAACACCGGTAGCATCTTGATAGGGTCCTTGGTTCAAGATTTATTCACCTTAGCGCCGTGATGTGACTTTGAGTTGTTTACACTAAGTGGAAGTTCAAAGCCAAAAGCTACTTTCATTTATGTATGATTTCCTACGATGATGCTTAGTCCGTGTCTGCATGAACTACGGTGGCTTGATCCTAAAAGGGTACGTAGGCAGTCACTTAGGTGATGCAGCCGCTTTTTACATACAAACTTTTTTTGTGAAAAAAATATTGGGAAAATGTTAGATATTTTATTCACCAAGTCTATTTATTTTTGTTATGAATGTGTTGTTGCACACTGAGTGCGACAGGTGTCGCCGAAAAGAAACGGGGTTCGATGGTGCATGTTCATTGGGACACATCCTTTGAAGACGAACTGGTTTGTTCTTTTGTGAAGAGGTACAACATCTTTCCGTTGTCTATATATAGAGAGACATCAGCATTCGGTGAAAAAAAACATGAAGTTTTTTTTTATAGAAGCATCATCAGTACAAACATATTGTGTCTCTAAAGTAGTACTCCATTGAATCCTGAGAGAGATCTTAAAACATCTCTTTAAAGCCTTGGAGATCATTCAATTCTGTTTGTTTTAACAGAGTTCATTTCGGTTTGAAGAGAAACATCTCTTAAAAAATACACACAATTTCGCAGGCAGCAATGGTTAATGTTCTGTTCATGAATCAATTTTCATTCAACATCTGTTCATGAATTTCGAACTGATGCTTACTGGTTCATGAATTTCGAACAGGTTCAATTCTGGTTCATGAACCTAAATTGAACTGTTGCAATGCTTTGATTCAGACTTGTCCTGTTGGGCTGGCCTAAAAAGATTAATATTGGGCCGGACCAAGCCGTGCCGCGAGCCCGAACCGAGCCGAGACGGACAGTGCACGTGTGGGGTTCTGAACCAACAAGTATCTACGTCTTTCCTAATTCACAAAATTCTCTTTCCCTTTGGGCTTACCTTTAAGTGTAACACTAATTCCTAAGTAGTGATTCCACTTGAGTCATTCTTCCAATGTGAAACAAATGTATACACATTATTCATTAACACTCCACATATTTTATTCTACATTTAGGCATTAATTTTTCATTCACTTGATATCGGAATCGAGTGGTTCAAAAACCTAATATCAATTACTATCTTAGTAGTTTTCAAACCTGTTTTTAGCTCACAGAAAATCATTCCCTAAGTCATTCAGAACCGAGCTTGAAGAGGACTGCTCGCCACTTACACTTAGACCCATTTTGGAGCTAAAATATATTGAAGTTCCAACATGATATAAACCACTCACAACCCAACACACACACACACACACACACACACACACACACACATATATATATATATATATATATTGTTTTTAATCCTTTTTGCAATTAAATTTTTTCAATTACATGTATTATAAAACAAATCTAATACTTCATGTAATTTACCTAAATTAAAAAAATCCTAAAATTTATCTTCATAATTACCTTTTTAATTTGAATAGTCGTCATCCCGGTCACATGCGTATTGTTTCATGATTCATTAATCCATAAATTCATATATTTACAAAATAACAACAATACCCTTAACTAAAACTTCGGGATTTTACACTAATAATCTACTAAAAATGACATATAATGAAAAGTGAAATTATCTATTTAATTATAATTGTGAGAGATTATTACGAATATTCTTATTATCTTTTAGATGAAATGTGTAAGATAATTATAATTTTAAGGATAGTTGTTAGAAGTGAATTTTTTTTTTTGAGGAAGTGATTATCTTCTTCTTCTTTATTTATTTCTTTATCTATTTTTGCTAAGTGATTATCTTCTTAAAATGAAAGATAGAGATAATCACGACAACCAACTGGTCGAACCCCGTTTGTTACGTGAACCCAAATACAAACGATAACGAGATATATGAAAAATATCTAATATCAATGAATTTAAATTTTGTATTTATAGAATTCGAAGTGCGGTGTAGAACTAATATTTTGAAAGTATGTTTTCGATGAAAAAAACTGCAAACTAAAAGGCTTCCTTCACAGAAGAAGTTCCAAGACCCAAAAATTCCAGTGACAGACCGTGACGTAACGAATGACCTATTTCCGATTAAGCACTCGTTCTGCGAAATAGGTCGTTACAATAAATGCATCACTTCTGTTAAAGCCAATATGCATGGGTCAAGCACCGCTAAGTTGGGCCAATGTAGATTGAACTTCATAGCATTATTCGTATGCGTCCAAAATGACATTATAAACTTCTTTCGGGTATCATATATATATATATATATATATATATATATATATATATATATATATATTACAGTACTCCACAAACTTACTGTCAAAACCTTACGTATTAATATTTATGTTAGAATTGTCACTGACCCCCGATTTACAATAATCATCATACACCATCTTTGTTGAATATGGTAGTTAGTTTGGTAATTAGTTTAGAAGTTATTGCGGTTGTTGTACTTAATTAGCCGTAATTGTGTCTACCAGTTGTATATTGGGAAGCTCCATAGATAAAGCTCTCCCTAGACTTTTGGATAAGACAAGTCATCATTTTCATCAGTATATCAACTTTACCAAATTATCTGAGAAGATGACCTACGTCATCCTCTTCCCCAATTTACTCTTTCTTCCCCAATTTGCTCTTTCAATCGGTTATCAATCTATTGATTATTTTCCACATGGTATAAGAGCAAAATAGATGCACGTTGAGTCTCCATTGAAGAATTAGTCTTCTCTTTTGTTGATTCGAAGGAAATTAGTTTGTTTTCTGTTGATTCGAAGGTTTACAATTGGCGGAAGAAGCGGTTATTCCTATCTCAAGCCCCTACTATATACATCCATGCGAGAGTCCGTCTCTGGTCCTCGTTCAACCTGTTCTCGACGAAAATAGAGTCAATTACCACTCGTGGTCGCGTTCAGTGAAGATGTCGTTGGTTATGAAAAACAAAATAGGGTTTCTAAATGGCTCGATAGTCAGGCTGGAAAGAGGAGATCCTAAATTCAACACTTGGGAACAAAGTAACACCATTGTTACTTCCTGGTTGCTAAATTCAGTATCAAAGCCCATTGCACAGAGTGTCATGTGGATGAATACAACGAAGGATGTTTGGGAAGACATTCAGGACAGGTATGCAAACCTAGATTCTTTCAGGCTCTCTGATTTACTTGAGGAGTTAAACGGAATTAAACAAGAAGATCTCACAGTATCTCAGTACTTCGCTAGAATCAAGATCATTTGGGATGAAATCAATGTTTTAAGGCCCGTTCCTGGTTGTAAATGCGATCCTGCTTGTCATTGTGACATAATTCCCACCATAGTTGCATATTTTGAGAGAGAATACGCAATTATGTTTCTGAGAGGGTTAAATGAAATTTTCTCACCAGTTAACTCTCAGATTTTGCAGATGTCTCCTATACCTAGTATCAAAGTTGCATTTTCCATGGCATTAAAATTCGAGAGACAAAGGAAGGGTACCTTTCCACCGGAAATCGCTTGTCGATCATATCTGTCTTTGGTTAACAGTCAAGCATCGATGATAATTCAGGTGTTTCGGATGGAATGTCAGTATTAATACACCAGATTCTGGAAGAAGGCTCAACAACTCAGATAACACAGGTACAAGGAGGCCATATCAGCAGAATCAAAGTGGAAAACGTCCACAATGTACTTTCTGTGGCAAGTCTGGCCATGTAGAGGAAAAATGTTACTATAAGCATGGTTTCCCCCCAGGTTTTAAACCCAGAGGAAGGATCAATATGGTGGAAGGGAGTTCAGAAGCTGATGCATCTCGAATTAATCAACCTATAGGTGCATCATCTAGTGGTGGCTATTCCCTGAATCAACTTCAGTACAACCAACTACTTCTGCTACTTAGTAAACAGAATGAAGGCATCACAGAGAATAAGAATCCACACATGGTTAACCAAGCATAGGTTCTGTCCGCTTCTTTCCTGCCAGAAGATGATTTGAGAGCAGGTAATGTTCACAACAGATGGATTTTGGATTCTGGAGCAACAGATCATGTCATTCATGACATAAAACTTTTTTCAAAATTTCACAAGGTTGAGAATATCAGTGTCTGTTTGCCAAATGGTAAGAGTGTCATGGTTTCACATGTAGGTGAGGTGCAAATAGGGACACATATACTACTACAGAATGTATCATGTGTGCCATCATTCAAGTTTAACTTGATAACTATTAGCAAATTGACTAAGAGTGGCAATTTCAGCATAGTTTTTAAATCTGATGGTTGTCACATACAGGATCCAACACATTGGATGATTGGATCAGTTAGGCGGCTCAAAGGGTTATATCTGTTGGATGTTTGTCAGAGCCAAAGTAGTCAAGGCATGGCAAGCTGCAATGCAGTCACATTTCAAAACACACCAGGTCTATCTGATGACATGGTTTGGCATTACCGCATGGGGCACCTATCTGATCAGAGACTACAGCTGCTCAAGGCACATAATAAAGAGATTGTTAGTCCTAGAGATAATATTTGTCATATTTTCCCTTTGGCTAAACAGAAGCTCTTATCTTTTCCTTTGAGTTGTTTTCAGTTCAATGTGTTTTTTATTTGGTTCACTTTGATATCTGTTTTATTTGGTTCACTTTGATATCTGGGGACCCTATAAGCATGCTACTGTACATGGGAATAGGTACTTTCTCACTGTGGTGGATAATTTCAGTAGGTATACTTGGGTATATATGTTACATGATAAGTCTGAGGCAAGGGGGTTAGTTCAGAGTTTCTGTTTTTTTGTGCAAACTCAGTTTCATAAGTCCATAAAGGTAGTTAGGACAGACAATGGCCAAGAATTCTATATGCCAGAATTTTACAGTGCTAAGGGGATCTTACATCAGAAATCATGTGTATCCACACCTGAGCAAAACGGTGTAGTGGAAAGGAAGCACCAACATCTTCTTAATGTGGGAAGAGCACTTAAGTTTCAGGCCAATCTCTCTATTAGATTCTGGGGGTATTGTGTCACACATGCCGCCTACCTTATCAACATCACACCTACACCACTATTACATGGTGCCACACCACATAAGATGCTTTATGGTATAGATGATGATCTGAAAAGGGTTAAAGTATTTGAATGTTTAGCCTATGCTTCTACCCTCCAACAGAATAGATCCAAGTTTGATCCAAGAAGTGTGGCCTGCATTAATTTAGGGATATCACAATCCATAAAAAGGTTATATTTTGCTCAACCTGGACACTACACAAATATTCATTTCTAGGAATGTATTCTTCCATGAGAAATGTTTTCCATATGATCATACATGCAAGTCTGATTTAGCAGCAATACAGGTACCTTGTTTGCCTGTGCCATTTAATGAGCATAGTGCTCCTACATCACAATGTAATTTTGACCAGCCCACAGCACCAGCTCCAGAGGTTCTCAATGACATTGTTGGTGTTCCACCAGAAAATTCCTAAACAGTAACATATGAACCTACTAGGAGATCTAATAGATCTAGACACACACATACCCATTTGACTAAGAGATTTTCTCCCTATGACTTTAGTCATTCCCTTAGCTATGAGTCACTGTCTAGATCCCACAAGATCTTTCTTTATAATATAGACAAAAAAATAGAACCATCATCTTACACTCAAGCTGTCAAGTCTGATAATTGGAGGATTGCTATGAGCAAGGAGATATAGGCCCTTGAGGATAATCATACATGGGAAATAGTGTCTCTCCCACCAGGCAAAAAACCCATAGGGTGTAAGTGCTAGAAGTAATAGCACCGATCGAGACACTCGATCTTAGCACAACGGAAGCTTATGCGATTTACGATATGAAACATAACTAATTAATCCTACGAGAGGGTAAAAAGTGAACTTACCCAATAATAAGAGAAGCCCTAGCCTTCCGGTTTGTATCTCCAAGCGACGACCGGTGGATGTCGATCCTCGTTGAAGAACCTCCTCGAATATGCTTGCAAGAAAAAAAAACCCTAAGTTTTTCTCCTCTCAATGACTACAACAAGAAACTAATTTTTCTCTCCTTTTTTTGATTAATGGCGCAAATTGTGTTATGATATTGTGCTAGGAGAAACTCTCTTCATATAGGAAAATAACAAGCCAAGAGAGTTATTCTTTTCACACCACAAAAACCTATTCCCATAAGAAAAAGATATTTTTCAACACAATTACCTATTCCCATAAGGAAAAGATAATTTTGCTACAAAATAAGAAATAATTCCAAAAAATCAATCTATAATTAATTAATTACACATGTGACATAATCTAGAAAAAATTATTTTCCTAAATTAATTACAAGTGTGGCGCCATTATTTTATCATTTTTAATAGAAAATGTCTTTTCTATTTTTCATATTATTTACTAAATAAATAATATTGCATATTCATTAAATAGGCCAACTATTTAATTTATTCTCGAGGTTCCATAAAAAGAGAAAACACTCGCGTGTTAGAAGCCAACCCGGGGACCATGGACCTATAACCAGTAGCAACAATAAAATAAATAAAATATTTATCGAACAGAATATTTCTACTTAATTCATTAATTCTAGAATTACGCCACCATAAATCCGAAAATGAACTCTATCGACTATAGATATAACTTATTCTCAAAACGTTGAATAGAGTCGATAAGTGTCCATTGATATAATCATTTCATATAAACTAACCCTCCATAGACTATCCATACTGAAGTAGGATTATTTCCGTAAACCTTCTTCAATACATCTTATCCTTATTTACCATTAACTCACTAGTGATCAATTAGTGCATAACCAATACGAACTCTCGGGATTGATCAGTTTCTAGGACTAACAAATAAGGGGATTGTCTTTCTGCTTCCCGCGGGAAGGAATGGATTCCATATCTGTGAGACACACACTTCTCACTCATTCCAGAATATTGTCAACGTGAAAGTGATTCGGACCGCGCCTCTTAGTGATCCTTATTGAACACATCAAACCCTATCCTGAAACAAGTAGGAATCTATAATCACTTCAGGATTAAGGTTAATCCATATATGATCATCTTGTGATTTAATAAGATTTCTCAATCACGGAATTATATGAGAAACTCAGATTAAATCGGTCCAGTCCTATATGATTCTTATCATATATAAATGCCCCACTTAGACAACCAATGTCGACGGTCCGGATAAGACGGTCACACCATAAAGTGTTCTGGGCGCATTAATGGTGGTTTAATCAATAGACCTCATACTTTGATTAAGTTCACCACGGACTAACATTTCAAGTGTATCACCATAAATTTAACCCTCATGTGTGACACGCACACTAAGTTATATGGCTACATATGATACACTTAGGGTTTTCAGTAGTGTATTACTTACAAGCACGAAGCAAGTAATAAGATGAGAATAAATCTGTCATTTATTAATTCTAAAAACAATTACATAAATTATCTTTCAGGCGCTACTTCCAACAGTAAGTGGGTCTATAAGATCAAATATAAGCCCAATGGTGAGATAGAGAGGTATAAAGCTAGGTTGGTAGCAAAGGGATACACACAAACTTATGGCCTAGACTACCAAGAAACGTTCTCACCCGTAGCAAAGACCACCATCAGAACTTTATTGGCCGTAGTAGCTGCACAAGGATGGCATCTTCACCAATGTGATGTAAACAATGCTTTTGTGCATGGTGAACTTCATGAGGAAGTCTATATGAAACTACCACAGGGGTTCCAAACAACAGTCAAGTCCCTGTATGGCCTTAAACAGGCCAGTAGGCAATGGAACTCTACACTTAATACGGCCTTACAGGATCTAGGATTTTCTGCAATCCAACAATGACTATAGCTTGTTCACCAAGACCATCAATGGTAGATTTCTGGCACTGCTCGTTTACGTGGATGATATCATCCTAGCTAGTCAATCAGTTGAGGACATTCAGTCTGTCAAAGCTTATTTGCACGATAAATTTCGAATCAAAGACATTGGGGAGCTTAATATTTCTTGGGCTTGGAAGTGGCAAGAAGCAAAGAAGGTATATTCATTTCTCAACGCAAATACGCTTTAGGCTTGCTGGAAGATTTTGATCTAATGGGGGCCAAACCTGTGTCCACCCCCATGCAAAGCAAATCTAATTGCAGCATGGTGACTCCACTTTATTAACAGATAGTACATTGTATAAAAACTCGTTGGTAAGCTGATTTACTTGACTTTTTCTAGACCGGATATTGCATACTCCGTCTAACAGCTTAGCCAATTTTTGGACGCACCAACTGTGTGTCATTTTAGAGCAGCCGAAAGAGTTCTTAAATACTTAAAGAAGAATCCAGGCCAAGGTATTTTATATTCTACCCATACATGCTTAGTTCCTTGTGCCTTCACCGATTCAGATTGGGCGGGATGTCCAGAAACTCGCAGATCAGTCACAGGTTATTGTATTTTTCTGGGTAATTCCTTAGTTTCTTGGAGAGCCAAAAAGCAAACAACGGTCTCTATAAGCTCTGCGGAGTCAGAATATCATGCCATGGCCACTACGGTGTCTGAAATTCAGTGGTTATTTCAATTGCTTCAAGATCTCCAGGTTGCAGCCCATTTTCCCATTGCAATGTATTGTGACAACCAAAGCGCAATGCACATATCCACTAATCCGGTGTTCCACGAGCATACCAAACATATCGAAATTGATTGTCATGTGGTTCGAGACAAAGTTCAAGCTGGTATGATCAAGTTGTTGCCTGTCTCCACACGGAATCAGTTAGCGGATTGCTTCACAAAGCCTTTGACAAACCGCTTCTTCACCAAGCTATTCAGAAGTTTCACTTGCTTGATATTCATGCATCCCATCCCGACTTGCGGGGGGTGTTGAATATGGTAGTTAGTTTAGTAATTAGTTTAGAAGTTATTGCGGTTGTTGTACTTAATTAGTTTGTACTTAATTAGCCTTAATTGTGTCTACTAAATTGTATATTGGGAAGCTCCATATATAAAGCTCTCCCTAGACTTTTGGATAAGACAAGTCGTCATTTTCATCGATTTATCAACTTTACCAAATTATCTAAGAAGATGACCTAGGTCATCCTCTTCCTCAATTTACTCTTTCTTCCCCAATTTTCTCTTTCAATCGGTTATCAATCTATTGATTATTTTCCACAATCTTCCCCAGTGGATGATGTTTTTCTAATCACCGGTATTTCTTTGTGCAGTAAAATAATCCGGATTCCATTTGAAATTTCATGACCCTTGTAATAATAGTGTTGTCCTAAGTAATTGATGTTGTCAATAAAAATAGCCTAATAATATTTTGTTGTATATGAAGTGCCGATGATGTTTTTTTCGGGGGGGTTGAGGAAGGGGGTGGGGGAGTGGGAATAAAGGACAATAAAGAGGAAAAAAAATATGAATCACGACAGCGGAAAAAAAAAAGAGTGATAAGAACAGATCAGCTGTTCGCTGCCATAAATTCACTATTAGCTATTATGTTATGTAGTAGTATATACCCCAAATCAATTGTTTCACTGTTTTTCTATGAAAAAAGACATTGTAAAAATATCAAATGGGATGACAAAATATGGAGGACGAAAAAAATGAAAAAAGGTAGAAAAATTACGATATTTTGATCTTTAATTCAAAATGTAAGTTGTTGTTGTTGTGTTCTTCTTCTTCTTCTTCTTCTTTTTTTTTTTTTTTTTTTTTTTTTTTTTTTTTTTTTTTTTTTTTTTGATGATTGATAGAGTAGGTTGTAACAAGGGCGGATCCACCCTATGGACAAAGGGAGCTAAGACCACCCGGAAAAAAAAATTACACCACACAATCGATATAGTCCAGTTTGATTCATAAAATATTCTTAATGCAACTCACCCGACAAACTCGATATAGTCCATTAGTCCACCCAGATTAAAATCATGGCTCCGCCCTTGAATTGTAACGTGAAATGTTGTGGAATAGAGATTATTCTTCTTACAAAAAAAAAAAATAAATGGGCTAAATGATTATTTTTATTGCTACATTGCCGTTTTTACCTTTGTATAACTTATTTAATTGTTTGGGGACTAACAGCAATTGATTTCTCTATTTAATGAAAAGCCCAGTAAAGAATAAAAAGGAGAAAATTTTGGACCAGACATTTACAAATATGATAAAGTTTTGACGGACATATACATATATATATATATATATATATATATATATATATATATATATTTTTTTTTTTTTTTTTTTTATTTTTTTTTAATTTTTTTTTTGTGTGTGTGTGTATTTTGACGGATATTTTAAGAGTCTGCAAATGCAATACATATGAATTATAAATGCAACTACAAATATAATTTATTTTCAGGATAATGTTTAATAATTATACAAATTGCAGGGATTATAAAATGTTGGTCGGAGGCTCCAGTAATATCCTGCAAGATGCCTGCTGGGCTTGACTGCCTCACCCCGCCCACTGGATAACGTTAATATATTTAGACAGACGTAACAAAACGCGTCTAAAAAAAAATAAAAAAAAATTAAAAATTTAAAAGACTAATCATAAAATAAAAAAAGCACAATTATTCAAAAGGATACATATTGGATTTAATTAGGTAAAAAGGACATCCAAAACAAACACTTAGTTATAAGGGAAAAAAAAAATGTAGATAGACCTAAATACCCTTAATGAAGGAAAAAAAATAGCGGAACAGACGGCAATCACATGCTGAATGTTTTTTTTACTTTTTTTTATTTACTGCTGCTTGCTTTCTTATTTTTTTATTTTATTTTATTTTATTTTATTTTTTTATTTTACTTGCTTTCTTTTTTTTTACTTTTTTATTTTTTTTATTTACTGCTTGCTTGCTTTGAGATTTTTTTTTTTACCACTACGATGGTGTGACTATCCCGATATATTGACCACCGCGATGCATTGACCACCCAAATTCATTGACAACCGCGATGCAGTGACCATCCCAATGCATTCACCACCGCGTTGCCGTGCCCACCCCGATGCATTCACCACCGCGATGCATTGACCTCCGCCATGCAGTGACCATCGTGATGTATTGACCACCCCGATGCAGTGACCACCACCGATGTAGAGACACCGCGATGAAGTGACACATCGATGCACTAACAACCACGATGTAGTGACACCGTGATGCATTAACCACCACGATGCACTAACAACCGCGATGCATGACCACCGCGATGCATTGACATCGGCAATCATATATGCAGTGACATCGACAATCATATTTGCAGTGACATCGGCGATCATATAAGCGTGACATCAACAATTTATGCAGTGTCATCGGCAATCAGATATGCAGTGACATCATCCATCATATATGAATGACATCAACAATTTATGTAGTGATATCGACAATCATATATGCAGAGACATCGTGACATCGCGATGCAATGGCCACCCCCGATGCAGAGACACCGCGATGAAGTGGCCATCCTCGATGCAGAGACACCGCGATGCAGAGACCATCGGGATGTAGTGATCACCGGGATACAGTGACATTTGATGAAGCAACATCGTGATGACATTTGATATTTTTCCAACTTAATTTCATAAAATCGATTTCTTTTCTTCATAAAATCGACTTCAAATGGCTATATCTTTTTATATAAAACTACAATCAACAAGAATCTTTCACCTTAATGTTAGTAATATTGTCCATAATCTAAGGCGATTTATGGATCTGTATCATATAATATGCGTAATAAAACAACTAGATCTATTCTACAAGGGAATGTAGATCATACCTCTTGAATCTCTAAATTCAAGTTGAAGAACCGCAAAGGATGAATGTGAAGATGTGAAGAGCACCACGATCTTCCGATCGTGTGATCCAAGCAACTCCCGTGGAAGGAAATCCTCGCCTCGAATCCTTCCGATATGCTACCCGAAAAATCTCCAAGATTTTCCCCAAAACCCCTTGGCCGAATTTTTCCTCTTCTTTCTCTAAGAAAGTCGAAATTATGTGTACATTGAGGCTTGGGAGAACTCTCTTTATATATGAGAGTAAAACTTAGCCTCCAAGGATTAAATAATTAAGAGATAATTATTACATTAATCCTTTTTCCAAATAAAAGATAAATAAAATAATTATCCCAAACAAATTAGGATAAATCATATTATTATCTAATATTTCATGAATTATCATTTAACAAATAAAAGATAAATCACACATTAAATAATTATCCAAGAAAAAACCAATTTTCCAATAATTAAATAATAACACAAAATGCATGCGCACCTTTCTTTCAAAGTAAGGTCCACGCACCTTTTTAATATATTTGACCAAAAAAAGGTCAACACACCAATTTAATTTAAGTAGTCAATTAAAAAATGTCTTTTAGTGTATTTAATTATTTAGCCCAACTATTTTAATAGTCCACTAAACAATTAATTCACATATCGTTTTAATAAAGTCCAACAAGAACTAAATTAATATTATTAGGATTCGACGTCCGAGAATAGCTATCTTATATTAGGAAGCACGTCGGGGACCATGGACTAATAATCACGGCTCCGATAAATCAAATAAATAATTATAGAATAATTATATTCGATAAATCAATCACGAGAATATGCCACCATAATCCCGTGATCGCACTCCTCCGATTATAAGATTATATTTATCTCCTCATGAGAATAATAATAAGCGTCCATTGATATAATCATTACATATGGATTAATCCTCCATAGATCGCTCATTCTAAATCGGGAAGTTACCGTTAACCCTTTTAGAACCTCTTATCCTTATTTACCATTAACCCCTAGTGATCAATTAATTCATACAACTCACCGGTAGCTAATCGGTGTAATATGAACTCGCACGATCGATCGGTTCTAGGATTAACAAATAAGTGAATCGCTCTATCTACTTCCATAAATGGAAGGAATGGATTCGTATCTCGTGATAACACGTACTACTCACTCAATCCAAAGACAATGCCAAGATGGGGTAATTCGGACCACGGACTCGGTGTAATCCTTAACCGTCAAGTCAAACTTCATACCGATTCAAGCGGTTGGACTCGTGATCACCTCGAGATTAAGATATATCCATAAATATGATCATCCATTGATTCGATAAGACTTCGATTACGGAATTATATCGTGAACTCTAATCAAATCGGTCCAAATACATATATGATATATCTATCATATATAAATGCCCCATTAGGTTCTCTTAACCGAAAGTCCGGATAAGACAATCACACCTATTGTGTTCTCAGGCGCATTAATAGCACGTTAAAGGAGAGACCCGATACTCTCGATTAACTTCACTACGGGCTAATTGTATTTTAAGTACATCTTCACTAACTCAATCCTCCCGTGTATATACCATACACTGAGTTAAGTGATTACATAAACGATATACTTTAGGGTTTTCTGTAGTGTAAATACTATTGTCACATCGGTGAATACGAGAATAATAAATATGAATAATAACATCATTTCATTTATTAAATAAAACAATTACAAAATTGTCTTTCGGGCATCACACCTAACAATCTCCCACTTGCACGAAAGCATGTGATTAATTGTTTTAGAGCACACCCTATTATTTAAAATACAACAAACTATCACTCCCACTTGCTCTAAAGCAAATGAGACATGTCTCTAATACCTATAGTCTCCAAGTGTCGACTAAAAGCTTCAATCGACAAATGTCTTGGTGAATGGATCGGCAGGATTATCGGCGGAGGCGATTTTCTTGACGGAAATGTCCCCTCTATCGACAAAATCGTTGATCACCCAAAGATTTTCTCTCTATATGCTTCGACTTCTTTGTGCTTTGAGGTTCTCTAGAGTTGGCAATGGCCCCATTGTTATCACAATAGAGAGTAATAGGATCTTCAACATTCGGGACAACGCCTAATCATTGATGAACTTTCTTAACTAAATCGCTTCTTTAGTTTGCCTCCGAGGCCGCTTATGAACTCAAATTTCCATTGTTGAATCGGTGTCTTTGGATTGCTTTTGGCTTCTCCATTCTACTTGCACCGCCACCAAGCGTAAACACTGAACGCAGGTAGATTTAGAATCATCTCTGCCTGATCAAAATCGAGAATCGGTGTACCCCGCTAGCTCCAAACTCCCACTCGAATAGACGAGCATATAATTTCGGTTCTCTTCAAATATTTGATGAGATTCTTTCTTCTTTGTCGGTCACGGTTGCCTGATTTGACCAAAAACGGTGACTAATCCAACGCCGTAACAAATGTCGTCTCGTACACCCTCATAGCATACATAAGACTACCAACAAACGAGGCATATGGCACTCTTCCCATAGCTTTCACCTCTTCGGGGTTTGAGGCCCCGAGACTTAGATAGGTAAACGCCGTGGACGGGTTGGTAGAAAACCCTTCTTTGCGTTCTCCATATCAAGCGTGCAAAGACCTTATCTATATAAGTTGCTTGGGGACAGAGCTAACATCCTGTTCTTACGATCCCTTATAATTTGGATCCCTAGAACATAACTTGCTTCTCCCAAATCTTTCATTTGGAATTGCGTGGTCAACCAACTTTTCACGTCGGACATCATCCCCTTATCGTTGCCAATTAGGAGTATGTCATCAACGTACAACACTAGAAATACAACACTATCTTTGATAACCTTCTTGTACACACAAGATTCAAAGAAAGTGTTGTTCAAATCATAAGACTTGATCGTGTGATCGAATCTATGATACCAGAACGAGATGCTTGCTTCAACCCATAAATGGATCTCGAGCAACTTGCACACCATGTGCTCTCGACCTTCTTCAATGAATCCCTCTGGTTGCTGTGATATAGATTTCCTCGTCAAGAAAGCCGTTGAGAAACGCTGTCTTAACATCCATTTGCCAGATTTCATAATCCAGACATGCAGCAATCGAAAGGAGGATGCGGATGGTTTTCATCATGGCCACAGGTGAGAAGGTTCCTCGTAGTCTATACCCCTCTCGCTGTGTGTAACCTTTGGCTACCAGCCGTGCTTTGAAGGTTTCAACCTTCCCATCTACTCCTCTCTTTCGCTTGTAGAGCCATTTACATCCAATGGGCCTTTCACCCTGAGGAAGTTCTACAAGTTTCCAGACTGAGTTAGAGTACATAGACTCCATCTCTTGATTCATTGCGTCAATCCATTTATCCTTATCGTGATCCAGTAAGGCCTTCTTATAGGTCGGAGGATCATCTTCCACCCCATCAGAGGCGACTACGTTTGCCTCTAAATCCATGCCGTACCGAGCCGGTGGCCGAACCACTCTCGCAGTACGTCTGGGTGGAACAGGAATGTCGGAAGTGACTGTTGTATTATTAGTGTTGTTTACAGGAACATCAGCAACCACAATAGGCCTGATGTCATCGGAGAGTAATTCCTCTAGTACAATTGTACTTGAGTCTGTGGTCTTTCATATAACTTTCCTCCAAAACGTAGCGTTAGTCGAGACTAGCACTTTGTTATCTTCCGGATCGTAAAATAGACCACCACGTGTACCTTTTGCATAGCCTACAAACAAACATACTTTAAATGCGTGATTGTAGCTTGGTAGTCTTGTCCATCGGCACATGTGCGGGACAACCCCATATCGCGAAGTGACGCGCGTGCTTTCGCGACGTCCCGACCACATCTCAATGGGTGTCTTTTCGACAGACTTTGACGGTACTGCATTCAAAATGTAGACCGCTGCTTCCAAAGCATAACCCCAAAAGGATATAGGTAGTGAGGCGTAGCTCATCATTGATCTAACCATGTTAATCAATGTCCTGTTTCTCCTCTCAGCAACTCCGTTTTGCTGAGGTGTCCTAGGCGCTGAACGTTGGAAACAAATTCCTTTTTCAGCCAAGTAGTCAATGAACTCGATGATCTAAATACTCACCTCCACGATCCGAGCGGAGGCATTTCAATGACTTGCCTAGTTGCCTTTAAACTTCGCTTGGAACTCCTTGAACTTTCCAAAAGCCTCGGACTTTCTATGCGTGAGATAAACATAACCGAATCTCGAGTAATCATCAATGAAAGTCACAAAGTACTCGTATCCGCCTAGCTTGCATGCGTTAGCATCGGACCACAAAGGTCTGAATGCACTAAGTCTAGAGTTCCTGTGGCTCTATTACCCTTTGATGAGAAGGGACGCTTAGTCATTTTTCCTCCAGGCAACACTCATGACAGCGGCGTGTGTCAACAGATGACTCACCTAAGGCATTAACCTTTTCAAGTCTTTTGAGTCTTTCCAAGGAAATATGGCCAAGCCTTAGATGCCACAAGTATGTTTTATCTTCTTTTACTTGAGAAACTTTACGCCTTTTGCGAGATCTTTGATGAGCGATTTTAAACATTTCAAAGTATTAAGTAGGGGGAGCTTTATGTGGTCTTACAAAATATAAACCATTTTCATTTATAGTTGAACACAATTCAAAGCCGTTCTTTGAAATAACAAATTCACCATTCAAACTTGAAACAGAAAATGATTGTTCAACTAAGGCGAGAATAAGAAATCAAATTTCTCCACGAAATTGGGAATAAAATAAACATTGTCTAAATGTAAAATTCTATTATTAAAATGCAAGTCCACAGCTCCCATTTGCTTTGCTTGAAATGAGCGCCCGAGTGCCTACTCGCATCACTTGAGAACCTCTTCCAGACTCATAAATGCGAACTAAGAATCTGCAATGAAGAACATACATGGTTAGTAGCTCCAGATATCAAGTATCCAAGTGGACACATCTTTAGCTACATTAAAAGATTCCAAGAATAGTAATTCCAAATTACCTTTCTTATCTTTCCCAGCGACAGCCTTGACTTTGCCATCTTTCACATCACGAAGGTATTCGGGACAATGGCGTCGCCAATGTCCTACCTCCTTACAGTAAAAGCATTTGCCCTTGGGCTTGGACTCGTCAACTTTCTTGGCAGCCTTTTTCTTCATTGGCTTGGGCACGGGTGCAACACTACCCTTCTTCTTCGGTTTCGCCTTAGGCTTGTTTGATGACCTGGCTTCGGCCATATTGGCTTCAGCTTTCTTATCCCCTACTTGGACCTTATCTTTCGATAGCAGGCCCTCGTAGATAGTCAGTTCATTCAGCATCTGTGTCATGGTCAATTCATATTTGCCCATCAGATACTGAGTTTTGAACGGGATAAACTCAGGAGTCAACGATTCCAAAATCATTGATACTTGAGTTGCTTCATCGAACTTTGATCCATGAATACCGGCGTCATTGAAGTAATCGATCATATTCGAAACATGACCATTCACCGCTTGACCTTTCTTCAATTTACGTGTTGACGGCCAACTTTGATGGCATCGTGTCTTGCTTGGTTGCTAGGTGATCCAAACATCGTAGTAAGTTTCCGCATGATTTCTCCTGCAGACTCAAACTCTTCAATCTGGGTCCTAATAACCTCCGACACTGCCGCCAGGATGATCCCACGAGCCCGGTTATCTGCTTTCGATCCAGCGATTACATTGCTCGATCTCGGCTTTACCAGGTTTTGGATCGCCAAATGGGCATTCGTAAGTAAGTACATGTTGCACATTCTCATACGTGAGCACCACGTTTAAGTTACTCTTCCATTTCTTAAAGTTGTTTCCCGTTAATTTTTCAGATGATGGTAAATTTGAGCAGACATTTTCTTTGAAAATAAAATGACATGTATTAATTCAAGTTTAACACTACTATATTAAATTTTAGGAATTGTAAACTAAAAATTAAGTCTACTCTACCATTCCAAGTTTTAACCTCGCATCTCGAGTGCCGCGTAGGGTAGGTCAAAGAGATGACGGTTAAATCGAGACAATCTCATCAATGAATAACTTGTGAGAATCAAACATCCCACGAGAATCGAACATCCCTTTATTCATTGACTACCTTCCTTTTAGCCTAGATATTATCAAGAATACCCATGATGAGTGTGATCTACTATATCGGTTCTCTTAGGTACGCCCGAGTATGCCGTCTTAGGATAGGTCGCTGACCCGACGAGTACCAGAAAACCTATCCTTCGGAGACCAAGCCATGAATGTTGATAGGCGAACACCATCCTTGGGGACGAAATCAAAGCGCCTCGGCGTCACCCTTCTCTCACTTACTTGTATCTATAGTAGAGGCCGTGGGGTTGGTCATCGCCCCGCTCCCACTCAATAATTTGGAAGTGGTTGTGGGTTAACTAACCACGTCTTTTTGATGTTATCATAAAAGCTCATCAAATCAAGGATTCCGAATGGTGTCGGTAACGTAGGCAAGCCTACCCGTCCTATTCGTTGGAACATATGTGATGATCGGACGAAAGTCGGGTCAAGAGAGCCTATTGAGATTAGAAGGAATCACCCCTCCGCTCTCGGTTTTGGCTTAGTCTTGCCGGACCCCCGTGCATACATCACACTAGGAGGGTTAAGTCGTTCGAGCGAAGCTCAATTGACCACCCAACCTATAAGCGAACCGTTTTTATCCAAGATTTTTTTGTTCTTTTACCATCATTCAATCTCGTAGACACTACGAATTGAAAACGTGATCTCGTTTGAGCTTTAAAGCGATTCACGAGAACACACACGAAAAGGCTAACGATTTCATAACCCGTCCTCGGATCTTTAATTAGTTACTAAATTAAATTAATTACCACATATTAATTAAATTTCAACTAATTACACGAGTTTGTATACATGCCTATTTTAATTACCAAAATTAAAATTCTACATGTATGCATGGAGTGGATTTATGATATGATGCATGTCATGGCAATTCCGATTTTATATCTATTTTATGATCGAACACATAAAAAATAAATTGCGGAAATTTAAACACCGAGATGGATTGTTGGTACCCACGTAACTAATCTATCCTAGGAAAAATAAATTACAATCTTCTTGTCTTGAGTCTTGATCTTGAATCTTGAACTCGAACCGCCGAACACTGAACCACGAACACCGAGAGGAGAAAAGGTTTTTAATTAAATAAATCCAATTTATTTTAATTATTCATATATTTAATTTTATTATGTTACATGCGGCTGCTTTTAATTTATTTTCCAAAAAATAAATTTTTTTTTTTTTTTTTTTTTTTTTTTTTTTTTTTTTTTCTTCATGCGGCAGTTGAAAGATCATAAAAAATAAAAATTAGGTCACATTAAAAGTTTCATGCAGCCGCAACAAAAAATAAACCCTAGCCGCATATTTTTATTAAACAGGACTTTTAGTGACGCTTTTCAGCGTCGCAGAAAGTCCTGTAGCAGATTTTGAATAAAATTCATCCGTTTCTCCTCGTTCATACCTTGGGTTTCGTCTTGATCTTCAATTTTTCAGCAAGATCTTCATCTTTTTCAGCCCGGATAATAAAAATTACAATAAAAGATGCTACTTTTTACATAAATTTCGAAAAGAAAGACATAAAAAAAATACAATTCCTATGCTCAATTGTTCTTAAAACAAAGGAGCTACAATAGATCTAACGAGTAAAAGCAGTCTCAACCCCAATCCATCTCTTCAACCAAGACATTCATAACATAAAAAAAAGATTAACATGCGTCGGCCCTATCTTTTAAAAAAAAATTGGGACAAAAAAAAACTACATGTTTTACCAATCCTAGATCTAATATTTTATACGTATAAATATAGATCACCATGGCGACTGATACCACTGTTAGTAATATTGTCCGCAACGGAAGCGATTTATGGATCTAGATCTATATAATATGCGTAATAAAACAACTAGATCTATTCTACAAGGGGAATGTAGATCATACCTCTTGAATCTCTAAATTCAAGTTGAAGAACCGCAAAGGATGAATGTGAAGATGTGAAGAGCACCACAGTCTTCCGATCGTGTGATCCAAGCAACTCCCGGTGGAAGGAAATCCTCGTCTCGAATCCTTCCGATATGCTACCCGGAAAAATCTCCAAGATTTTCCCCAAAACCCCTTGGCCGAATTTTTCCTCTTCTTTCTCTAAGAAAGTCGAAATTATGTGTACATTGAGGCTTGGGAGAACTCTCTTTATATAGGAGAGTAAAACTTAGCCTCCAAGGATTAAATAATTAAGAGATAATTATTACATTAATCCTTTTTCCAAATAAAAGATAAATAAAATAATTATCCCAAACAAATTAGGATAAATCATATTATTATCTAATATTTCATGAATTATCATTTAACAAATAAAAGATAAATCACACATTAAATAATTATCCAAAAAAAACCAATTTTCCAATAATTAAATAATAACACAAAATGCATGCGCACCTTTCTTTCAAAGTAAGGTCCACGCACCTTTTAATATATTTGACCAAAAAAGGTCAACACACCAATTTAGTAAAATTCAATTTAAAATGTCTTTTAAAGTGTATTTAATTATTTAAATTTTATTTTAATAGTCCACTAAACAATTAATTCACATATCGTTTTAATAAAGTCCAACAAGAACTAAATTAATATTATTAGGATTCGACGTCCGAGAATAGCTATCTTTATATTAGGAAGCGCGTCGGGGGCAACGACTAATAATCAGTGGCTCCGATAAATCAAATAAATAATTATAGAATAATTATATTCGATAAATCAATCACGAGAATATGCCGCCATAATCCCGTATTGCACTCCTCCGATTATAAGATTATATTTATCTCCTCATGAGAATAATAATAGCGTCCATTGATATAATCATTACATATGGATTAATCCTCCATAGATCGCTCATTCTAAATCGGGAAGTTACCGTTAACCCTTTTTAGAACCTCTTATCCTTATTTACCATTAACCCCTAGTGATCAATTAATTCATACAACTCACCGGTAGCTAATCGATGTAATATGAACTCGCATTTATCGATCGGTTTAGGATTAACAAATAAGTGAATCGTCTATCTACTTCCATAAATGGAAGGAATGGATTCCGTATCTGTGATAACACGGACTACTCACTCAATCCAAAGACAATGCCAAGATGGGGTAATTCGGACCACGGACTCGGTGTAATCCTTAACCGTCAAGTCAAACTTCATACTGATTCAAGCAGTTGACTGTGATCACCTCGGGATTAAGATATATCCATAAATATGATCATCCATTGATTCGATAAGACTTCTCGATTACGGAATTATATCGTGAACTCTAATCAAATCGGTCCAAATTTCATATGATATATCTATCATATATAAATGCCCCATTAGGTTCTCTTAACCGAAAGTCCGGATAAGACAATCACACTATTGTGTTCTGGGCGCATTAATAGCACGTTAAAGGAGAGACCCGATACTCTCGATTAACTTCACTACGGGCTAATTGTATTTTAAGTACATCTTCACTAACTCAATCCTCCCGTGTATATACCATACACTGAGTTAAGTGATTACATAAACGATATACTTTAGGGTTTTCTGTAGTGTAAATACTATTGTCACATCGGTGAATACGAGAATAATAAATATGAATAATAACATCATTTCATTTATTAAATAAAACAATTACAAAATTGTCTTTCGGGCATCACACCTAACACTTAATTCATATTTTTATGCAGTGACATCGGCAATCATATATGCAGTGATATAACATTTTATGCAGTGACATCGGCAATCATATATGCATGACATCAACAATTTATGCAGTGACATCGGCAATCATATATGCAGTGATATCAACATTTTATGCAGAGACATCGGCAATCATATATGTGTGACATCAACAAATTATGCAGTGACATCGGCAATCAGATTTGCAGTGACATCAACATTTTATGCAATGACATCAACAATCATTTATGAATGACATCAACAATTTATATAGTGACATCGGCAATCAAATATGCAGTGACATCAACATTTTCGTTGAACTTTTTGTCCCGAAATTAGGAAGATTTTTCAGGGGAAATCGAGCTTATGAGCCGCGTCGAGCTATATCGAGTACTTAGCCAGTCGAGTTCGATGTTGCCTTTTTATGGCTCAATCGAGCCTGAACTTTTTTAGTCGATTCGAGCTTGAGCCCTAGGGAGTATCAAATAACACACATTAACACCAATATTTTATGGAGTGACATCAACACCCAAATTGCAAAAACAAAAACTTTGTAAATTGTATATGCAGTGACATATGTAGTGACATCGATATCACTGCATCAATTCTCTAACTGTAAATGCAGTGACGTCAATATCACCGCATCAATTTTATTCCAAATCATACACAAACCCACCATCAACGTATATCTTTTCTTTCTTTGTTTCAAGGTGATGCATGTTAAACTAATTGATCATTATTACATCATGATCAACGGTGTCGATACACGATGTGAGACTCGTTGTATCACAATGGTTGTGTCCGGATCATTACTCAAAAAAAGAAAGGAAAAAATATAACATCATCCAAAGCCTTTCATAATCATACCAAAGCACCCGACGTGAGGCTTATCAAGCACCGTTCTGAAGCCGATGTTGCTCCAAATAGGACAACAATAGGAAAACATCAAAACAAGTTTACATATACACTAAAGAAAATAATTAACACATAACAAGTGAATGTATTAATGTTAAAAGAAAGCAAGTTGTATAAAGAACATCTGAAATAAGAACAAGCTATCAGCCCAAGAAAGCAATCAGATATGTAGTGACATCAACATTTTATGCAGTGACATCAGCAATCATATATGAATGACATCAAGAATTTATGCAGTGACATGGGTAATCAAATATGCAGTGACATCAACATTTTATCTGCAGTGCAATGCACATAACTGATAAAATAGATTTCGACCTAAACATCTGACTTTTCAACAAATTCTGCAATCTGGATTTTCTGGGCATTTCTTTAAAATCCATTTGCAAAAACGAGAGCACATTTTTGTAAATAGTGTTATGATAAGAAAAAAAATGTCAGTGCTTTTGGATGAAAAAAAATGTCACTGTATTTTTATATACAAGCAGAATCAGAGTTCATGGATGCAACAAAAAAAAATAAATAGTCAATGATTTGAGATTGAAAATTGAGCAATCAAAGAAGAAAACTAACACAACAATTAGCAGTATCCAAACTTAAAGCAGTACCAGACATATACTTAAAACCAATGTCTTCAATATTACTTTGTACGAGATATTCTTAGTAGGATGACCATTATGGCACAATATGATACTAAAGAGAGAAAATGTCTACCATAGGAAGAAATAGGTAATATGTTGCAATCTGATGTGCTTATCATTAGTGGGGACCGAAAAAGAGAAACATAAGCAGAGAATACAGTGAAAAAAGGGAAAAGAACAACTATAACTAGAAAAGGTAAAAGTAAGAACATTCAAAGCATATCATCTACCCACTTAAGCATTGAAGCAAAAAAAATAAAATCCAAACACAAAGGAAAATCACCAGAAGCACAACTAAAAACACAATCATCATACTGTGAAGAATAAAAACCAAAAAACCAAAAAATCCAACAACTATGTGTGAAAAGCTAGAAAAAAACATTAATTTCCACCCTCCAATGCACATAATTACCCACCTAGAAATCCACTAAAAAATCTAAACAAGAAAGCAACCTAAACAGAATCAGCTACGGAGATTGGAGATTTTGGGTGAATTTTGTGAAGAAATTGGAGCAGAGAATTGCTGGAAGCTTGTTCACCGAGAGGTACAAGGTTAGCATTTTTGTAGTAATTGATCTTAGAGTGGGTTAAATACGCCAACTTTGGATTCACTGTGGGATCTAAGGTGTCGCCGTCGGAGATGGCAACGGCGGTCTGAATTTGGTAACGGTTTCATTGATTTGTCAAATCTGTTCTTCACTACTTCTAGGGAAATAGGTCGCAGAATACACAATCTTGAATTAATTGCAAGGATTCCAAACCCATCAGATTTGATTGCCATTACTGTTGTACTTGATTTTGCATTAAGCATGGATGAAGATGAAGCCATTGGTGAAGCTTGAGGAGGAAAGAGATGAACGTGATATACAAAATCAGATGTTTTTAATGTTAGCAGAAGTAAAGAGAAAGGGGTAATATAGGAAAAATAATATAAAATGTGTCCTTATAAACGATGATCTTTATTGGGTATCTTAAATGTCTAATTAAGTCTCAAAACACGTCCTCATAAACAAATAACACATTAAAAAAAAAAAAAAAAAAAACCGTCCCTCACCCACCCACTCCAAAAGGGGAAAAAACGCTGCAACCTCCGTATCAAAATAGAAAAAGAAGGGAGCCATACATGTGGATGAAGGGAGATTATTGTGTGGTGTCTCCATACGGTGCGGAGACACCGTGTGACAGCCCCCATACCACACAGTTTTATTCTGTATTTAAATTGTGTGGTTCTGATCTTTTCACCCGTCATTTCACCCTTAAATTCTCTCACTATACAATAACTTCCCGTGAATGAAACCAAATTAATTATTCTCCCTTACATCTGTTTTGCTTTGGACCATAGACTAGGTCGTCAAAGTCCTTACTTAAATCCCAACTTGCATACATACACACACACACATATATATATATATATATAAATATATATTAAATAATACATCAGGGTGATTGTGTTTTTCAAGAATAAATTAATTATTTTCAAAAAAAAGGAATAAATTAATTATTCACTGTTTGACCTATTAAAATAAAAATACACGGAAGATAAAATTTACAATCTATAAACTTTATGACAAATTAAAAGAAATGCATTAGAAATATTTATTCTAAGAGTTATGCAAATGAATATATTAACAGAATTCGATATTTTTAGTAAGTTTTATGCTTAATTAGAAGTTGTTTAGTCGCGTATGATTGTTAGATTCTGCTTCTTCATAAGGTGCTTAATCGTGTATCTCTGCTAATTGTGTGCTTTAATGGAAATATTCATGTTTGCTTCATAAGGTGCTTAATCGTGTATCACTACTTTTAATTTAATTTGAGCTAAAAAGACAAGATTAAAAGATAGTGGTTTTAAAAGAAAAAACTAGTGAATATCCAACAATACCATCTATTAATATATTCCTATTTTATTCTTCCATTATTAATTATGAGTTAATGATGCTGAAACCGTCTGCGTATAGATCATTCTGATGATTCTTCTGTGAAGATATTCCTGCCGAACTCCCAAAAATATTTTATGAAATAACATAATATCTGCCAAGGATCGTGCAGTTTTTACCAGATTAATAAACAATCAGTTTTTTCCCTTTGCCTCTTTTCATTTCTAAACAAGAAATTAAGAACAATATTCCAATATGACTTTGGCGGCTAGAGAATGCTAATTCTTACTTGTGTTCTTCTCCATTCCAAGCCTATTTTGTAGCGATTTCTTTATGGTTTTAATCACATTTTGATGAAACTGTGATATGCTAATTCCGGTGACCGAAGGTATTCAGCTTTATTGTTTTTGTTTTCTGAATATCAATCCTAGAGGTACGCATGATCATTCATTGCTTTCTGGGATTTCGTTGTTTGTCTTACCTGTAATTGAAAATGATATGTTTGTAGTAGTTTTCTGTTTTATTGAACTGTTATATCATTTTGAAATCGTAAATTGGAATTGCATACGCCATAAATTGTTAATGTACAGATCAACACGTGGAGAATGTACATGGTGAAGTATTAGATAATTGTGTTATGAATTTTTGTTCTTGAAGAATTCATAATGCAGTAACACCCGAAAAATTCCTAAAATCATGAGATGCAAGTGTGAAAAAAGCATATGTATTTGTAATCATGTCAATCACATAACAAGTGCGAGTTACTACATTGGGGACTTTCATTGTGTCACTACATTATGTGTTACTACGTCTTCGGGTGTGTGCACCGTCGGGCGTCTGTCTTATGGTGCGTGTATAATGGGGTTACTGTATATCCTTACCGCAATGAGTATGCAGTAACAGTTTTCCTTTTTTTTTTCCTATTGTGCAAATTATTGTAGGAAAAAGCATATTTATTTGTAATCATGTCAATCACAATACAAGTGTGAAATACGTGTCACTACATTTGGGGAGTTTCATTGTGTCACTACATTATGCGTTACAACGTCTTAGGGTGTGTGCATCGTAGGGCTACTGGATTTTGCCTCTCACGATGTGTTGAGTCGGTATGTGTTACTACGTCAAGTATGCAGTAATAGATTTCCTTTTTCTTCCTACAGTGCAAATTCTTGCATTTTTGTCCTTGTTTCTTCATATAACTGGTGTGTAGGAAAATGATTTTTCATTTTATTTTACCATATATTTTTGTGGGGTAAAGATGTGTCCTTTTACACAAACAATGTGTAAGGAAAAGACCCAATCTTTTTTTTTTTTTTTGCAATTTATTTTAGGTTTTGCTCCATAGGATCCATGCAATTTATAGAATGTAAAATATGATGTTGGGATTTTTTTAGGTGTCTGTTTAGCAACGATGCTGATTGTTATGTGCTCGTTCAAGGAGGAGATATGTGTTCTTAGAGTCAACTCCGATGATTCTTTACGTTCAATTCATGATGGGATTTCAAACAGGTGGTCTTAATTGAAGCATGTACATATGAAGCTTTATTATGCATTTGATGATAAACATAAGTGCATGTTATGTTGTGATGATGATATGCGATCCGTGATAGAACTAGCTAATTCATATGGAATTAAGAGTGTTGATGTAGACGGGGTGATTGGTTCATCAGCTTCATACGTGTCAGGTAATACCGCTGTTGATGAGAAAAATAAGATTAACAGTCAAGATGCTTTGATACCGTCGCTTTCAAGTAACAACCAGTCTCATACAGTCAATTTAGGATGGGATAAGATTTTTATTATGGAAGGTCAAATATTTCATGGCGGTGCGGGTTCTTTTAGGGAGTGTTTACTAAAACTGTCAATTCAAACTGGGTTCCCGTTGGTATATACCAAGAACGGTGCTAATAGGATTATAGTTGTTTGTGCTTTGAAAGTCCAAACAAATTGTGAATGGAAGGTCCATGCAGTTAAAAGACCTTCAAATTGACTATTTTGTGTGAAGAAATTGTACAACGTCCATAAATGTGGAACATCTGCTCGATCTTTCAAACATTCACGTTTCACTTGTGATCTTGTTTCAAAAGAAATTGTAGACACAATCTGTGATAAGCCAATGACTACACCATCGGACGTGAAACATTTGTGGTCTTCTCAATATCATTTCAAGCTGCCTTACGATATTGCAAGGGGTGTCGTGAAGAAAGCTAGGGAGATTTTGTACGGAAACGAGTGTGATTCTTTCAATAAGCTACCAGCTTAAGTCGACAGTGTTTTGCAGACAAATCATGAATCTGATGTTGTGATGACGCTTAAAATGATACACCTTACGGCATCAACATTTTGCCCATTCTAAGGTAAAAGTAGTTGTTTTCGGCCGTTTATATGAACCATTTGTATTGGATGTCACATGTCGGGTTCATGAGTCGAGTAATTTGCATTTAGCATTTTTTTTGGAAGGGGGCATTTAGTATTTATATTCCCTGAATTGGTGTTATTTCGTGCGTTATGAAGGATGCAGGTTCTTAGATCTAAACGAGTTAGATCTATGCGCAGCGGATGGATCACGACTTATATGACACAATTCATAATTAAAGGATTTAAACAACTACAAGGGGGTTAAGAACGTGTTACCAATAACAGGAAGAGTCGCCTTGATCTTCCGATGTGTTCTTCAAACGGCGGTTGGTGGACACCCTTCTTGATACACGAACCTCCTTGATATGCAACACCAAGAAAAAAACTTGGAGTTTTTCTTCTTACAAAGACCCAACACAAGAAAAATAATCTTTTCTCTCTTTTATGATGATGGTGGTCGAAATTTTCCTTCTCATTAAGACTTGGGAGAACTCTCTTTATATATAGAGAAGTAATCCTTGTCCTCCAAGGATTAAATAATTAAGAGATAATTATTCCATTAATCCTTTATTCCAAATAAAAGATAAATAAAGTGATTATCCCAAACAAATTAGGATAAATCATATTATTATCTAATATTCCATGAATTATCAATTAACAAATAAAAGATAAATCACATGTCAAATAATTATCCAAGAAAACTAATTTCTCTCTAATTAAATGATGATATTGGCGCCACCTTCGAGGTCAAAAAGCCCACATAAAATGTCTTTTATGTGTATTATATTATTTAGCCCAACTAAATAATATCCATGCATATCAATTAATTAGCCCACCAATTAATTATCATTGAGGCCCAAATAACAAGATTATTAGTCCGAATTACGAAGCCACATCGGGGACCATGGACTATAACCAGGTAGCTCCCAATAATTAATTATTAAATCGAGCGAATGAATAAGTACATTAATTATTAATGCAGGATTACGCCACCATAAACCCGAATCGAACTCTACCGATTATAGATGTATACTTATACTCAACCCATGCAGAGTGAATAAGCGTCCATTGATATAATCACTACATCACGGATTAACCCTCCATAGATCGTCCATTCTCGAGTGGGAAGTCTCCGTGAACCCGACTCGAGAATATCTTATCCTTATTTACCATTAACCCCTCGATGATCAATTAGCACACATATCGACTAGTAGCTAATTAGTCAAATGTGAACTCCCGGATCGATCACTTTCTTAGGGCTAACAAATAAGGGGATCAGTGTCTCTACTTCCCAGAGGAAGGAATGGATTCCATGTCTCTGTGAAGATCGAAACTACTCACTCATCCGGAGATAGTGCCAATGAGAAGTGGCTTGGAACACATATTAAAGTGAACCGTAACTAACACATCAAACACTACCCGGGACAAGCGATCCTGTGATCACCTCGAGGATTAAGGTTGATCCATATATGATCATCTAATGATTTAATAAGATTCCTCAATTACGGAATTATACCGAGAAATTTAGATTAAATCGGTCCAATCTATATGAATGCCATCATATATAAATGCCCCACGTAGTACCTTCTACCGACAGTCCGGATAAGACTATCACACCCTAAGGTGTTCAGGTGCATTATTGGTGTTTTAATCAAGAGACCCTAAACTCGATTAAGTTCACCACGGACTAACGATTTAAGTATATCACCACTAACTCAATCCTCACGTGCATGCCATACACGAAAGAGTTAAGCGATTACATACTGAGATATACTTAGGGTTTGCAAAGCAGATGTATTACTTTACAAGCACAAAGCAAGTAATAAGGTGAGATAAAATCATCATCCATTGTTAAAAACAATTACACAAATTGTCTTTCGGACACTACACCTAACAATCTCCCACTTGCACGAAATGACAAGCAACGATTGTTTTAGAGCACACCTTTCTCATCTTATTCACAACACTCTCCCACTTGCTCTAAAAGCGGATGAGACATATCTATCAATGCCGTACCCTTCAAGCACTCGACTTGGTACAATCGATTAGTTAGGTTGTCGGCTCAAAGCGATCTTTAGGATCAAACGTCGCCGATCCATCTAATCGGCGGTACTCTCTCTCAATATGCTTTTGACCTCTTATGATCGAGAAGATCCTTCTAAGCTATCTCTTCACTTTGTTTTCACGATGAAGTGATATCGGCTTATCGGACACAGAATTACTCCCGGACCAAAAAAGGAAATTCTAATCACTATGAGTAAACACCGGCCCCGAGATCAACTTAATGATCATCCTTAATCGACTACAAGTCGAATCGATGTAGTCAACCATATTCAAGTTTGCACTGAATATACAAGCATATGATTCCTCATTCTCTAAAGATACTTGAGGGCGTACTAAAATGCTTTTCAATGCACGAATCCGAGATTCGACTACTATTGACTTGTGATAACCTGACTTGCCATTATCCAAGAGAGACTCTTCCCATTTTCTCTTTATCCGGAGATTTAGAGAATCATTCACGAGATGTAAGGTAGGACTACTCTCGTTGAATGTTGCATACGTATGCATGATCATCTTAACCAATAAGGCGGATGGGATAGCCAATGACTCATTCTTGTGAATTTGACCGAATCAAATTCTTAGAATATAGTCCAATTCTCTCATCCAGAGAATCTTGGCGTGTCAGTTTCCGACTTCAGATAGCACACCCATGTCGTTTCCAACCGTTTTAGTGTTATCATTTATGAACACTAATACTACTACTACATTACCAATATTGATATCCAGTCTACGAAAAACTTATCAATATGTTGGTCAAGTCCACATATATTAAAACATGTGACTTTTAAATGACCGAGAGGTTCTCTTAAATCCACAAAGGATATAAGCCATGGCAGGCCTCCTACCAAAGGTTCTTTCTGAATGAATTAAGATATCGTTAGTCTCACAAAAAGTCTTGGGAATCACCCCTATCTTACCTTTGTCACGAATCCGTTATTCATTCTTAGCTAAAACCCTTCTGTTTACGAATGAATTGATTCCGTTGTTCGGCAAGAAAGTCTCGAGGAATCACCCCTATTTTTGCTTTCTAACAAAATCTAGCAAGGCGAGTGGTGAGAGAGTTCAAGGTGCAGTTAACTCTCTGCTTGTCAGTGAATCACTCTATACCACTCAACTTTGCGCCGAAAGTTTAAACTTTCCTATTCATTCGACTCTTTTCCGTGTAGATCCAATTGCTCCCACTGGGCTGAGACACTCGGTGGTTCTACAAGAGGTGAAACAATTGGAGTACCAAAACTCCATTCACGAGGTTAAGGTTTTCAAACCAACCTCTATAATCGAGAATCCTATACAGACCCACCAAGAGCCATAGGTTATCAATCACCCCAAAGATTATAAAGTCCACAAAATCACAATGGGTCAACGGTTAAACCATACTCCCACCGTGTCTTGGGTGGATTGACATTACGATCTAGTAGTATTTATCAATGTAATCACCAACAACTAATGTTGGGCGTGGTACGATTAAATCGAGATAGTAACTACCTTTGGGTAACCGTACTCCGAGGTTTAAGGTCATTTCTTATAGATTCTATCGAAGGCTTGTGACGATTCAACCGTCACTTTACGATCTCAAGAATCTTATAATCAACCTTCACTCGTCTCATTAAGATATTTCACGAACAGTCACAATCTGAACGTATCGCGAAAATCCCCATCCTACCTTCAAGCATTAAATGTTAAATGCCTACATTTACGGATGTGGTGTGAACCGAATTCACTCCTTATCCATAAACTCACTAGCATCTTCTAGGTAGACTTCTCGGTTTACATAATAATGTTAACCGTTATTTTGCAAACGAATTATCTTAATCGAGTTTAACAGTGTATTGTAGCACATTAATAACTATATCAGGCAAGTCTATGGTTTCTACCTTAGTGAGAAACATTCCACTATGAGGCAGGCCGAGCATCAGTCCCAAGACTATGCGATAGCCTATTTCTGAGCATGGAATACTCTATTCTCTGCTAAAATCAGAGACACCTCCTCGTATTCTTTTGATAAACCAACAAGTGTTTTGAGTAGTTATCAGACAGAATGTCACCACTCAAAATCTCCCACTAGCTTGTATCTCTCACTAGACCCCGAAGGTCACGGTGAACAAGCTATGTTACCCCTTCAAATCTATTACCCTTTCCCGATTGAAAAGAAACTTAGTCATTGTTCCTTTGAGATAGTTTTCCTAGACTGGGAGATAGGAATCACCCTTAGCCAGTCGTGAGGTCTTTTCTCTAGGATATATGCACTAATTAATAGATATTGAAAGGTTGTTTATCTTAATACGAAACCTTTTACCTATAATAGTTTAAGGCGTGTTACTTATACATTTTCAACATTTCTTAGTGGTTACGACTTTATCAAACAAAAGTCCGAGTCTCGGATTCTTACTACAAATGTCATATTCACTTTCTATGAGGCAACAATATATCGAGTTGAAAGTGAATCCATTTGCTTCAATGAATCAAAAAAGCAGAAAAAATAAATTTTCTGTGATATTCAAGGATAGAATCCAAATTCATTTCCTTATATTACTCCCACTATTGTAGTATAAAATTGCGCCCGTTGTTACTCTATTAATCGTTAATGCACAACTTCCTTGTTCTTCCAAAGAACTAAGCTATCGAGTCAAGTTACTCGGTTATGAAAGTCGCTAAGATTCATTGGTTAGTGATCCAAATCACTTTCCTTATCCTATACTTTCTTTAATTAATGTTTCGTTTAGCCTCAAAACTTGATTAAGATGATTAACACTTATAGACATTCTTTCCCATTCTTAACTTTCCTTAAAAGGAAATAGTCTTGAACTAGCGCGAGTTCGTATGAGTAGACTCGTGAACTGTGGGATGTCTAATGAAAGCGTTACCCAGTGGGACTAATTTTCTAAATTAGAAAAACATAAGACAAAAGCTTCCACTAGTTTATCGGTTCCAAATACCGTCTAACTAAATGACACTTTAATTTATGATTCTCCAATTTTTCTATTAGAAAATTTCTTGTGTAGACACTACACCATTAAAATTCACTAGAAGAATTTTATCGTCCCAATCATCTTTCAAACTGACTACGGTTGTCTCTCGTTCTACACGAGTGACAGCAGTGACATGCCTATTTACGTCACTTAAGTTTTGAAGGCTTCAAGAGAAATATCTCTTCCAAAAAATTAATCGCATGTGAGATTAATAAATACAACGTTCTAGTTACTTACCACTTTTTAACGAAGTCATTACTAGTCAATTTTACACTAGCAGTCTAGCACCTTAGCGAGATATATATAACAGTTGTAAATAAAATTGACAGAAAATAAATCCAAATCATACACTACTAAAATTTTAGGAACATAAACTAAGTACTTATAGTCTATCATACCGTTCCAAGGATTTAATCTAAAGCCTCAGTGCCGCCTTAGGGTAGGTCAAAGAGGTTTCGATTAATATTGAAGATTAGATTGAGAATCGAACATCTCATTTGTGATCGTCAATCACCTTTCCTTTTTCAGCCAAGGTACTACCAAAAATACCCTTTATGAGTGTGACCTCTTGTCTCGAGATTTTTAGGTAGACCCCCAGTGTGCCGCTTAGGGTCGGTCGGTGACCCGACAGTACCCAAAATCCTATCCTTTGGAGACCAAGCCTTGAATTTTGATAGCGGTGAAGGCCTTCCTTAGGAGGCCGGTCCCAGCCGACGCGGCGTCACCATTCTCTCACGTTGCTTGTGTCAACATAGAGGCCGTGGGGTCGGTTGTCGCCTCTCCGCTCCCACTCAATATTTTGAAAAAGTAGTGGGTTTCTTGATCACGTTTTGGACTTGATGTTACATTAAGGAACAATAAATCATAGGCCCGAGTGTTGTCGGTTATGTGGGCTAGCCCACCCGACCTATTCGTTAGAACATATGTGGCCGTCGGACGGGTCAAGACTAGGAGAGGTCCGTTGAGCCGTAGTGGCTCTTCGGATGGCTCGATATTGCCGGACCCGGTGCAAACGCCACACGTGGAGGTGAAGTCGATTGAGCCGTAGCTCTTGTTGACCACCCAACCGTGGTTAAACCACTTTCGAACCTGTTTGCCCGTGATTATCCAATCCTTAAACATCAAACTTTCACGTAGACACTCTGGAACAAAAACATAATCTCGTCTTAGGTAAGGTGGAATTCACCGAGAATCCAACACCTTAATCACGAGGTTTCGGGATTTTACTCCTTATGCTTTCGCAGAGTGGGATTCACCGAGAATCCATCACCCAACCTCGACGATTGAAAAACCCGTGTTCCTCGGTTTTACCTAATTAGTTTCTAATTATTATCAAACAATTAATTAAAACTAATCGTGTGTTTTATACATGCCTAACTAATTCCTCGAATTAATTTCTACATGTATGCATATGGAGTGGAATTCATGATATGATGCATGTCATGGAAATTTTCCGGTTCTACTCATACAATCTACACATGCATACTAGGGCGGAAAATAAACACCGAGATGGACCGTTGGCACCCCCGTAACTAATCTATTCGAAAAATAAATTAAAACTCTAATCTGCAGCTGTTAAGAATCTTCGACGATCGGCATAACAAACGAAATTGGATCGGGACGAAACTTTCCAGATCTGATCTTCATTCTTCGGACTTCAAGATGGACGGTCGGATCGGAGCTTTGACTTGTCAATCTTCCTCAGTGAGCCGCCCAACTTGCTGCTGAAACAGACTCTTACAGCAGCGCATCATATACTTCCTGAGGCCGATCGGGGATCAAGATTAATCCCGATCGTCCTGAAAATTTTATCTCACGTCTAAAACTCCATGATTATCGATATGACTGGTCGGATATTCGTTTCAACGGTCTAATACTTTCCAGAAAATCGAGGAAGTCACAGTTAGCGTTTCTGTGAATCCTGCATTTTTCTGTTACAGCTGCCTCTTCTCATCAACGAACGGACATCCAAACGGACTGTGATCGACGCCAAATTTTGTGGGATTGTTCATCAACTTCCAATCTTGATTCTGACCGGAGGGATCTTCGTTTTAACGGCTCAAACAACGGAAAAAACGAAAAGACTATACAGCTACTGTACATATCTATTTTCTGGAAATTAAACTTGCAATAAAAATAAATTACATAATTTCCTATACTCATATGAACGAATTTTCATCGTTTATATGAGTTTACAATAGATCTAACGGGTAAACAATGTCAACCCCAATCCATCTCTTCAACCATAACAATTTTAATCATAATCAATGCATAATTATAAGTAAAAATTACCTACATGCAATTCCACTCCATTAAATCGTTTAACTATGACTATGACTATATAAATCGTGGAACCTGGCTCTGCTACCACATGAAGGATGTAGGTTCTTAGATCTAAACGAGTTAGATCTATGCGCAGCGGATGGATCACGACTTATATGACACAATTCATAATTAAAGGATTTAAACAACTACAAGGGGGTTAAGAACGTGTTACCAATAACGGGAAGAGTCGCCTTGATCTTCCGATGTGTTCTCCAAACGGCGGTTGGTGGACACCCTTCTTGATACACGAACCTCCTTGATATGCAACACCAAGAAAAAAACTTGGAGTTTTTCTTCTTCTAAAGACCCAAGACAAGAAAAATAATCTTTTCTCTCTTTTATGATGATGGTGGTCGAAATTTTCCTTCTCATTAAGACTTGGGAGAACTCTCTTTATATAGGAGAGTAATCCTTGTCCTCCAAGGATTAAATAATTAAGAGATAATTATTCCATTAATCCTTTATTCCAAATAAAAGATAAATAAAGTGATTATCCCAAACAAATTAGGATAAATCATATTATTATCTAATATTCCATGAATTATCAATTAACAAATAAAAGATAAATCACATGTCAAATAATTATCCAAGAAAACTAATTTCTCCCTAATTAAATGATGATATTGGCGCCACCTTTAGGGTCAAAAAGCCCACATAAAATGTCTTTTATGTGTATTATATTATTTAGCCCATTAAAATAATATCCATGCATATCAATTAATTAGCCCAAATTAATTATCATTGAGGCCCAAATAACAAGATTATTAGTCCGAATTACGAAGCCAGCATCGGGGACCATGGACCTATAACCATTAGCTCCAATAATTAATTATTAAATCGAGCAATAAGTACATTAATTATTAATTACGGGATTACGCCACCATAAACCCGGAACTCTACCGATTATAGATGTATACTTATACTCAACCCATAGAGTGAATAAGCGTCCATTGATATAATCATCACTACATACGGATTAACCCTCCATAGATTGTCCATTACGAGTGGGAAGTCTCCGTGAACCCGACTCGAGAATATCTTATCCTTATTTACCATTAACCCCTCGATGATCAATTAGCACACATATCGACTAGTAGCTAATTAGTCAAATGTGAACTCCGGGATCGATCACTTTCTTAGGGCTAACAAATAAGGGGATCGTGTCTCTACTTCCCAGCAGGAAGGAATGGATTCCATGTCTGTGAAGATCGAACTACTCACTCATCCGGAGATAGTGCCAATGAGAAGTGGCTTGGAACACATATTAAAGTGAACCGTAACTAACACATCAAACACTACCCCAGGACAAGCGGCATCCTCGTGATCACCTCGGGATTAAGGTTGATCCATATATGATCATCTAATGATTTAATAAGATTCCTCGATTACGGAATTATACAGAGAAATTGATTAAATCGGTCCAATCCTATATGAATGCCATCATATATAAATGCCCCACGTAAGTACCCTCTACCGACAAACCGGATAAGACTATCACACCCTAAGGTGTTAGGCGCATTATTGGTGTTTTAATCAAGAGACCCTAAACTCGATTAAGTTCACCACGGACTAACAGCTTAAAATATATCACCACTAACTCAATCCTCACGTGCATGCCATAC
The DNA here is from genome assembly GCA_026214975.1 of Gentiana macrophylla. Lineage (NCBI taxonomy): Eukaryota > Viridiplantae > Streptophyta > Magnoliopsida > Gentianales > Gentianaceae > Gentiana > Gentiana macrophylla. Next base: position 87,180,520 of record CM047805.1, on the reverse strand, counting down.
AATCGAAAGTTAAGCGGTTACATCTGAGATATACTTAGGGTTTGCAAAGATGTATTACTTTACAAGCACAAAGCAAGTAATAAGTTGAGATAAAATCTGTCATCCATTGTTAAAAACAATTACACAAATTGTCTTTCGGGCACTACACCTAACACGTTATTGGACTATTTTCAGGTTACGAGAATTGGGCCAAGCATTTGGACGAATTATGGATCGGACTTGATGAGGAATGGGGCCTAGGGTGTTCCAGAACCATCAGCTAAGTCGGCAAGAGAAAAAAGTCCGAATTTGCCCTCGAAGTTGCGTTGAGGGCAGCCGCAATTGCGAAGGATCCAGAAGCCTCTGGAAATGCGTTTCTGGGACAAAGGGTAGCTCTAGGGCTAGTTAAGTTGGTTTATTCACCTATAAATAAGAGGCACCAGCCTTAGTTTTCAATGTACAATTTTCTCAAGACAATTACACTATGCAATAAAAGACTTTCTTTCTTTTTATTTATTTTATAAGTTCTAGTCACGGATCCGACGGATTCACCTCCTAGGGAGATATCTGCGGAGGATCTACGCTCGTCTTCGAGGTATGATTTTCTGTCTTTATCTAGATGTAAATATGTCATTGTAATTGTGTGATTAGTATGCTTTGATTGTTTAATTAGGTTTTAATTATGCAGTAGTTAGTTTATTTACCCCATTTAAGTATAGATCTGATTCGTTGGTGAAGAAATCATGAAACAGTGGTTGCGCTCTTTAGATCTGCTATGGTCTTTATCGCTAGATCTAAATACCTAGTAAAACCTAGTTCATAATAATCGGCGCCAGTTACATCTGATCGACAGATTTAATTTACATGTTAATAGCCTGATCAACTGTTTGCATGTTATCGTAAATTAGCATGAAGGACTTACAAGGTGAAGTGCTAGTTAGGAAATGGTCTTGATCGATCCTTAGGAACGTGCTAGTCAATCCATGATAGCTGCTTAGGGAGGTCCTCGGTAGCCGGCTATTCCTAGATCTTATTGCATATGAATTAATACAACCAACGAAAGAGGTTAATTGCATATAGGTACCTACTGTCCATCCCATGGAAGTAGCGTAATATTAGGGGATAGCACCCGTAGTTGTTGAAGATCTAAAGTTCACCATGGGTATCAATGCATAGATTGGGGAAAATAACTAATGACTCGTAATTAGGAACTAATACATTAAAACTCATTGTTTTGGATTGATGTTTAATTGATCTTGTGATTGATGTCTACCACTATCAACTTCTTTGCACCATTGTTGGTCGTTGACCGCCCTTGTTGTTCTTGATTTTGGTTAATTGGCATTTTTATGAACCTTTGTGGATTCGACACCCTTGCTACACCGTTCACTATACTACCGATAGACCTAGTACTCTTGCTAGTAGTTCGTGATTTCACATCCATGACGCATCAAGGTTTTTGGTGTTGTTGTCGGGGATTCATGTCAAAAATACATTTTATACAAAATAAAGAACTTGTATATATTCTGTTTCATGTAAATTATTTTGTTTTCTGTTCATCGAGTCTGTTTTGTAGTCTGTGAATATTTGAGTCATAACAGGTTATGTTCTGTTTGTTTCTGGAAGATTTGGCCTCAGAATTGCGAGAGATACTCCCGCAATTGTGGAGTTCTGGGAATAAACATGATCGTTTCTATTCGGTCAAAGTCGAGTCAATAGTCAGAGTCTGTATATTTTCGAGTCTGCCAAGCGAGTGTAACAGACACCGAGACAAGTAACTAACTGTTTCTTTTCTTTTTATTTTGTCATGTGTACAAATGGAGATCAAAGCGAGAAGGATAGAGACAAGGAGATTTCACCTTTGGAAGATCCAGACGAGACGATGGTAGAAAAAAAAGGAGTGAATGGACAGCCGAACGGTGTGAATGCAGAGAACGGTGCTAATAGAGAAAGAGCATGAGTTGTACCTGAAGAAAGAAGCATATTACAGAGCTATACACTACCGACGATTGGGCAGTTTATGCCAGCAATTATTACAGAGCTATACACTTCCCTTGAATGCTACACGGCGTGATCCGGCTGAATTCCGGTTGGAGCCGGATACATGACAGAAGTGAAGATTCTCCTTTTGATGCTTAGATTGCTTCCCTATCACTCTTTAGGCTTTAACATCTCCCAAGATTCAAGATCCAAGCCTCGGTATCTGTGCTACAATACAAACACACGAAGACACCATGGGTAAATCCGATAACAAAATTAGGCTAATAAGCCTCAAAGTATGCCAAAATGATTACTTTTTCTAATACTTACTATATACAAAAGGTGGTCTAAATCATCACAATATTTTATTAATTGATACAAAAACATCACTAAATGCTCAAGAAATAAGAATAAAACATAGTAAAATGCATCATCTGGTTGACTTACATCAAGTAGTACCAGCTAAATAATCAAAAATATGGAAAGCTGACCTTCGACAACCAAGTGAAATGCAAGCAGCAAAGTGAAATAAGTCAAGTGATCAATGTCTAATAGCAACGTAGTTACTTCACTATTGAAGTAACAATGAAGGCAATAGAGTAACAGAGCAACAAATCAATGAAATTGAATAGCAGAGTAAAGGAAAGTCAACAAAGTCAAGTGAGCAATCTTTGATCAATCAAAAAGTGTAAAATATAAAGGATCACAACATTAATTGCAGAATCAATCAAGAACGGATTTTATGATGAATGTTTGACTAAAACCCGGACCAGACTGCCCGCAGCAGCACGTGGCAACACGTGCTTGAGAGATTGTTCTAGAATGTGTTCAAACCTCAGGAACTGGGTCCATGCATCCTCGCACTAGCGAAGGAATCCTCGCAATTGCGAAACCTTTTTCCTTCTAGATTCCATCAGGCTCTGATCCTGTTTACTCCTTCACTTGATCCTTGACAAGTATCACTCCATGTTGATTCCCCTTATCCATTTTCCTTTCTCTTTGTCTTTTCTCCAACTCTATCCTAACCCACTTCACCGGACTGACCAATGAATAAAAAAAACCTTCCCTCTATCCGTTTGTGATTATCCTCGGGATACAGCAGGATAAAAAAGCTCGTTGCTCCTTCTGGCTATTTTTATTTGACTCTATCTATGGGAATGAGAAGTAGTTCTGAATTTCAAGTCACCAGCTCCACTTTTCTTCTGACTCATACTCAGTCAGATTCTCAGGCTTTAACCCGCCAAACTTGCACTCGTGATACTTTAATGGAAGTGTGCCGTCCATCCCTCTCTGTCCATGCTCTTTCTCAGTTTTCAATGCCGAGGAAGAAGCATTCTTCCTTGTTATCCAGGTTGGCACCCTCTCGTGCTTGCTTTATAGGATATTGAGCTTTCTGTCATGCATGCTTGGCTCTCCTGGCTAGTGCACTCATCTTACCTCTTCTACTCCATGATTTTCCTTTAACGCTTAGAGATTCCACTGTATCGTCCTTTAAACCAAAGCTTTCACCGCGCGGTGTGGGCGTCTCCATCTCAAAATGATTATGATTATCCGTTTCCCTTGAGTCAGAAGAAGATATATCATAAACAAGATTACCTCTTCTGAAGTCTTCATACTCCCTTAAGCTTTCTATAATCGCTTTTCTGGTTTTAGCTTCATCTTCTTCCAGCTTTATCCTCTTTATCTTTCTCGTATTGCTCTCTGAATTTCGAGCCTGGATACATTGAGATTGGTGGAACACTCAAAACTAAGCGTCTAGGGAGGCATGGTGCTTTGTTCGGAATCGTCTGTAGAGAATTAAACTGAATAAAAATTAGCAGTGTCCTGCACGTCCTGTATAGGAATTGAAAGAAGACAAAAACACGGTTAGCAAACTTCCGCTTCAGTTGGGTTCAAACTCAACTTTTACGGACCTACTAACTAAAAACAAACAAGGATAAACACAGAAAAACAAGGAAACGATAAGAATTGAGTTTCAAGGTTCGATTTTGTGAAGTGATGCTCACAATTGCGAAGCCTGTTTCCTATTTTCTGATTGTAAAACGATACAGGATGCTGCAGTTATGACTCAAGACTCAAAATAAAAGAAGACGAAATAAAAACAGAAAGTTCTTAGTTAAAGTCATCAAATTCACTATCAATATTGGCCATTGTCCCCAGAAACGGTGCCAAAAACATGATACGCGTGGCACCCCATGAATAACTAGCAAGGGTACTAGGTCAATCGTAGCATAGCTAGGGTGAGTCAAAATGGATACACAGAGACAATGCAACACTGATAGGGAATACGTTAACTAATTAAGAACACACAGAGTGGTCTAGGACCAACATAAAGACAGGAAAGGAATCGGCTTCTCCCCTCCTTACCGATCTCCTAACTTGGTGTAATTAATCGCTATGTTTACTTTTCGCCGTAATTCCCCGATTCAACCATATATTTTATATCATTTTCAGCTACAGGTGCAATCTCCTATCCTTATTTACTTTCATAGGACGGACAGTAAACGTCTATGTGCAGTTAACAACCTTCGTTGGTTGTATTAACCCACATGGAATAGGTTCTATAAAGTGCCAGCTCAAGACCGAGAACCTCCTTAAGCATCTATCGTGGATTGACTAGCATGTTCCTTGGGATTGATCCAGACTATGTCCAAACTAATACTTCACCTTGTAAGTCCTTCATGTTAATTTACGAGTACAATAAGTAGATTAGCTAGATGTAACCTACTGTTAATTAAACCTGTCGATCTATGTAGCTGATGCTGAATCTCAAGATTTAAGCTGACCTAATTTTCCTCGCACCTGTGATATAGACCATCGCAACTGCGAGTGTGGCGGTTCCTACTCCTAGAATATCATAGTTCCGTTCTAATTAATTCTGGTAAATTACGGTTCTTATAAACATTCAGATTAATTACATCGCGTAAATCAAAGATAATCTACCATTATAAAAACATATTGGAATGTTCAAAGCTTTAAACCTTTATCGATGGCGGATCTAGTTCGATCGACTCAAGCTAGTCGACGTCTTGGAGGAGAAAACCTATGGAAAGAACTCAAAGCAATAATAAAGAGACTATTTCATTTCATAAACTTGATAATGAATTCAGGTATATGTTACAATGGATAGGTACAACCTTTATATAGAGCTGTAAACCGACTTAGACTCGCTAAACCCAAGCTTACTTAATGCATAAACTCGCAACTTCTATTTCGTGTTCCTCATGGTTCAATGATGCGGCTAGGGCATCCGCAGTTGTGGGCCTAACTTTGTCCTTTTCAGCTTCAGCAAACTTCTTCACGGACTTCATTGTCTTGGCCCAATGACATTTGATAGCTCGGATCCATCTTTCCCAGCTCCAGAATAGGGTACACCTGAAAATCACGGGAAATGAGGCAGAACAAAACCATACAGGAGGGATAATTATGTAGATGCGGGATTATTAACCAAGGAACATGCACTAAGCAATCGTCATACATTTCATACAATAATCGAACCATCTCTAGTCAACTGAGCACGATTCGGGGCAAAAACTGGTGTAGTTTATAATACTAAATATGGTGTGATCAATAGCTTAGCCAGTCCTCAAGCTATACACACTCCAACTGAGAATCCAACCAAGTTATTGACACTTTAGGCAAGTGCAAGAACACAACCATGAACTTCAAAGCCTTTTAAGGACTCAGAACATAAAAAAAACTTTGAAAGAATAGAAAATATGGGGTTGTGATGAGAGACAAATTGCCACTCATTATCATGATATTTTACTCCATTTTTGATACCACTGTGATCATTATTGTACCCATTCCAGCCAGTATGTGCTTAGTTTCATCCAAATACGTAGATAGTAAGTATTATATAATACATCATGTTTTGATAGGTTTTGTACATGTTATTGTATCCGAATAGTCGTTTCGGGTTTACGCTTGGTATTTTGGTGATTTGTTGTAAGATTATAGGTTGACCAAGAGCCCGAGTGATGACACATTTTATGCATAAACGCATCTTTTGAGGGCTATAATAGTGTGCTGGAAGCTATCAAATTCAAACGGATCATTTGTCATTACTGCTTCTACTGTAGAATATCTTCAACAGAAATTTGACTCCCTTTAGATTACTTTTATGGAGGATACTTTTTCATGAGAGTTATATATCCGAAAACGAGATTTTTAACGCATCTTGAATCACATCAATCAAAGGTCTACAACTCAAGTTATTGCCATTTTACTTAACCGGTGTGAAGGTTGGTGGGCGCCAGACTATAGTGGCGAACGCCAAACATTGGAAGAAGATGTCAGAGATGTTTTGGTGACAGGTTGGCGTCCGCTAAACGTCGCAGAATGCAGATTTTTCAAACATAAACTCCATTTTGGGCATATTTTACATATCTCCCCAACACCCAACTACACCCCCTCTCTCCAAGCTTGAAGACAACTTCTCCAAGGGCTCTTTTAGTTTAGCCATTAATTCTACTTCTAAACATTGAAGTAACCTTATTTAGACATTTTAAAGGAAAAATTGTGGAAGAATCTTCATCTCTTTGGTGTAATTTCTCCGTGGAAGAATTTTGAGGAATTTATGCATTTATCTTCTTTGAAGTTCTTGCAATCTTGATTTTGTAACTTCTTTTCTTACCTTTAGTGCTTATTTCCTAGTTTTGAAATCCTCAAGTGACATTTGGATTTCATAACCATGGAAGGCTAAACTTTTGCATAGCCAAGATTATGCATTTGTGATAGTTGTTTATCTCTATTAGTTGATTGAGAATGGTTGTGCATTGTTGTTAGAATATTGTGTTTGTTAACTCTCCTTGTTTGATTTTAATGCTTGTTTGTGTCAGATTAGCTACCTAGAATTTTCACACACACACACACACATACATAGATGAGTCCTAGCGGAGATTATTTGTGTTAGAAAAGGGATAGGGAGACTGAAAAGTAAAACCGACCTTAAGTGGAACTCGGTTTCTTATTTGGGGTTTATAGTTCACCTATGCAACCTTAGAGCTTCATCATGTTGAATCATTAGTCTAGAGTTCCTTTAGACCAATGAGGAGACATAGAGTAGTTATGGACACTCGTATGAGGGGTAATTGCTAGATTAGAGGTTTGCACCATTAACACTACACTTGATCACTAATGGATGGTTGGTAGGTAGCATTATTCCCATGACACTTTAAGAGATATTGCTTGAACATTGCATTGTCTTGGCTATGCCTTTTTCCATTTAATCACCATTAACATATTTTAGTCTTTACCTTGATTGAGCATTATAGCTTGATCGTAACACCTTTACATTATTGTCTTTTGTTGACATGGACCAAAATAATATAGTCTTCCGGTAATAAACCTCACATCACTATGGGATATGACCTTGACTCGCCCTTACTAGACTATGATTCATCCGGTACACTACTGGTAAGATTGGACACCTAGATAAGGGTGATCAAGTTTTTGGCGCCGTTGCCGGGGATGTTTAACGGTTGATACTTATATTGACATAAAATTTTTGGGATTAAGTTGTTCTTTCCCTATCTTTTCTCTTTATTTCTTTTGTTGGTGATTACCTCTTCGAGGTAAGTCACCATATTGCTTTGATTGTGTTTTTGTTGTTTTAATTTTTTGTAGTAAATTTTATGCAAGAAGGAGAGATGATAAGTAATGCATTGAAAAGCCAAGTACCGGGGAAAGTAAGTGAAAAAGACCCAAATCAAAATCTGAATCTCCTTAAAAATCCAAATGTCTATCCTCCACCACCACCACAAGAACCTTACCCATGAGCTCCCCCACTCCCACAAAATCTACCTCCACAAATTCCACCACCTTCACTTGAACCAAGCACACCAATTACACCACCACCCCAAAAACCCTACTCAATAATTGCCCCACTTCTACAAAATCCACCTCCACCAATTCCTCTACCACCCCAAGAACCATATCCAAATTATCCGAATCTTGATTTGAGCACTCATCCTTATCCACCTATTCCTTAAAATAAAGAAGTTTTCTTTAATAAATTTCAAAGAGAAAATCACCCCAATACTCTCATAGAACCATACTCTTTCAAGAATAGTGTGCATCCTTCGGGTATGAAGTGTACTAACCCGCAGGTACTTGAAGATAATTTTAGAAAAGATGGTGAGTCTTTAACGATGAGGGATCATTCCAAGTGCAAAGTAGATGAGAGAATGGTGACTAATGATGAAAAGTATTTTGAGACGGTGATGGTTCGTGAACCGAGGGCATGAAAGTTGAAGAGTGAGGTCATGAAATGTTTGGACAAATGAAATCCATCCGGAATCAATTGTGGACCATTTTCATTGATAAAGACGAATGCGGTGCTTATGTATGATGCCCCTCCTATGCACTGAAAGGTGAAGGTGAAGATGAAGAAGTCTAGCTATAGACTTTATATTTAGCAACTTTGGGTACATTCTTTCAAATTATTCATTAAGCATTATCTTTCGGTCATTTTTTGTGTGCAAAGTTGTTATGTGCTTACGTGACGTAGTTGTTAGTTAGTATCCATGCACGATTAATCAGTATAAATCCATGTTTCTACTGTATAGCTTCATCACGTCGAGAAAATGATGTTAAACAAAAGCGCTACCGAAAGGCGCCCGAAAAAGTTTGGTATAAAATTTTTGCTCTTTTTCGAAATCGGGTGTGGCCGATGATCCTTTTGTCTCTACATTTTGGTTGATACTTTGCTCGTACTAGGGATTGCTTCTCATTTCATTGGCTGTCTTTTTTGTTCACACCCACCCTCCCTTTATAGCATCCCGGTACTTGTTTTGACTCGTTTTGGTACGCCATTGCTTTCCCAACCACTTCTTTACCCTCACTATGCATTGAGGACGTCGAAAGTTCATAATTGGGGAGTGGTGTCAGGGTTGGTCTAGCAATGGCATTAATGCTTATTTTTGTATGTGAAAAATCCTTAGTTTTTTAAATCTTTTTTGAGCATTATCTAGTTGACTAAAATAACATGTATAAGGCATATATTTCATGGATTTAAAGATGTAATTATCAATTTGGATTTGTGTAACCAATGTGAACCGTAAGTTCACTTTAACCCCAAATCTATTTGTGTAACATGAATACCTCGTGCACGTATAGTCTCAATCTTTTGTTTACATGCAAATTTTGTATGATATCATGTGAGCATGCTTCAAGAAATAAGAACATAGGCTTGATATCCTTTCGAGGCGAAATATAAAGGTGTTTAGAGTCAAAGGTAGGGATGACGGTCCTGGCGCTTCTTTGACCCGACCACAACCAAATGGAATTCCCATACGTATTTTTCCACGAATCCCCATCTTAGCCTTTGTAGAGTAGTGAGACTCCACTTGAAACTAGCCATTCGTTTATAATCTTATTATAATCTGACCCTTAGCCCAATTTTGGTCAATATTTCCTTGATGTCACCGCAAGTTTAGCAAGTTTCTATGTAGTGATAGTAGTGACAACATTTGAGTCAAGTTAAGAGTTGGATGATGTGTTTGACTTAAGGATGAGGTGGTATCTAAGCATGTTCGAAGGCCCGTTGGTGCATTTTTCTAAAAAAAGTTAAAGTCTACAAATAAATGGAAAGTCATGTTGAAGGAAAAATCATCAAGTTCAAGTAACCAAAGTTTGGGAAAGCTCAAGTCAATTGAAGTGGTATCTTATCACATATGTTTATTGTTGAAAAGATGTCATTGACAATTATGCGAAGGATTTGGAGATACCAACTCAAAGTTTTTGCAAAACGAAGGTGTAGATTCTTGCTATCTTGCATATGTTCATCTTGTTATATCCATTTATCCCTTCGATTAGTGATGAGAGTCAACTTTGCTATAATTTCGTGTGCATTTTACCTCCTATTTGTAGCCTATTAGATGTAATTTTGGGGTAGTTAAGTGTTTTTTATAGGCACGTTTCACCATGAGTTGAATCACGTGACGATAAGACGTTTACGTCGAAAATCTCGATATTTTTGGGTGATTTGTGTGTATTTTATTGGTGTTTGTCATGCTTGGGAATGTGGTTTATTTTTATTACAGGTATGGCGTGATAGAGGGCATGACGAGGATCGCAACAGTACGAAAATCGTCTAAAACGGAGTTCGTATGAGAAAATGATGCGAGACTCAAATTCAAATGTTTGAAAAATTATTATTATCCAACTATCCCGACTTTGGTGTTTAGTGGGAGAGGAGGTCTCAGCACATATCCCTGTTGGAAGTTTTTTTTTATTTATTTTATCATCAGAAAAAAGAAAAGGGAAAAAGAAGAAAGTAAATGGCAGGCGAAAGGAGGGGACATGCATTTAATGAAGTGGGACAATAAAAAGTTGACGTGGCACACACCCATTGGCTTGCAAATTGAAGGACCAATTAATGAGGAGCCAATTTAGTTTATTTTCGTGAATTTTCAGAAGACGGAGGCGGCGAATTTAATTATATATATAGCCACTTAGGTCAAATTTCAACATACAGTTTTTACACCAGAATTTTATTTTTTATTTCATCCCTGCCGCCGTTCTCCCCTTAGATTAGAACATATTTTATTTTATTTCTTTTTCTGCAATTCCCTTGAGAACAACAGCACTGTTATTGTTCTTAATTGGCAATTGGTACACAACGAAGTGACGATTCGAGTGGTGGATTGCTACAGTTTCATTTGGTAAATTTTATTCAATCTTTTTATCATGTTTATTATTAATTTCTTCATAAATTTCTGCACTTTTATTATTACCATGAGTAGCTAATTCTATGTGTAGTCGAATTATGTGAAAGCGAGCGAAAACCCTAAGGAGGATGAGATTGAGATTTGTGTAGTGCGTAATATTATGTTTTAACGATTAATCTACGTCCTAAAACTTATTTTAACATCTTTGAATTAGATTGATCACCTAGTTCACTGTCACACACATCGAACTTATAAATGCATTTTGCGGTGAGATGTGGGAAAAGGGGTTTTAGGATCGTTGCGTAGATTCGGCCTAGTTGTTAGGTCCGAACCCAATATAGAGGTTTGTCATCGTTGTTCGAGCGACTCTAGAGCTTAACCATGTTAGGTTAATCGGTTTTCTAAAGGGAGAATTAATTAACTTCACATAGGGTGGTTAGATCGAGTTGTTCAGTCTAATCGCTAGAATTAGGAGTTGGCACCCGTGGATGTCGTTAAACTACATTGGATAGGTAGGTCGGTTAAGACACGCTCCCTGTTAAGTCATTCCTTAGGGGTAAAAGTAGCTCGTGGGATCATAGTTCGACTATACCCTTTAATACTTAGAAGTAAACACATTAGTATAATCTTTACTTCTACACTAGTATAATATCTCTCCACCACTATTTTGACATGAACTAAGTTCTAAGTCGACTTTGGTACTTAGACATTACTCCCTGTGGATTCGACCTTGACAACACTATACTACCGTTGACCCGATACTCTGTCGGTTAAGGTTAGCGGTTAAGTATTTTGCTATCAATTAGCCAATACCAGAGCCTAAAGTTACAACTAAAAGTCCTACAGGATCTATCTTCATGACTCTGAAGGCCTCGATTAGTGGATATTGGTATCATTTTTAAGCCTATGGATTGGATTTTTCAGTGTTGCATGCATGATTTAATACTTTAGTTGCTTGATAACAATTTTGTGAGACTATTCACACACACACACACACACACTCTCTCTCTCTCTCTCTCTCTCTCTATTACGCACTTAGATTGAGGTTAATGTGTGGTTATGGATCACACGGTTGCATCATCTGGTTGTCCCTTACATCTTATATCTTTATGAATTTGTCCCTCATTCATTTTGTTTTAACGCTTGTTTTGCTCGAGGACGACCAAAATCTAAGTGGGGAGTTGTGATGAGAGACAAATGTCCACTCATTATCATGACATTTTACCCCATTTATGATACCACTGTGAGCATTATTGTACCAATTCGAGCCATTATTTGCTTAGTTTCATCCGAATACATACATATTAACTGATGGTCCCGTGAAAAGGCTAACACAAGTTTAGAGGGGGTGAATAAACTTGTCCTTAAAAACTGGATCTAAAACAAATTAAGTTCAGTTATAAACTTGTGTGGAGTTGAGCTGACTGAGCTGAGTATAAGTTTAACTGACTTATGCTTGAACTGAGTCAACCGGCAGCGGATATAAGTTTTAGCCTTAAACTGATCTTGTTTATCTGTGAAAAAGCTTGTATGTAAAACTGAATTCTGGTGAATGTCAGTTTGTGTACTGTGTGTGTATATAACAATCAGCTCTATATGCTTGAACAAACAATCACAAGTACTGAAATGTAAATAACAATAAGTAAATGCGTAAAGTAAAGTAATAAAAGAATTATAGAGGTTCCAGGTGGTGTAATCCTATCAATCCTCTCTTCTCCTGTGATACGGAGGAAAATTCCACTAGAACTCTTTGAGGTACACGGTTACAAAAATTCCTAAACTGATAGTCCTTGACTAATCCTAGCTTCACTATCTAAACAATCAAAGAACATGTTGAATTGATGCTCTCCAAATGCTTGCACACATTGGTCCTTAGAGGTTTATATTGCCTCTTCTCCAGCTACCACCACAAACACAGTCTACCCTGACTGCAAATACAACTGTCCTTGGCAAATCCTTGACTGGATTGCTTCACAGTCTGAACCTTTGATAAAAATCAAAGTTGGGCTGAGAATCAAGTGAATGATTCTTACTTGTGGTTCTTTAGAGTGTTGGATCTTGATTAAATCTTTGTAGCTTGAACACTTGAAGAATTCTAGTTATGATCTTGTTGAGCACAAAATTGATAGCAATGCAGATGAATAGAACTTGATCTAAAAAATGCATGCAAACTTGAAATGTTGTTCGATGTTTGATCCTTGATGCCAAGTCCTCTGTTTATAGTGTGAGTTCCATCATTCACCCTTCTTGAAATGTAAATCCTTTAGCTATCAAAGGCTATATGTCCGATTTCAGTGACCGTTCTGACATGACAGTCCTTCATCCAATGAGAGTGCTTGATTTGCAACGGTCGAATTCTCTTTCAGATTTTTGGATGTCTTTTAGTACTAAAATTGAGTTGTTTATGAATGATCAGTTTTAAGCTTCAGAAAACTGAGTGAGTCGATTTTCCGCTTAGCGTTAATCGAGTTTTTACTCTTCTTCAAAACTTAGTACTCTATTTTCCATCTGATTCATATTGACTTAATCAGAGTACACCAAAACTTATAAATCATCTAAGATTTCATTGTCCTTATGTATCTTAGGTCTTGATACAAGATCCATAAAGTCAGTTCAGGTAATCACAATCTTGCCTGAATTCTAACCTTATAGTCTCGGCTTTGGTCTTCATAAACTGAGTTTGAACCCTCAATTCCTCATTCTTCAATAACTGAGTCTGTGTCCCTCAGTTATTCACTGAGTTTGTTCCCTCAGCCTTTTGCTTCTAGATAAGCTAACTGAGTTTGTGTCCCTCAGCGAACTTACCTTCTTCAGTTCAGAGTAAACTTCAGTTCTTGGTTTTGATTAACTTCTTCAATTTGCAGTGAGTTATCATTTTTTCTAAAGTATAATCTCAGTTTTCTAGATGATTTACAGTTCCCAGTTTTACGACTCTCTAACTATTACAGTGCTTGTCTGATTCAACCTATACATAGATCAGACTCTAATAAATCCTATACACATTATTTCTAGACATCTTTTAGCTCTTCACTATAACAACTAGTTTCAGCACTTCATCCATGAGGTGTAAACAAGAAAATAAATAAGATGAATCATCATCAAAACTAAAATTTTATTTCTAACATTAACTATTATATAAAATATCATATTTTGATAGGTTTTGTACAGGTTATTGTAACCGGAGTGTCGTTTCGGGTTTACGTTTGGTATTTTGGTGATTTATTGCAGGATTATAGGTTGACCAAGATCCCGGATGATGACACGTTTTGAGCATAAACACATATTTTAAGGGCTAGAAGAGTATGCCGGAAGCTATCAAATTCAAACGGATCATTGCTTCTACTTTTGCATATCTTCAACCGAAATTTGACTCCCTTTCGAGGCATTTTATGGAGCGGACTTATTCACGAGATTTGTAGATCGGGATACAAGAATTCCAACGCATCTTGAATCACATCAATCGGAGGTCTACAACTCAAGTTATATCCATTTACTGAACTACTGTGAAGGTTGGCGGGCACCAGGCTTATAGTGGCGAACGCCAAACGTTGGCAGAAGCTGTCAGAGATATTTTGGCGATAGTTGACGTTTGCCAACTTATAATGGCATCCGCCAAGCGTCTCAGTGTGCAGTTTTTTTGGCTTATAAACTCCATTTTGGGCATATTTTACCATATCTCCCCAACACCCAACTACACCCCACTCTCCAAGCTTGAAGACAACTTCTTCAAGGGCTCTTCTAGCTCAACCTTAGCAATAGTTTAGCCATTAATTCTACTTGTAAACATTGAAGAAACCTTATTTAGATCTGTTAAAGGAAAATTTGTGGAAGAATCTTCATCTCTTTAGTGTAATTTCTTTATGGAAGAACCTTGATGAGTTTATTCATTTATCTTCTTTGAAGTTCTTGCAATCATGATTTGGTAACTTATTTTCTTACTTTTAGTGCTTATTTCATAGTTATGAAATCCTCAAGTGACATTTGAGTTTCATAACCATAGAGGGAAAAGATTTTGCATAGCCAAGATTATGTATTTATGATAGTTGTTTATCTCTATTAGTTGATTGGAAATGGTTGTCCAATGTTCTTAGAATATTGTGTTTGTTAACTCTCCTTATTTGATTAATTTGAAAGCTTGTTTGTGTTAGATTAGCTATCTAGCACTTGCACACACACACACACACACACACACACACACACACACACACACACACACACACTTTAGACGAGTCCTAGCGGAGATTCTTTCTGTGGGAAATGGGATAGGGAAACCGAAAGGTAAAACCAACCTTAATTGGATTTCAGTTTCTTATTTGGGGTTTATAGCTCACCTATGCAACCTTAGAGCTTCATCATGTTGAATTATTAGGTCTAGAGTTCCTTTAGACTAAGGAGGAGACATAGAGTAATTACGGACACTCGTATGAGGGGTAATTGCTAGATTAGAGGTTGCGCCGTTAACACTACACTTGATCACTAATAGATGGTTGCTAGGTAGCATCATTCCCATTACACTATAAGAGATATTGCTTGAACATTGCATTGTCTTTGCTAGGCCTTTTTCCATTTAAACACCATTAACGTATTTTAGTCCTTACCTTGATTGAGCATTATATCTTGATCGCAACACCTCTACATTATTGTTTTTTGTTGACTTGGACCAAAAGAATATATAGTGTTTCGGTACATAACCTCACATCCCCGTGAGATATGACCTTGACTCATCCTTACTAAACTACGATTGACCCGATACACTGTCGGTAAGATTGGACACCTAGAAAAGGCCGATCAGATTGCTTGTATTCAACTGATCCAATCATTGTTGATGTGTAGAGGTGAAGTGCTCTAAACCCTACTAGTGTGAAACCAAAATTTAAATTTGAACAGAGGCACATGTGATACATCCGGCAAACGCAAGTTAAGTATGGTTACGAGTGTATCAACATGTATTTCCAGTCTAGGTGCCGATAGGCAAATGATTTACAGGAAATAAACATGTGGATGACATTGAAGTTTAAACAATGCCTTTCATACCATTAGAGATTCCAAAGTTTTCTACTTTACACAAAGTCACTGGACCGGATTCAGCCACTAGTTCAACCAGGACACATCAAGTAGCAAGCACACATAAATTTGGTTGAATTAAGGGTTGAATTGACTAACCCATAGACAGGCTAGGCCAAGGTTTGGATAAAACCCGGTCTAACTACTTATTTGGGGCATTATAGGGCATAAGCCCTCAGCATGAGACTCGAACCAACCATTATTGGGTTAATGAACCCTAGGTTAAACCGAAATAACCCACTGAGGAGGTCAAGCCTCTTTACCTGTGCGGTTTGGGTGGAGATTCACCAAACCGGGAAGATTTTCATAACGTGACTGAAATTTAAGAGCCCCACCTTGTCAATACTCCAATCTTTGATTGGTAGAGTTGTGATTGAATCCAAAGTAGCGATCTTTCGCAATAACTCCATGAATCTTCAGTCAAGATTGCACCTTTGTCAAGGCCATAACGTTTAAAACGTGTTTTCTCCGCATATAAGGCACAAAGAGGCAAACAGGGCAGATATACAATTTGAATTAGTGAAACATCAAGGATATTAACAAATAAGGAAGGAATCAACATGTATTAATAGCCAAGAACGTCAACCTTCGAAAATGAGGAGTAGTGGTTGCTGGAAAGTCGAGTAGCCTTCACAAATCATGTTTCTATGTTGCTTCGATCTTCAATTTGCATGAGGGAAAATGAAATAGGAAGCTAGTAGATTTCGAAGAAGGAACATCATCCCAGAAATCATGGGATTCGAGGAGTTGAGCAATGAATATGGGAGATAAGAGGATTTTCCGGGGAGTAGCCGTTTTAGGGTTGCACAAAGACGGAAAATGATTTAGGGTTATAAGATTTCCGGGTTATAGGGGTTTTATAGTGGTTATAGGATTTAGGGTTATAGATTTCGGGTCGTGGTTATTGGATGTTGGTAAATGCAGACCGAGAGATATTGGGCCAAGTCAGAAACTCGGCTAGATGATATAAGGCTTGCCAGATTGTTTATTTAATCGGATCGAATTATGTTAATTATTTAATTATCTAAATATTATTAAAATAAATTTTATAGAATATTCTAATTAGTAAATAATTAATTTGATTGATCCAATCATTTCCTGCAAAACAAAAATAAGACAAGGGGTGCCATATAATGTAAGCTTTAATTGCTTCATGGCCGCTTAGTGCGAGGACAAAATAGTCAATTAACACATAAGGGGTATTTTGGTAAATTAATCAAACTTAATTTCAACTAGGGCTCATTTTCCAAAGAATTCAATGGCTTGATCATTACCGTCGAATTATGCATTCCCACCCAAAGACTTCCTTATTTTGGTGTGACAATCTAAGTGCACAATCTTTGGCTTACAATCCCGTGTCTCACAACCGCACCAAACACATAGACATTGACATTCACTCTATCAGGGACAAAATTATGCAAGGGTTCATCGATGTTCAGCATATCCCTTCAGAAGACCAAATTGCATATTGCTTCACCAAGCCGCTTTCTATCACCAAATTTGCTAATTTCAGAGACAAACTATGTCTCGGATTTTATGCAATGAAAAATAAACAAGTAATAAAATAAATCCGGTTTACCCCAAGTGCAGGGATCGTAGTATAGAGGTTAATACCGGAGTCGATCTCAGGGAATCGAGGTTGTTTATCTAGTTTGTTAATTCTCCTAAAATTTGTTACCATTATTATTAAAGCCTAAAATAACAATACGAAAAGATAAACTGGACAGAGGATTGTCAGTCCAAAACTAGGAAAGATCGTTGCGGACATAACTAAACTATAAACGAGAAAAACAATAAAACTCATAAAAGCATGATAATGACTATAGCGATTAAACATAGAACAAGCAATGATCCACCATCCCGCAACCCTTAATTTCCTCTCTAGATTATCTTATGATGATTTAACAAAGATGTGATTCACCTATCAAAGGTATGAACTCCTAATCTCTTAGAAAAGTTCGCGTATCAATCTTTCATCTCTCGATCTTAAAGATTAATGCTATCAAACCAAGGTGCAAGATTTCTAATCTAACAATCTAGATATTCAACCTAATCAACACTCGTTACTTATAGGTTAAAAATCCAATCTTTCCTATGGTGATCTAGGTTTACACCGACTCTCGTCACATAGTAAACATCAATAGCAAAACATCTCTCGATTTAAATTTGCATAACACATAATCATAGAAAAGAAACAACTTAATTAAAACTCACGAAATCATCCAAAGAAAGAAATCAAAACGCTGCTGAAAAGTTTCACATGCTCGCCCCAAGTTTGATTAGCTTCAAGCCATCCTCATGGATCGAAAGGAAAACGAAACAAAATAAATAAACTAATCTAACCCTCGGTCGACCAAGCACCAAGGCTTGGCCGACCGAGCACAACTCGGCTTCAGAATTTAGGGTTTTCTGCGGCTGCAGTCGATATAATATTTTAGGGTTGAAATAATGCGGCTATATATAGAAAACTAGGTCGGTTATGCTTAAGTCGGCCGTGGACGCCCGTCCATTCCTTCTGGACGCTCGTTCAGTTGCTTTGAAATCTTCGAGTCGGGCCAATCTGGATCAGACGCCCGTCCTATGCAATTCTGGACGCCCGTTCACTGAAAATCTGAACATCCTGAATCAAAAGCTCCTCTTGGACGCCCGTCTGAAAAGGTGAACGCCCGTCCAGGGAACTTCTTGAACTCTCTGAATCGATTTTCCTGCTCTTGGGCGCTTCGTTCAATGGGTGCTCGACGCTTGATTCATCAAATATCTCAAGACTCTGTACTGATTTTGCACCTCTGGACGCCCGTTCACTTGATCAAACGCCCGTCCAATCGAAAGAACTCAGACGCACGTTCGATGTGATCCAAATTAAATCTTCAACTCTATCTCTTTCTTCTAGCCAATTCCATCCTTATCTCTTTCTCATCAATTAAATCCGACTTGATCATCTTTTGAATCGAAAATATGCATCTACAAGTCATTAAAACATCGCAAAAATGTAATATAATCCAAATAAACATAAAACCATCATTAATACACATAATTTAGCCAATTTTGCGAATAATTCATTTAAAACTTCACGTACTCAATAAATCAATTAAACACTCATTTTCTATGCAAATAATACAAATATGGAGGAAATTGTTATAAAATATATCAGAATAAATCGTATAAAATCACCATAAACAAACTACAAGTGGTCAAGACTCAAGACTCCTTTTCGTTTGAGGGGGATGTTAGAGTATACGGGTAGTTCTGTCATTGCACAATCATATTAGGTGGCATCTTATCTTCTAGTGTGTGCTGTCATGTAGAACAAGAATAATCTAGTACCAAATCTAGCTAAGATACTGTGGCCGTTAGTAAGAGTAGTTGATATAACTTATAAGGTTGTAATCCTATTCTGTGAAAATTAATGGAATCATTATCTAAAATATGAGCATGTTCTTTAAAATAACATGATGTTTCTATAAACAGGAGTCTTATTCTTAACTCTTCCTACATTCATTTTATCAGTTGCAGCAGCAGCAGCGAATTCGCCTCCATCAGTAGGAAACCCATGTTCATGGATACCGGTGAAACTCGTGCCTTGTATTGTATATCTTCGGGGTGACCTGGTGGCACCTATGGTTGATGATCCGTCCAACATATGTTGTGACGGTTTCAGGTTTATTTATACCAGAGTAAAGACTCGACAAGGTCGAGTAATCATATATATATGCAAATATATCAAACAAGGTCTAAGCTTCGTCCAACTTTATGATCCTAAACGCATCCCTCTTCTCCCCGCAAAGTGTGGCATGCCTTAGATTATACATCCTCCTATCAATTATTACACCAAATGCTCTAAGTACGTATGCAGACACACACACACACGCAGGATATGGCACATGAAGCAATTGAATATTATAGGAGTATTTTTTTTACCTTAACATCTATTTCTTAGCTGAGAAGGGCGTAAATCATTTGTGACTTTTATGGCATATGATTGTGTCATTACAGACTTATAGGTAGATCATTGATCATTTCGTGTTTTTTTTTTTTTTTTTCGCAGGGACATTACGGGTGTAGGAAGAGAGGCAGGAAGCAAGAAAGCTATCCTTCCATGAGGCAGTCCTGATATATATGGTTTTATTACATATTAATGAATACTGAACATCTCTTTTGAGTTATGTTGTTAAAGAATAGAGCATGTTTCGTGGTACCACACTATCAATCCGGAGCGTTAAAATCAGGCTGAGTTGGCTTCTGAACAAGTAGCAAAGGACGATTATCGCTCAGTGCATTGGCTTCTTGTTCGCGCAATGACTTTGCCATTTTCTTCCTACGATGGCATCGCCAAGCCGCTTGTATGAAGCAAGCTGCCCATGTCCTCCATTGTTGTGAGTAGAACCTGAGATTCATTTACGAAATCAACACATGTACACGAATGAATACGAGGTCATCAGTTCAAACATCTCTCTGTTTTTACTTTTACACTATAAATATATATTGTTTAAATAAATATATTAATTATTTACCTCCCTAACGGTTTAAAGAGATGACGGTTATACTTGCCTGAAAGTATGCCGAAGCTGTTTGCTGTGGAGAAGCCTAAACTGGGAAGCAACAAATTTCAAATCATTAGCCTTCAATGCAAAAGCTTCAACATCTGTCACAGCTTCTACTGTTCTTGTTGAACATGGTAAACAACAACAAGAACTCGAATTAAAATGTAAAGCCCATGTAAGAAGCTCTTCACCACAAAAATCACCAGCCACTAGACAAACCGAGTTGATAAAACCATCGTCCACCATTGGTAGTCGTTGTCAAAAGGTTTCCTCTCATTATAAATAACATTTCATCAACAGGATCACCTTCTCTAATTATTATGCTTTTTTCTGTGTATAGAATCGGTTTCAGACGGTCACACAATGCATCCAATAAACGATCATCCATTTTCTCAAACATCGGCACCTGCAAGAAACGAAAAAAAAAAAAAAAAATATTAAGTATAGGGTTGTAAGTGAATCAAGCCATTTTGTACTCAAATCAGTAAAGATGATGTTGGACATGATTTGATTTTATTTTCGAGTTTACTCTCAAATTGCTGATAGCATAATTTTGGTATATAAATATTAGTAGAGAGTGTGACTAATATAACTAACTCTGGTTAATAAAGCCCAACAGAGATGACGATTAATGTCCCTTCTCAAATCCTTTTGAAGATTTCCAATAAGAAAATTTTGATCAACACCAAGTGTCTGCTGCCATTTATACTGTTCATAACGCCTTATTCTTTCTTTTAATTTCTCCGGGAGCATACGGTTTGACATCCATTGCTCTGTATCTTGCCTTTTCACTCTCATTTCTTTTACTCTTACTGTTATTGACTGCAGATACTTCTGTTGTATATATATATATATATAGCAACATGAATCAAACAATATAGTTACACAGACACAAAAAGAGATAAAGATTACGGTTTTTAACTGTGATATATGAGTATTTAAACAAACCTGCATGTTTCCGATTAACAATGAAAATAAAACCAGACCGATTATGGAGATGAAGATCGCGAAGAGATTCTCCCATACAAAATCACTTGTCTTTAGGTTCTGCCCCAGGGAACCTTTAACCTAAACAATATTTAAGCAAGAAGTTTGCTTTTCTTTGTTTTGTTTTTTTTTTTTTTTTTTTTTTTGTTTGGTTTTTATGTAAAAATACTTTGCGAGTATTACTACATGTATGGCACAAAATATGTAATTCCTTATTCAAATTATGTGCTGTAGAGTTTCTGAGGTTTGTGCTCTGAACAAAGACTATGTAAAATGGATACAGCAATGTTTAAGTCTATGAAAACGGCTCAGACAGGGCGTTTTTTTTTGGTAAATACAGGGCAAATGTGTCGCTAAAAATCTTTTTAGCGACACATTTGCCCTGTATTTACCAAAAAAAACGCCCTATCCATACCAGCTGCCTATGAAAACAAAGAATATATATATATATTAAAAGAAAATTAATAAAGCAAGAAGATGTACAAACCTCAAATTTCGCAATCCCCACCAGAAACAGTAAACAAATTTCTGTAAACAGTCTCTCTTTTCAACAATACGAGATCGAAGAGCATCGAGGAATATCCCAAAATCAAATTGTGTATGGCTTTTTATTTCGTTTTGATCAAGGAGAGGACAAGAAGAATTCAGAAACGAATAGTCTTCTCCCGTACGATGAAATCCGCAATAAAGTATGTCAGCATCAAAGTTACGTTCTTTGCATGCAATTTGCCAGCATTTTTCTTGACGTTCTATACTGAACAGATACCAAAAAGATCCTAGTACCTGCATAATTAATCAGATTACAATTGTTATTTGTAAAATAATAAATCTGATGCCAATGCTGTAATACTAAATAAAAAAAATACAGGAAAAAAATCACTTACATGGCTTGCCAACATATAATAGAAGAGATTGAAAAAAGCACCAGACCATACACTAAGTGTATATATCCCAGAATTGAGTTTAACTTGTTTGTACAATGGATATATTCTTACAAGTCTAGGAACATACTGAGTGAAAATGGTAATCTGTAACAAGTCTTTTGAAACCAATGAAGTTGGAGCTTTTAACCCTGGAATGATCATCAATATCATTAACTGCACATAATCGAAAACAAAATTTAGTTCAATCCCAAAAAAAAAAGTTAATCTTTGATGCAACTTTGACGGAGGTAAGACTGCACATCGTCACGTGTCATCCTCTCATTGACCAAACATTAAATGAAACTATAACATTAAGGGTCAGGAGCCCCACTTTGAGCCTAAGGGCAGATCTAAACCCTAGGTGAGAGATCGGCCTGATCCGCTTCTCAGTCCACCACTGGTCGGTCAGGACGCAACGGAGCCGGTCAAGGCGCATCGGGCCTCAACAAACTCTAAGCGACTCGACGCAGGTCGACCTGAGTATCTCTTAGATGAAATAGCCCACGTGCATAATCTACAGGATAAACATGGAAAGAATCCTCAGCCATAAAGGCTCTAATCCTCTATTCAAAATATCATGATTATCTCCTGAAATCAAGGGATTGACACGGTATAATTCTATACTTGAGGGATACGAAAATAGAGTCCACACTAGACAAGGCACATGCATGCCTAGGGCAAAGCCCCTCTATATAAACGATCCCAAGAACTATAAAGAGACTTGATTCCTGAATAATTCCAGGATACGTAGGCAACTTGGGATTAAACATCTCAGCCTCAGTCTTAATGACCACAAAACCACCCCCGTCTCACATCTTTTCTAGGTTTTAGTCTTGATTAAAATTGTCACTAGGTAAAACCGGTCCCGGATTTATCATCAGACGATTTCCAGCATCGTCAAACTTGTGTGGATGACATCGATCAAAGACGGAAATTGATCCGTACCGGAGCAAAATTCCCTTGCTTGATTTCATGATTTCCCCCTCAAAGATAGTAAACAAAATGCAAAATTACATATATAGGAAAAGGCATAAGTGCTAGCTATTTATATATACCTGTGGAATGGGAAGAACAGCTAAAATGTCAACAACAAAGTAAGTAGACAAGTATCTTTTTGCAATAGCAGAAAAATCTTCAATCAACTCCCCTCTTCCAAATACTCTTGAAGAAGGAGCATTATATCCGGTACGGAATTGCAAGAATATATGAAACATGTAGAATAAATCCGTCATTGATCGAAGAACACAAGCTATAATCTATAAATCTTTGTCCAAGTCAAGGCACTTCCTTTTGTTGTCAATAACAGGGATGTAAAAGAATAAGGGATCCAATGAAACTGCTATGATACTTGATACTACAAATATTTTATTCCATTGCTGATGAAAAAGTCCATGTGGATCAACAACTTTTCTGTGAGTAATAGTATAGCCCACCAGCTGTCTCCAATATGAAGCCATAATAATATATACAACCTGCAAAATGGTAGAACACCTTAAATATCTTGTAAATTAAGAACTAAATTAGGTACTAGTAGTAGAAATTATGATACTTACATGTACAGATATGCTAACAATCTAATCCCCTGAACTTGAAAATCACATAAAGGCCACATGAATAAACATGTTTGAAGAGATCATGGATATATAATTAATTCAAGAAAATATGTTTTTGCTATACAAAAACCAAGTAAAAAAGCTTACAACTTGCTGATCAAACTGAGCCCAAATGGCTTTAAATCTAGACAAAATAATAATACAATGCATAAAAATAAAAATAAAAACACTTTTGCATGATGAGGTGAAGAAGTAGACAGTAAATGATTAAGAAACTTACTTGAAAAAAAAAGAAGTATATACGATTTTGGAATAAAGGTAATAATATATGGGAAATTTTTAGGTAGTGTGTGTCTACACGTGAGTGCATCTTTACGTGTAAGACAATCGCAGCCACAGCGATCGATCACGTAATTGTTTGTGTGGTGTGTAGCTACGATCCCGCGACTGATTACATTTGCGTGAAGATGTCACTCACGTAGAGTGACACACACTACCTAAAAATTTCCCATAATATATAACTGTCAACTGATGAGACTAAAAAGCTTAAATACCTATAACTTCGGGAAGTTGTCCACAGATAATGAAACAAAGTCAACACCATTAGCCATGGCAGTTTATGGGGGAGGATTTGGTCTTCATTTCTTGCTTTGTCTGCTTGTACAAAGCTTTTTGGTCAATGAAACTAGTGGTTTTTTATATTTTTATTTTTTAATAAAAACATTATCTTATGATGCAACATGTATTTGATAGTTATATAAAGTGGAGATCGAGGTGTGATTAACTAGGTCTTACACGTACACTCACACATATTATGTGTGTCGAGAATACTCTAGAAGAATAGATATTTATGTTATTGTTGTTAAGTATGTTGTGGTAGTAAAGTTATAAGTTGATTAATTTTCAAAAATAAACATTTTCCTCGTTAAAGCTTTTAAAAGTTCTATTATTTTAGAACTACTATTTATACATCATTCTTGTGAGTTTTATAATTATCTGATTACATCATTATTTGTCACACTAACTTGCCATGAAACATATTTGTTTATATCGTATGGCAACCTTTTTTTTATTAATTATTTTGCAGCAATTTAAGAAATAATTAATTAGATATTTAATTAATTATTGTGCCAATTTAATTGGTCAATATTTAATTTAATTATTTGACATTATATATTTTGCTGGACCAAAATAATTACAAGCCCAACAAACTCCTTATTAATTTAAGGGGTTCTAAAGGCACCTCCAAAATTACTTCTGGCACCCATTTAGTGAATATTTTTTCGGACGAAAAAATTGTCGTTGGCACCGGCGTTCCTTGTTGAACACCAACGTCAGTGGGGTCAGCGACAAGAAACGCCGGTGGGAAATCGTGGACTGACGTTTCCTGAGTTTTAACACTTTTACATAAGGAACGTCGGTGGTACTGGTGTTCCTTGTGGAGCACCAATGTCAGTGACACTGACGTTGGTGCTCCCTCACTAACGTTGGTGTAATATTCCGATTTTCAGGAAAGGGCAGACGTGTCTTTTTGCGAAAACGAAATATTAGGTTCGGTTTCCTTTTATTCGGAGTTAAGTATTTTGGACGTTTTATATATATATTCGAGTGTTATATATGTAATTAAGGAATTAATGAGTTTTGTAACCAAGGCGCTTTTGGGGAAAAAGGGTTAATGTGGAATTAGGTATTAAGGGAAATTAATCACCTAATTACTTTTTCGGATTTCACCCCTTCCCCATTACCTTGTGCGACCTTGAGAGGAAAAGAGAGAGAACAAAAGAGTTTTTCATAATCCGGAGAAGAAGAGTTGATCATTTTCGAACCGTGCAAGAATTGGAATCGTTGTGAGGAAGGCTACGCTTTGGTATCTGCTTGGTGGTGTTAAAGCAGCGCTTACTCCGAGTTTGGAGCGCTTGGGGCTGCAAGTTAGAGGTAAGAAAAGTTATCCCTATGATCTCATTCTTTTGAATAAGGTTTAGATGAATTTGTAGGCGGTTTTGGTGCTAGAATGATGTATTGTTGGTTTGAGTTTTGCCTGTAAGTATCATGGCATGTTTAGATACAAGTTTGCTTGTTTCGCGCTTTGCTTTTGCTTTGGTTTTGTTTGAAATACGATCCGGGATTCGAATGATGAAGAATTAGGGTTCTAGTCGAACCCAGGTGGGCGGGCGTCGGTATTCTCGACGGGCGCCCACTTAGGTTCCACCTTGGACGAGCGTCTGGTTGCATTGGACGGGCGTCTCAGTGCTATTTTTACATTCGTGATTGAACTGCTTTGGGTGGACGGGCGTGCTGGTATAGTGGACGGGCGTCCGCTTTTGGACGGGCGCCCAAAGAATGTCCGAGACGGCGCCCATGGCTTAAAACGGACGCCTAGTCGGGTTTTGTCACTATTTCTTTGTGGGTTGTTGTTCAACCTTATAAACATGCTTTAACTACATGAAACCTTTATATATGATATGTTATTATGGTATAAACATAGACAAGCCTGAATTGAGCTTCGATTCGCTCGGCTTAAAACACCGAATGTACTCTTAAAGGAGTTGAAGTTCGGATCCGCCGGAAGAGCATGATAGGTTTGTGCTTTGATGAATTAGATTCATCAATGTCCTGTGGAATGTGCTAGGACTTGTCCGTGTCTAAAGTGGTCTCAGGAAGAGAGTAGTATGTGTGAGGGAGATTATTTGAAAACACTTAGGTCAAGTAGTTAATAACTTAATAAACAACGATGTGACTAGTAAAAGATTAAACAACATGTCTCTCTTGGCTAGGCACCGTGCTAAATCGCGATGCATGTGCTACCTCTGAAGGTGGAGGAACTTCAGTGGAGTCAAAAGACCCTAAGCACGGAGGGACTCACGATGAGGTGTGCGTGCTATCGGAGTCTACCTTTTCTAGACTTCGTGGGTATTGGTGTGATCCACTAATATGTTGCAAAAGAGTGTTCCCAAGGTAGAGGAGCTCAGAGGTCAAAGACCCTAAGTGCAGGGGACTCACTGGTGGGATGCGCAGTAGTGCCCTTGAGTGCGGTTGTAACATAGATAGGTTAAGCTAGAAACATTAGTCACAACATGTTGATGAGCATGAAGTGAACCTTAGATTGAGTCGGTCTCATATAATCAAATAAACGGCTTAAACATCTTCCTTATAATTTCTTTTGATATCATAGCTTCTCTTTCTTTCTAAGTACGTTGTACTTACCTCGAATGCATATTTGTTTTTATGTGTTTGGGGTGAGAAGACGAAACAGTTTACTTTAGGAAGGATTTGACGACGATATTTGAAGACGCTTGTTGGAAGTTCAAGATGTTCCTTTCTGCTTCTCGTTGGTTGTTATTTCAAGACTTTTGAGGTAGACGCTTGGTTTCTTTCTAGACGCTGGATTCTCGTATCGCTTTGGGATTTTCGTACTTTTCCAAATGTAATAATTTACATTTCTACCCTTAGATCCTTTCTACTCTTTAATTTTGAAAAAATTTATACCCGAGTTTTGCTTCCGCTTTGCCTTTAATTTGATACGACGTAGTAGAGGCTTACGATAAAATGAATTTACTTTTGTTTTATACGCGCTTAACGCTTTTTTCCGGATAAGGACTCGTGTCCGGGAACGGGCGTTATAATTGGTATCGAGCTAAGCGTTCTTTAGACTTCCTTTCTTTAAGATAAGTTTCTTTAGATCTTTAGTAACGCCTGGTTTTCTTGATCTTCAAAGATGGTAACGACAAGAAGAGGCGTTCGTGGAGCCGAGAGCTCGTGGGTTAGACAAGGGGGCAGAGAGCCCAAAGGTCTGTAGTAGGGGCGGATTTGTGAGGCGTAATCCTTCGCCTCGCTTGAGTCTTTCACCACCACCCCATACACCCACACCTACACCAAGGTCTCAACAAGAGGTGTCACCAAGGCCGCATCGAACCGCCACCCCGACCACCGCCAAGATACAACTACATTTATGGAGAGCCTGGACAAGCACCTATTCGTGTCACCAGTAGTAGGCGACATTCCACCGATTAGTGTGCCTCCACCAAAGGACTAATGTGTATCCCCACCATCTAGTGCTTACCCTCCAAAGGTATCCTCAAGAAGCAGCCGGTCTTTTACCCTCCTCTTGTAGGTCATGTTCCTCAACCTACAAGCACCACCTTCACCACGCTTTGACCACCAAAGAAGGCGTTGGTCATCCACCCTTTGGTTTTTATCACCCTCAACAAAGACCAGCTTTATCGTGGTACTATCCGTATCAGTGAGCCTCAAGTAATTCCACCTTATCCTCAACATCACAGATCACCGCATGTATCTTTTTGGTTACCCTCCGGTTCACCCACCGCTTAGACCGACTTTGAGCAAGCACCAAATGTGGATTGGTATACAAGATTGAGGAGAAATCGAGTTGAGAACTTCTTTGGTAATGTGGAGCATTCTAAAGCGAGAGGAATGGATAAGAGGATTCGAGAAAGCTTGTAGAAACATACATGTTCCCGAGACAGAGATGGCACAACTAGCGCCGGCTTATGTCGGGAGCAAAGAAGGCATGGATTGATGCCATTCAAAGCAAAGAACGGTAAGGTAACGGATTGGGAAGGGTTCAAGACGATGTTTTATAATGAGTACTTCCCGTTACAGCTTCAAGCAGATAAAGCAAGTCAATTCCTCAAGCACAAGCAAGGTAATAACTGACCGTGTCCCAAAGACACTAATAAATTCAATGAGTTAGGAAGGTTCTATCCGGAATTGATGAAGGTGGAAGAGAGAAAGATGGCCCTTTATAAGGATGGGTTGGCCTACGAGATTCACCGGGCATGCTAGGTTTCACGGCAAGGAATATGGCGAGTTGATGAATAAAGCCTCAAAGTCGAGACTTTCAGAAGAGAGCTACAAAGTGGTTGTCAATAATAAGAGAAATTTTGGGACAAGTCAAGGCGCTTATAGGGAGCGCCACAAAGAAGCGTACCAAGAAGACTACGGCTCCTACAAAGCAATGCCTAAGGCCCCGAATAAAGGCACCACTTTGCCCCAAGTGCAACAGAATCATACAGAGAGTGCAGCAGAGTAAGAACGGTTGTTACGCTTAGGTGAGCAAGGACACTTTTCTAGAGCGTGTCCAAACAGAGGAAACAAGAGTGGTTCGAGCCAAGGTAGCGGGAGAGGCGGCGGCCGAGCCGACCGGGGTTCGAGTTTTTGCAAATGGATGCTAATTTTGTGGAACCAGAGGATGACGTTATTTCAGTGTACCATGTTTTGTTTCATTCCTTTATTAAAATATTTTATGGCATGTTTATTCATGTTGTGATGTATTATGAATGAATGAATGTGCATCTTAGGTAATGATAATGTTAGAAAACCTAGTGGTCAAGGCTTTGTTTGATACGGGAGCGCCAAATACTTTTGTGTCAACCAAGGTAGCTAAGAAGTTGAACTTACCTTCGTAACCTTTAAGAAATACTTTGGAAATAACTACACCGTTAGGGGAAGGTAACAAGGGTAACTAGAATGATACCTCAAGTGGAAGTTCGAGTTGGACCTTATCGATGTAAGAGTGACTTTACGCTTTTGGACTTTTCGATTTTGATGTAATCCTCGGAATAGATTGGCTATCCGAGAATTATGTTCATTTGGATCAGAAAGAGAAGAAAGTGACTTTTAAAATACCCGGAAATCGATAAGACATATCAAGGTATTGTGTACAATCCGAGTAAGAAGCGACATCCGATCATATCAATGTTAAGGCGCAAGAAGGGCTTGTCGGTGGGGTTGTGAAGGCTACTTGTTGTATGCAAAGGGACGGGAACAAGTGAAGCCTAAGTTAGAGGAGACTCCTATAGTGAAGGAATACCCTGAGGTATTTCCGTAAGAGTTACCGGAAACATGCCGGACGTAGAGATAGAGTTTGAGATCCAGCTTGTTACCAGGAGCGGCACCAGCTGCTAAGGCACCCTACGCATGGCACCGGCTGAATTAAAGGAGTTGAAAGCTCAACTTAAAGATATGCTTGAAAGGAACATAATTCAGCCCAAGACTTCGCTCTTGGGGAGCCCCTGCTTTGTTCGTAGAAAGAAGAAGGATGGCGCATGAGAATGTGTATCGACTACAGAGCAATCAACAACCTTACCATCAAGAATAAGTATCCTCTACCAAGGATAGATGACCTGCTTAATCGGCCAAAGGTAAGAAGGTGTTTTCCAAGATCGACTGAGGTCCGGATATCATCAATTGAAGGTTAAGATAGCGTATATACCAAGACGGCTTTCAAGACGAGATATGGACATTATGAGTTCCTTGTCATGCCTTTTGATCTCACTAATGCTCCATCGGCATTTATGGATTTGATGCAATGAGTTTTCATGCCATACTTGGATAAGTTCGTGATAGTGTTCATGTACGATATCCTAGTTTACTCTAAGGATGAGAAAGAACACGAGGAACACTTAAAGATAGTGTTGGACACACCGAGGAAGAATCGCTTGTATGCAAAGTTTTCTAAGTGTGACTTTTGGGTTGGATCGAGTGAGTTTCTTGGGTCATGTCATTTCGGAGATGGCATACAAGTTGATCCGGCAAAGATCGGCAGCTTGATAATTGGCCTAAACCTACCACAGCTTTTGAGGTAAGAAGTTTTCTTGGGTTGGTCGGTTACTACCGGAAGTTCGTGGCAAGACTTTTCAAGATAGCTACTCCACTCACCAGTCGACACGTAAGAATGTGAAATTTGAATGGACTAACGAGTGTGATAGGGCTTTTCATACCTTGAAGAGTAAGTCGACTACGGCACCAAAGTGTTAGCGCCCCGAGATTTTTGATAACTACGATGTCTACACGGATGCTTCGTGACGTGGTTTGGGTTGTGTGTTGATGCAAGGAGGAAAAGTGATAGCTTATGCGTCTAGGCAGCTTGAAGGTGCATGAGAAGAATTACCCGACACATGATCTGTGAGTTGTTGGCGGTAGTATTTGCCTTAAAGACTTGGAGGCATTACTTATATGGAGTTAAAGCAAGGATCTTCACCGACCATAAGAGTTTAAAGTATTTCTTCACACAAGAGAACCCGAATATGAGACAGAGGCGATGGTTAGAGTTCGCTCAGACTATGATTTGATATTCAATACCATCCGGTAAAGCGAATGTAGTGGCGTATGCTCTGAAAGGTGAAACCAAAGGTTTGCGCCTTCCAAAGTTGTCGGTAAAGGCGCGTAGCGTTGTGTGGGCCGGAAATCGTAAACTTTGATCGATTGAAGACCGGCAGCTTTGTGGCACCGCAGTTAGCAAGGTCGAGTTGATGGATGATATACGGGGAAAGCAAGACGAAGACCCGATTTTGTTGGACTTGAAGCGTGTTGTTGCAGAGAGAAGCCTACGGTTGGTTACGTGTTGGATAAGAGTGGAAATCTGTGGTATCGGATCGGCTATGTGTGCCTAATGTTGGCGACTTGAGACAAAGAATTATGGAAGAAGCACATAGGATAGCTTTTGCGGTTCATCCGGTGCTACTAAAATGTACAGAGACTTAAAGGAAAGATTTTGGTGGCCTCGATGAAAGTGGAAATAGCCAAGTTTGTGGCCGAGTGTGATGTATGTCGGAGGTTAAGGCGGAGCATAGAAGACCCGTGTGGAATGCTTAAGCCATTGGATATCCCGGAATGGAAATGGGATAAGATCACAATGGACTTCATCACCGGATTACCTAAGACAAGAGGCGGACACGACGCAATTTGGGTAATTGTGGATAGATTGACCAAATCGCCATTTCTTACCGCATAAGGTTGACATGCCATTAAAGAAGATGACGACACTATATCCGACAATATAGTGAAGCTACACGGAGTTCCAATCTCGATAGTTTCGCATCGTGATTCGAGATTTGTAAGTCGGTTTTGAAGAGCTTGCAAGAAGCCTTCGGGACCAAGTTGGATTTGAGCACGGCTTTTCACCCTCGCATGCATGGACAATCTGAGAGGACCATCCAAACACTCGAGGCATGTTGAGAGCTTGTGTTTTGGAGGTAGGCGGATCATGGGATGATTACTTATCGGTAGTGGAGTTTGCCTACAACAACAGCCTTTCATGCAAGTATAGCATGCCGCCGCTTGAAGCGCTGTATGGGAGAAGATGTCGCACGCCACTGCTTTTGGGATGAAGTCGGGAGAGACAGATTACAGGCCGTAGAGATGGTTGAACAAGAAAAGGAAAGGGTTCAATTGGTCAAGAAGAATATGAAGGCAACAAGACAAAGTAAAAGTTAATATGATGTTAGAAGAAGACCTCTTGAGTTTGAAGTCGGCGATAGAGTTTACCTCCGGCTTCACCGATGAAAGGAGTGAAACGCTTTGGACAAAAAGGAAAGCTAAGACCAAGGTATGTTGGACCTTTGAGATTTTGGAAAGAGTCGGGACGTTAGCTTATAGCTTCAGCTGCCGTAATCAATGTCGAGGGTCCATAATGTGTTTCACGCTTCAATGTTGAAAAAGTGTCCGACGAGGAATGATGTTGAAACTACGGTTGATCCGTAAATTCTACAAGATAATCTTGCTTACGACGAAAGACCTATCGTGATTTTAGACCTAAAAGAAAAGATGATTAAGAGACGGATGATTCCCTTGGTGTTAGTCCAAATGAGCAATCATTTACCCGAGGAAGCAACTTGGGAAGTGGAAAGCGACATGATCAATGAATTCCGAGAGTTTGTTGATTTACTGTGTATGTTCTAGTTTTGAGGACTAAACTCCTTTTAAGGGAAGTGGGGGGAGAATGTAATATTCCGATTTTCGTGAAAGGGCAGACGTGTCTTTTGCGTAAAACGAAATATTAGGTTCGGTTTCTTTATTCGAGAGTTAAGTATTTTGGACGCTTTTATATATATATTCGAGTGTTATATATGTAATTAAGAAATTAATGAGTTTTGTAACCAAGTATGCTTTGGGAAAAAGGGTTAATGTGGAATTAGGTATTAAGGGAAATTAATCACCTAATTACTTTTTTCGCCAAATTTTTCCCATTACCTTGTGCGACCTTGAGAGGAAAAGAGAGAGAACAAAAGAGTTTTTCATAATCCGGAGAAGAAGAGTTGATCATTTTCGTGAACCGGTGCAAGAATTGGAATCGCGTGAGGAAGGCTACGCTTTTGGTATCTGCTTGGTGGTGTTACAGCCAGCGCTTACTCCGAGTTTGGAGCGCTTTGGGGGCTGTTTAGAGGTAAGAAAAGTTATCCCTATGATCTCATTCGCTTGTATAAGGTTTAGATGAATTTGTAGGCGGTTTTGGTGCTAGAATGATGTATTGTTGGTTTGAGTTTTGCCTGTAAGTATCATGGCATGTTTAGATACAAGTTTGCTGTGGTTTCGTGGCTGCTTTTGGCTGGTTTTTGTTTGAAATACGATCCGGGATTCGAATGATGAAGAATTAGGTTCTAGTCGAACCCAGTGACGGGCTGCGTCTGTATTCTGACGGGCGCCCAAACTTAGGTTCCACCTTTGACGAAGGCCTGGTTGCATTGGACGGGCGCCTGAGGTGCTATTTTACATTCGTGATTGAACTGCTTTGGGTGGACGGGCGCCTGGTATAAGTGGACGGGCGTCCAGCCTTTGGACGGGCGCCCAGCAATGTCCGGGACGGGCGCCCATGGCTTAAAACGGACGCCTAGCCGGGTTTTGTCACTATTTCTTTGCGGGTTGTTGCTCAACCTTATAAACATGCTTTAACTACATGAAACCTTTATATATGATATGTTATTATGGTATAAACATAGACAAGCCTCGATTGAGCTTTTGATTCGCTCAATTAAAACACCGAATGTACTTCAAAGCGGAGTTGAAGTTCGGATCCGCCGGAAGAGCATGATAGGTTTGTGCTTTGATGAATTAGATTCATCAATGTCTCGTGGAACGTGCTAGACTTGTCCGTGTCTCAAGTGGGTCTCTGGAAGAGAGTAGTATGTGTGAGAGATTATTTGAAAACACTTAGGTCAAGCTAGTTAATAACTTAATAAACAACGATGTGACTAGTAAAAGATTAAACAACATGTCTCTCTTGGCTGTGCACCAGCTAAATCGCGATGCATATGCTACCTCTCGGGTGGAGGAACTTCAGAGTCAAAAGACCCTAAGTACGGAGGGACTCTCACGAGGTGTGCGTGCTATCGAGTCTACCTTTCTAGACTTCGTGGGTATTGGTGTGATCCACTAATATGTTGCAAAAGAGTGTTCCCAAGGTAGAGAGCTCAGAGAGTCAAAGACCCTAAGTACAGAGGACTCTCACTGAGGATGCGCAGAAGTGCCCTTGAGTGCGGGTTGTAACATAGATAGGTTAAGCTGTAAACAGCTAGTCACAACATGTTGATGAGCAATGGTGAACCTTAGATTGAGTCGGTCTCATATAATCAAATAAACGGCTTAAACATCTTTCCTTATAATTTCTTTTGATATCATAGCTTCTCTTTCTTTCTAAGTACGCTGTACTTACCTCGAATGCATATTTGTTTTTATGTGTTTCAAAAAGCGAGAAGACGAAACAAGTTTACGAGGAAGGATTTGACGACGATATTTGAAGACGCTTTGTTGGAAGTTCAAGATGTTCCTTTCTGCTTCTCGGGTTGTTATTTCAAGATTTTTGAGGTAGACGCTTGGTTTCTTTCTAGACGCTGGATTCTCGTGATCGCTTTGGGATTTTCGATTTTTCCAAATGTAATAATTTACATTTCTACCCTTAGATTCCTTTCTACTCTTAATTTTGAAAAAATTTATAATACCCGAGTTTTGCTTCCGCTTTGCCTTTAATTTGATACGACGTAGTAGGCGCCACGATAAAATGAATTTACTTTGCTTTTATACGCCGCCGAACGCTTTTTCCCGATAAGGACTTCGGTGTCTAACGGCATACATAAATGGTGGCCCACAAAGAACACCAAGATTCACCGACGCTCTCACTAACGCCGCGCTTACGCGAATAACACCAAGATCACCAACGCCTTTATGTAAAAATCACCGGATCCCGGAATAATTTTTATTACACGCAAGAGGGAGGATGCCACTAATAAATAGGGGGTGCCGATAGACCCCCCTAATTTAATTTATCTCCCATATGTGTCCGGCCCTTTTATTATTTCCTCAAAACAAATAAACCTCGTCTAACGTAAAAAAGCCTTCAGCCTAACCTTTTCTTTTCATTGTGCAAGACTTATCCTTTATTCTTTCCGTCTTCTCCTCTTGCACGTTCTTTAGATGTGAAACGGGTCTTGAATCCTCCATCGCATTAACTGCTAAATCAAGTCCCGATTTTCTGCTATTACCTTTCCGATTCTGCAATCTTGCCCTTCCGTGCATCTTTGTTCCTCTCTCATCTTCACGTACTATAATCCAGAAAGGGCAAGAGCTATATACTGCCTTGAATCGTTTTTGAGCAACCACGTTTAAATTTCAAAATTGGAAGGCTTGAAGATGAAAATATGCTGCCTTTATGACTGATTCGTCGGGATTTCGTTTCTGCAACGTGTTGATTAACACGAAGGCTTGATTCGATGCATTAATTCTCTGATTCGATCGATTTGAAATAAAGGTGCATTCTTTCCTTTTGTATATCATATTCACATCTTGTATTATTTTGATTTTAGAACGGTAATCTGCCTGATTTGTATGCTAGTTGTCTTTGTGAAGGTTCGGGCTTGAAAGATGTTACCGTTTCCATTGTTTTTGCTGCTGATACGAGCTTTAAAGCTTTGATTTTGAACGCCTTCGCAGTCAAGGGTATGACCTGTCTGGAAAGCAAAGACTGAATGTCTACACCATTTCAGTCCTGATTCACTGTGAATCGAAGTGTTGCCATTCTAAGAATTCTGTGGTGCTCTTTTCAGTGACTCAGTCCCATAAAATCCGTGAATCTCTACCCGGTTTGCTCAGGTAAAATGGCTTGACCTCTGGTGTACGGTTTAAGTCAAAGCTGAGGGTAGTGACCCAATGGAGGCTGGATCCCTGAGCCCGGATCCCCGCCGGTACAATCTCCCCGCCGGTGCAACGGTGCACCGAAACGACGTCGTTTCGATCCAAAACTACACCGTCCCGATACACAGGGGCATCAATATCGCGTCGTTTTGACGCACTTTCGCACACTTTTCACTTTTTACCTTTCGGCGATCCTCGGCCCTGATCCCCTACGGTTCACTATGTGCTGTGCTAAATCATGTGCATAATCTCAGCACAAGTTAAAGTTTTTTTTTTTTTTTTTTTTTTTGGTTTAGTACAGTAAGGTTTAGCCCTATTATTTTATACTAATAAGTTAAAAGGTTTGCTCATAGCTCAATTAATTTTATAGCCCTAAAAAACACATTTTTTTACAACATTTTTTTTTTTTTTTGAGGGGCTACAACATTTTTAATGACATTATTTTTTTGGTTCAATTGTAATGACATTATTATTTGTCTATTTGTATCGATCAATATCTATACAACACGGATGCAAATTCGGACATATCCAGTGCCAGCTCTATGCTAAAAAGGCCTAAAGCGAGTTGGTTAGACATGACTTTTATCGGTTTGTTGGTCAGGTGCTGGTCGCTCAGACGATACCGATTTTTATATATAGATATATAATAAAAAAAATTAAAATTAAAACCCAACATAAATCTAATATAAATTAATATAAAATACTATGATAAAACAAGAATCACTTTATAGCTTTATCTAAAACAAGTTTTGTTAGAAAATACAACAAATTTTTTTTGAGGGAAAGAACTATTATTAAAGAATATCCGCCAAGCAAAGCGCCGAACGCCACCCGGAGGCGAAATGCCCCAAAATTTCCGAAATTAAAACTAACAAAGACGCCGAAATTAAAAAGGTACAAGATGACATTCCCATACATCGAATAAAAGTAAAGGAAATGTGGTTAAAACTAGATAATACGGTCAAACAAATTCAGATTGACATCCACAAGTCAGTAAGATCTTCGACAGGCTCATGGAGCCTCGAGATACACGCCAAACAATCGCTCTCTACATATAGTCGTTGAATCCCCAAATGGCGCATCCTCTAAAGCCAAGGAAATAGCCTTTTACTCCATATATTCCACCGAGCCCCTGATCAACGTGATATGCAAAAGAACGAAGAATCACCCACGAGAATCTCGAAAACGACTCCTACCCTCGCCTCCCGCCAAGAATCGACGATCAACACAAATTAAACACAATTTTTACTCGGATCATAAGAATATAAAAATATTCATTAAGTCATATTCGCATCATTTAAAATTTGTTAAGAAAATTCAGACACACTTAATATTTATTTATAGATCAAAAGATACACTTAATATTAAGTGGTTATATGACACAATTATCAAAATATTTCAGTGTAAATATCACGTAGTATATTCGTATTAAGTGGTAAGTGTTGTTAACAAACATGGCCAAAATTCAACGGTGTTAGCAATGTTTATTTTTATTTTTAAGATTTGAAAATAGTTACTACTAAAAAATCGTAGAAATTAGCATTATAATTTTTATTTATATACGATGCCGATCGAAATTGTTTAGTTTTGATTTAGGAAGCACCGAGACTTTAGTTTAAGTGTCGTACGCAGTGTCCGACACTTTTTTGACACGACACGCTTTGACAGGTGTCGGTTGGCTTAAGTAATTATACTAATCAATATTTTTATATATGACACTTCGACACGATGTCGACACATGAACACAAACTTTTTATTTTAACGACAAGATATGTTACATACGAAATGCGATGAAAAATGATTTTCAATATGAATTATAATTTGAAAAGTACTCTATCTTAATAAACTTATCACCGTTCACAAAAGATAATTGTTTATCACTATTTGATGTATCGTGTATTTCAATTTTGAATTTAGATATATTGTGTCTTGTACCTTAATAAACTTTTATCTTATTAAAAGACAATAAACTAAAGCTTAATAAACTAAACCCAAAAGAAAAAAGAAAAAAACTATGAAAGAAGAAGAGAACTTTAACTTGTGGCTGAAATTTTGCAGATGATTTTGCACAGCACAGAGTGAACTGTAGGGGATCCAGCCCCTGACCCAATGATAGCTAAATAACTCAGTTAAACCAGTGTTGGTTGGCATCATAGCCTTCAGTGGTTTAACTCTGAGTTAACCCTTGGTTCAATTAAGGTAAGAATGCATTCTATGCAAATTGAACCAGTCTCGGTGCCTTACATCGTGCTATTAGAACTAAGTCAAAAGAAATCAGCTTGGTTTAAAATTTAAGTGATTTGCGTGGTTAACCAATTTGGTAAGGTTCATTGTTTGACATCACTATCTCTCTCGCTTGCCTAACGGGCAAAGATGTTTAACACTTTGAACAAAGGTTGGTCTCGGGTAACCATGGTCGAAAAATCACCGTATTGATTGCCTCGGATTTTCAGGATTTCTTTTGATTGTGTTCACACAAACCTTTGAGGTTCAAGTCATACCTCAAGTCTATAAATAGCCAGTCACATTAACTAGGATTGCAACAACTCAGAATTCCATTTCTTGAGCAATCCGACATTTTTAATCACTGCAAAACTTTTCTCTTTTTCTCGCCTCCCGTAAGTCTTATAGCACAAGAGTTGAGAATAGCTTGGCAATTTGGTCGATTGATCAAGCTTGATTCTCGTCCTTGCCGTTGAGAAGTGTGGTTCTGATCAACAACTTAGACAGAATCCTAGGTGTGAGGTCTTAGTGTCCTTTTCCTGCAAGGTATCACTTTGACTCACTGTTTCTGTGTTTTAAATTTGTTGTGATTGCCTTGAATTCAGCATTATAGTAGTCTGTGTTTTGATACTGATTTTGCTGGTGTGTTTGTCTGAGTTTGTTCATTGTGTGAAACCTTGATTTTGGAATTGATTCTTGCTAATCGTAGTAGAAGACAACAGCCTGGTTGATCCAAGTATCAAGTCAGCCGCCTAGTGAGGTTTATTGTCTATGCTTTGAGTCTCAATAGAATCAGTCCCTTAAGTCCTTGTTTCTGCACTCTGGACAGTAAGTCTTGTGAGATTCTCGGTCCTTGTTTTGCTTTTGTGTAAGTTTTGTGGTCTTGTTTGTTTATCCCCATAAACTTGTTGATTTTAAGTCTGATCATCAAATACTTTGTGTTGCTGTTAATCGCTTGAAACACCCTGCTTTATGGTATTTTATTGAGTCCGCAAGTCAGTCTGTTTTCCTGCTGAATCTTAATCCATTGCTGAACCTGATTTGCTGATCTTGCTGCACCTTTCTTGCTATCCTGATGAAACTGTTGTGTTGAACACCTTGTAATAGTATAGGCTGTTGTTTTCTTCTCCTTCGTTGATTGAACAGTGTACTCAGTGGTGTACAATATCAGGTTGATAATCTAGGTGTTGCATCTTGATTATCATTCTTGATCATTGACTGAGAGTTCAGTCCAGCCTTTTTTTTGTGCTTTAGATCTGTTATTGTACTAGTTCTTGTAATAGTTGAAATCTGCTGGTTTGTGTTTGCTCTTCAGCTATTTTTTTTTTTTGCATAACCTGGACTCGTATTGCCTCTGTACTATTACTCCTTGATATATTTATTAAATTCTTTCTGTAGCAATTTATTGCTTTTTCAGTCCTTCAATTAACAGTGTTTTTCTTCATTAATTGAATTGAACCTGCATATTATATCAATCAAATACACCTATTCAAGTGTAATAAACTTTGGTCATATTGATATACTACCTGAACCGAATTGTATCCTCTGCAC
Source organism: Gentiana macrophylla (assembly GCA_026214975.1). Lineage (NCBI taxonomy): Eukaryota > Viridiplantae > Streptophyta > Magnoliopsida > Gentianales > Gentianaceae > Gentiana > Gentiana macrophylla. The sequence continues at coordinate 87,141,122 of CM047805.1, read as the reverse complement.
ATTATATCTACACTCAAGTGCTTTATTCTGTGCCTAATAGTATCAATCAAACTGTGATATAACTTGATATAGGTTTATAGTTAATCACTTTAACTTAGATAAAGTCTTGTTTCCAACTTTGTCTAAGTGTGTTTAATTATTAATATACTCTGATTTAACATATATTGTTTGCCTGCAATTTGTTAAAGTGTAATAAATTTTTTTAAAGACAATTTTTTACCCACCCTCCCCTTCTAGAGTGTGTCTGCGTATTATCGATCCAACAATTGTTATAACAGGATAGAGAGAATCCAGATGCAAGAAGATAAACATAGAAGATTCTAACATAAACAATCACATAGAGAGGAATGTAAACAAGAAGAACACAGATTTAACGCTGGTTTCCAAATATTGCACCACCGACTACTCCACGGACGTAAAAGAGTTATTTTATTATGCATCAATTTCGATTTGATTACACACATTACAATGATCAATACAGTTGTGATAACACTCTAAGTAGTACCATTAATTATACCTTTATTCACCCCGATAGGCTCGTTATTATATGGAATATGTGTTAAATGCTATGTGAGTGTTCCTAAGTTCGTAATTTTGTATATGTGTCATTATCCCGAAGATTTGGTATTGTTTTGCCTCGTTTTATGTATTTTCAGGATGTATCAAATCCGGAGCATTTAAGGACGGAGCTGGACCAGAGGAAAGAATGTTGGGCCAAGTAAATAAAGTCCAAGAAGAGATCTGCCAGAGAAAAAGAAGAATTGAAGGCTCGGTTTACCGTGGGTTAGGCCCGATAAACCGAGGGTCTTGGGGGACAAGAAATTGATTCTGCCGCATCTACTAGGTCGGTTAAGGTTTCTGAGAGTCATAAGTCGGCTATTGTATCTATATAAGGCCGCATAAACTGATTATTACATAAGCTCAAAAATATATTCCATCTTTTATTATATACATTATACAATTCGATGAAATAAAGTTCTTTAAGCTCTTGAAGTTTATTTTCCTGGTTTCCTTCCTTCCTTGCCATCTCTAGATTGAGTGGATCAAGCTAGATCTCCATTGTTGAAGGTATGAAGCTTTGAACGCTCTTTATGTCTTTAATATGGTCGATTGTTTGTATTTACGTGTTTTAGTTAATCTGCATGTTTAACGACCCCATAATTTACTTATATTAATCAAAGATTGAGCAAATGTAGATCCGTAAATAGAAAATCGCCCTGGCAAACCAAATGTCTATACCGGCTTACCGAGGCAAAATTTAGAAAACCTAATCTGAGGTTCAAATGGCGTCACCACGCTGATCGGCGTAAATAATTAAAACGAGTAATAGGTCGGGCCAATCTAGTATTCGTAATTCGTAAATTAACAATGGCAGTATCGATAAGAAGTGTTAGTTGTGACATTGTCTTGATGGACCTCGAACGTGCTAATCAAAGGTCGATAATCGCTTCAGCGGGTTAATGTATGATGAGTTAGCGCCAATACCGAAATTCTAGTTCTTTATGCATACGGGCTATTACGGACCAATTATGAGGATAGCTTATGTGATAGATTATCTACTACCATGGTCGGAGTAGATAGGTTGTGGATTGCACCCGTAGCTTAAATCGAATTAAAAGCTCGCCGATTAATTTAAGGAAATTATGTGGGGAAATAAACATAAGGATTAACTTAGCCAAGTTAGTAGATCGGTGGGATGAAGGGAGGAATACCATGTTTATTTATGTTAATTGTTGGTCAAACACCATATATGTGTCTTCTTAGTTAGATTAGAATCGCTTATGCTTGAGTTGCATTGTTTCGTGGATCGACCTTGATTTGCTCTTGCTTTATCGCGATTGACCTAGTACTTTGCTAGCAATATCGACGTAAGTGACTTACACGCGATCAAACCTGCATTGTTTAACTTCCAGAATAAGAAATTCTAGGCCCGGTTTACCTGGGGTTAACCCCGATTCACCGAGGTCTAGAAAATCGAATTCTGACAGCCCTTGTTATTCTGTGTATATCCCAGTTGATTTTAGTTAGTAGGTCCGCAACAGTTGGGTTCATCTCCAACTTAAGCGGGAGTTGCTAACCTATTCTTTGTTTTATTTTGTCTCCTTCTCGTGAATATCGTGACACTTCGAAATTCAAATAAGAGCGATTAAGGCTGATTTAGTCAAACGCAATGCCTTGTACCGTGTTGAACATCAAGCCAATCTCTATGTATCCTGGATCAAAAGCCAGAGACCAATATGAAGCAGACAAGAAGCGTGTGGATGAGGAGACTGAAACGCTTAAACAGGAAGCCAAGGAAAACCTGAAAGAGTACGAGACTTATCGGCCAGGTACGTTTCCTATCGAGCTAATTGATATATCATCCGACTACGACTTCGATGATCCGGAGAAGGATCCGGACATTATGTTCTCGTAGTCCCAAGATTACCCGACTCGACATGGTAGAAAAGTTAGAGACCCGGACGCTTCAACTCCCGATCTCTATCAACGGTATATCTCAGAAAGTTTAGGCCTTTGTGATTCCGGTTCAAGTTGTAACATTCTTCCTCTATCCCTCTTCCAGAAGATTAAGATTCTGGTTGTCATGGAGCAAACCTGGTCCATGACCTTTGTCGATCGAACCAGAGATATGCCTGCCGGCCTGCTAAAGGATTGTACGATTAAGGCAGGAGGATTCGTATTCCCAATAAATTTTACGGTTTTAGACGTACATGAGGATCCGAGTGTTGGAAGTAGCGACCGAAATATAATTTTTGTAATTGTTTTTATAATTAATAAATGATGATTTATTCTCATCTTATTATTTACTTCGTGCTTATATTTAATACATCATCCGAAACCCCAAGTCGATTATATGTAGTCATATAACTTAGTGTGTGTCACACATGAGGATTAAGTTTACGGTGATACACTTAAACTATTAGTCCGTGGTGAATTTAATCAAAGTATGGGTTCTATTGATTAAACCACCATTAATGCGCCAAGAACACTTTAAGGTGTGACCGTCCTATCCGGACCATCGATATTGGTTATCTAAGTGGGGCATTTATATATGATGTAATCCTATAGGGCTGAACCGATTTAATCTACATTTCTCAGATAATTTCGTGATTGAGAAATCTTATTAAATCACAAGATGATCATATATGGATTAACCTTAATCCTGAAGTGATTTCATACTTCTACTTGTTTCAAGATAGGGTTTGATGTGTTCGCTAAGGATCGCTAAGAGGCGCGGTCCGAATCACTTTCATGTTGGCACTATTCGAACGAGTGAGAAGTGTGTGTCTCACAGATATGAATCCATTCCTTCCTCGCGGGAAGTAGAAAGACAAATTCCTTATTTGGTAATCCAAGAAACGATCGATCGATCGCCGAGTTCAGATTGGTTATGAACTAATTGATCACTAGCCGGGTTAATGGTAAATAAGGATAAGATGTAATGAATAAGGTTTACTTAAAATAATCCCGCTTGGTTACGGATAGTCTATGAGGTTATTGTATGTAATGATTATATCAATGGACACTTATTGACTCGACACTTTGAGAATAAGTTATATCTATAATCGATAGAGTTCGCCTCCGGATTTATGGTGGCGTAATTCGAATTAATAAGTTGAGTATAAATATTTGTTCGATGAATATTTTATTCAATTTATTGTAAACTTTATCGTTATAAGGTCCATGGTCCCCGGTTGGCCCTAACACGCGAGTGAATTCTCGTATTTTAGAACTCGAGATAAAATTAAATAGTTGTCTATTTAATGAATATGCGAAATATTATTTATTTGGTAAATAATATATAATATAGAAAAGACATTTTCTATTATCCCAAATGGCTTAAAAATGGCGCCATATTTTTTTTGGTTTTGGGAAAAGAATTTTTTCTCCTAATTAATTATAATGTGGATAATAAAATTATTCATGTGTTAAATAATTATAAATAATAAATTTGTTTTCTTATTAGATAAATAGAAAATTTGTTTTCCTTGTAGTTAATAGTTTTATTTTCCTAAAAGGAAAAGATAAATATTTGTGTATAAGATAAACTCTCAAACTATTTGGTTATTATCCTATTTAAAAAGAGAGTTTCTTCCAACACAAAATGGACCTAGAATCCAATGCATTTTTTAATGAAAACTACGACGCCACTATTTTTGAAAAAGAGAGAAATTTTGTTTTATCGTTTTAATGCATCGGGAAAATCAAGTTTTTCTTAAGCATATTCGAGGAGGTTTCAAATGCGGATCGACGCGCACCAGCTTGTCGCTTGAGATACAATCCGAAGATCATGGCTTTTCTCCGGTTTGGTAACCGCTAACCTTCTTGTAGATTATTAATTATTATGTGAAACATATCGTGATAAAATCAAAAACGAATTTTAATTCATAAGCTCCATTGCATGACCGAGCCGCCTCGACGGCTCGTGAATCGATTCGACGATCCAATTATGAATCGGATCCGATTCGGGTTTCGTGATATCCAAAGATGTGGTATTGTGAGACAGTTAAAGCGATTTTATTGCGATCTTGATTGCATAATTAATTAATAAGGTGTGGAATTGAATAAAAATTACATTTTTATATGTTTATTATATATATACGTGATTAAATGATTTGGTTGATTTAGATGGAGGCTTGGTATTTGCTTATCGTTAGATCTCATTGTAACCCGCTTTTCCAGTGTATAGAAATTGTAACAATTTTTAATTTCCTAGCAAAATAGTTCCTTTTACGTCGCCAGCTACTATAAATGAAATCATCGACGCTTTTTCAAGTATAATTGATTATTTATGTGATATAACCACGCCATGTATCATATTCATGAATTCCACTTAAGATATGATACATGTAGAAAATTAATTTTGGCATTAATTAGACATGTATGAAAACAATAATTAATTTAGATTAAAAAATTAATTAAAGGAAACATAATTTTATCGAGATATAAAATTCACATGATAAAAATAAAATTTACTTGGTAAATTTGTTTTTGAGATCTAAAATTCTTTGAGAATTTTGATTATGTAGTGTCTACATAAATATGATTTTAATAACCGAAAATTTGGAATATCGTGAAAAGATGGACACTAACTAGACGGTATTTAGAACCGATAAGTTGGTGATTTCTTTTCATTATTTATTGTTTTCGGATTCCAAAATTTTTATCATGACATTATTAGGACTATAAAATTTTTTGGTGAATTTTAATTGTGTAGTGTCTACACAAGAGATTTCTTACGGAAAATTGGAAAATCATTAAAAGTGTCACTAGTTAGACGGTATTTGAAACCGATAAACTAGTAGGAGTTTTAAATTTCACGATTTCTTGTTTTTCGAATTATTAGAAAATTCATAAGTACTAATATATTAGGATTGTAAAATTCTTGATGAATTTTAATTGTGTAGTGTCTACACAAAGAATTTATAAATCTGAAAAATTGGAAAGTCATGAATAAGTGACACTAGTTAGACGGTATTTAAAACCGATGAACTAGTGGGATGATTAATTTAAATATTCGTGATTTATTGTTTTTCCGGATTGAAAAGGAAATTCTGAAAATCCTAATGAAACTACCTAAATTTTAAAATAACGAGTGGGAGCGGGGAAGGTGACAACCGACCCCACGGCCTCATCGCTGACACAAGCACGCGAGAGAAGCGGTGACGCCGAGTCTCTTTTTTGATTACGGCCCCCACGGATGGCCTTCACCCCTATCAAAATTCAAGGTTTGGTCTCCAAATGATAGGATTTTGGATACTGCCGAGTCATTGATCGACTTCGCAGCAAAGATACTCGGGCGCACTTTGAGATCCAAATAGTAGGTCACAAATACAAGGATATTTCTCGAAAATATCTTGGCTAAAAGCGGGCGGTAATCAACAATTAAATAGAGATGTCTGATTCTTAATTGTTTAATTGTTGAGAGATTGTCTCAATTTAATCGTTATTGTGGTCGATACCGACCATGCGGGCAAAGAGATGATATGAGGTTAAATCCTTGAATGGTAGGATAAACTCGCATGCATGACATCACGCTTATAATTAATTCCTAAAATTTCTTATTTGTTGTGGTGTATGATTTGATTTATATTTCTCATTATAATTTATTTTTGCAACTACATATCATTTCAAGGTATCTAAACCGCTAAACATATTATATTGACCGATAACGACTTCATAAAAGTGAAAAAGTAACAAGAACGCTGAACTTATTAATCGAGAATGCAACTAATTTTCGCAGAGGATTCTCCTCTCGAGCCTTCAAACTTAAGTAAAACTGATAAGAATGTAATCACGCCACTGTGATGAGCGAGAGACAAAACAATATTAGTTCAAAGATGACGAGAATGATTTGGTATCAATCTTACTAGACATCCCACAGTTCACGAGTAGTGTCTACTCAAATGATTTGCTAGTTCACGGCCATTTCCTATAAAGAAAGCCGAGAATGGGAAGGTAAATGTCTACAAGTGTAAGTCATCTAAACTAAATAAGTTGAGGCTAAACCAAGCATTAATAAAATAAAGCATAGATAAGGAAAGTGATTTCGGATCACTAACCTATGAATCATTAGAGACTTTCTTAACCTGGTAATTTGACCTGGAAGCTAAGTTCTTCTGCAAGAACGAGGTAGCTAGGCATCCATGATTAGATAGTAGACAAAGGACAGTTATTTCAGCTAAGATAGTGTGAGTGATATAAGGAAGTAAATTTCGGATTTTAATCCTTGGATATCACAGAAATTTAATTTATGTTTTTCTAGATTCATTGGAACAAATTGATTCACTTTCACATCGATAATGTAGTTGTCTTAAAGAAAGTGAATATGACATTTGTATACTTATCGTAGACTCGACTTTTGTCCGATAAAGTCGTAACTACTAAGTGAATGCCGAAAATGTATATGTAACACATCATAAGCTATTAAGACAAATGGTTTCCATATTTAGATAAACGATTCTTCAACATCTATTGATTAGTGCATATATCCTAAAGATAAGATCTCAAGATCGCTAAGGGTGATTCATATCTCCCACCTAAGAACACTATCTCAAAGGAAAATGACTAAGTAGCCTTTCAATCGGGAAAGGGTAATAGAGCTAAAGAAGTATCATAGCTTGATCATACCGACCTTCTGGTCTTGTGCGGCACGAGCTAGTAGAGCTTTTGAGTAATAGACATTTTGTCTAATGAATACTCAAACGCTTGATTAGTTTATCTAAATATTTGAGGAATCTCTCGATATTACCAGAGAAACGAGTATTCTATGCTCGTGATATAGGCTATATCATAGTATTTGGCAATCGATGCTCGGCCTACCTCCGAGTGAACCGATTTCACCGAAAGGATAAAACCATGGATTGTCTTGTATAGTTATTGATATGCTGCATTACACTGCTTAACTCAATTAAGATATTAATCGCAAAATAACGGTTTACATTATTATGTAATACCGAGAAGTCTACCTGTAGATGCTTATGAATTTATGGATAATGAGTGAACTATGTTTACTCCACTTCCATAAATAAAGGCGCTTAGCACTTGGTACTTGAAGGTAGGACAGGAGATTTTGCATACACGTTCAGATGGTGACTGTTCGTGAAATATCTTAATGCAATGAGTAAATGTTGGTTATAAGATTCTTAAGATCGGATAATGACGGCTGAACTGTCACATCCTTTCTAGAAGAATGTATAAATAACAACCTTGGACCTTGGAGTAAAGTTACTCAAAGAGTTACTATCTGATTTGATCAAACCACATCCAACATTGGTTGTTGGGGGTTACACTGATAAATACTACTGAACCTGATCAGAATGTCAATCCACCCAAATACAGTGGGAGTATGGTTCATCCATTGACTCGCTGTGATTATGCAGACTTTACAATCACTGGGGTGATTGATCACCTATGGTCTTTTGTAAGAATCAGATATAACTCATGACAAGAGGTTGGTTTAAAGCCATATGCCTGGAAATGGAGTTTTGGTACTCCAGTTCTGTTCACAATCTTATACCTGATTGTCTCAGGCCCAGTGGGAGTAATTGGATCTACATGAAGAAGAGATGAATGAATGAGAAAGTTTATCTTTCTAAGCAAAGCCAAGTGGTCTTGGGGTAATTCCCAAAGTAGATAGTTTAAAAGTGGTGATGCCTCAAACTTTCTCACCACTCACTTTGCTTGACTTCATGGAAAGTAGAAAGATTACCAGGGGTGATGCCCTGAAACTTTCTTTCCGAACAATGGAGCTTGAATTCATTCGGAACAAAAGGGTATTAGCTTAAAGCCAATGACAGATTGACTGCTAATGCTTATATCCATTGGTGGATTAAAGCAAACCTCTAGGTCTAAAAGCCACATGTTTTGAAATGTGTGGGCTTGACCAGAATATTGATGTGTTTTTGTAGACTGGAGAATCAATATTGGTAAAGTAGTGACGTTAGAGTTTATAAAAGATAACACTACAACAAATTGGAAACAACATACGGGTGTGTTATCTGAAGTCAAGAACTGACGAGCCAAATTTTCTCTGAATCAGAGAAGTGGACTATATTCTTAGAATTTGATTCGGTCGAATTCATGAGAACAAGTTCTTTGGCAGTATCCCATTCATCTTATTGATAAGATGATGATGCATTTTCGAATGCTAGATCAATGAGAGGTTTCCTACCCAACCCCTCATGGAATAGTTCTCTCAATACTCAGATATAGAGAAAATATGACAAATTCTCTGGAGGATAGAGAATGTTAGATTGTTAAAGGTCAATTAAAGCCTAATCTTGATTCGAGCGCTGGAAAGTAGTATAGTACATCCTTAAGTTTCTTTGAGAACGAGGAATCATATGCTTGTATACTCAAAGTAACTCGAATATTGTTGATTACACTCGATTCTCGACTATCACCGACAAGGATGATCATTGATCGATCTCGGCTCTGTTTTCTCATAGTGATGGAGCTATAGTCCGAGCAATCTAGCATTGCCAATTTGACCATGTTAGTCGAATACATAGCAAATTTTCGGAGCAAATAAAGAGGCAAAGGTGGCTTGAGAAGTTTTTTGTTGGATCAAGAAGTGATTCCAGTGTTTCGATGAGCCGATACCATTTTATCGTGGAAAACACAATGAGAGGTAGCTCGTGGCAAATGATATTCGCAAATAGCATAAGAGGTCCAAAGCATATTGAGAGAGAGTACCACCCGATCGTGACAGACAGCAGAGAGGCGACGCTTCATTCTAAAGATCGCCAAAACCGACAACCTAGCTTATCGCTTTACCAAGTTGCATGACATCTAATGTCCGCTTATGGGTATAAAATGGGAGATATGTCTAATCTACTTTAGAGCAAATGAGAGAATGTTGTGGATAGAAAGAATAAGGGTGTGGTGCTATAAAAATAATTGTTGCTTGTCTTTACCGGCAAGTGGGGAGATTGTTGAAGTAGAGTGCCCAAAGACAATTGTTTTTTGTCTATACGGGCAAGTGAGATTGTTGGAAGTAGCTACCAAAGATACTTTTTGTAATTGTTTTTATAATTAATAAATGATGATTTATTCTCATCTTATTATTTGCTTCATGGCTTATATTTAATACATCAATAAAACCCTAAGTCGATCATATGTAGCCATATAACTTAGTGTGTGACACACATGAAGATTAAGTTTACGGTGATACACTTGAACTATTAGCAGGCGTGGTGAACTTAATCAAAGTATGGGGTCTATTGATTAAACCACCATTAATGCGCCCATAACACTTTATGGTGTGACCGCCCTATCCGGACCGCCGATATTGGTTATCTACTTGTAATCCCGCTTGCACGGATAGTCTACGAGGGTTACTCAGATGTAATGATTATATCAATTGACACTTATTGACTCGACACTATGAGAATAAGTTATATCTATAATCGATAGAGTTCAATTGATTTATGGTGGCGTAATCTCGAATTAATAAGTTGAGTAGAAATATTCTGCTCGATGAATATTATATTCAATTTATTGTAGAAATACCAAGTTATAGTCCATGGTCCCCGGTTGGCTCCTAACACGCGAGTGAATTCCTCGATTTTAGAACTAAGAATAAAATTAAATAGTTGGTCTATTTAATGAATATGCAAAATATTATTTATTTGATAAATAATATGTAATATAGAAAAGACATTTTCTACTATCCCCAATGGCTTAAAAATGGCACCATATTTTTTTTGGTTTTGGGAAAAGAAATTTGGATAATATAATTATTTATGTGTTAAATAATTATAAATAAGAAATTTGTTTTCTTATTGGATAAATTGAAATTTGTTTTCCTTTTGATAATGGTTTTATTTTCCTAAAAGGAAAAGATAAATATTTGTGCATAAGATAAACTCTCAAATTATTTGGTTATTATTCTATTAAAAAGAGAGTTTCTCCCAACACAAAAATGGACCTAGAATCCAACGCCTTTTAAATGAAAATACGACGCCATTCTTTTTTGAAAAAGAGAGAAATTTTGTTTTCTTGTTTTAGCTATCGGGAAAACCGAGTTTTTCTTAAGCATATTCGAGGAGGTTTCAAATGTGGATCGACGCCCACTAGTCGTCGCTTGAGATACAATCCGAAGATCATGGCTTCTCTCCGGTTGGGTAAATCTACTAACCTTCTTGTAGATTATTAATTATAATGTGAATCATATCGCGGTAAAATCGAAAACGAATTTTAATTCATGCTTCCGCCGGCATGATCGAGCCGCCTCGATCGGGTGCCGTGAATCGTATATAACGATCCAATTATGAATCGGATCCGATTCGGTTTCAGATATCCAAAGACCGAGTGCCCCTGCTCTATTAGTAGTAGACCTTTCTTAGCGACTCAACAGAGCAATAATGGACATTGATAATAGTGGAAATCACTCTAAGGTTGAAGAATGATGTTGTATCAATGAAAACTTGTGAGCCCCTGGATAATAGGCCGGAATGTAGCAAGACGACTTATGGTTCAGTGGAAAGTGGAAATCATGGAGATAGAGGAGGAAAGGCATAGGCAACGAGAGGTTCTAGTGGAAACTTGTGAGCAGGAATTCATGAGATTAATGCTTAGAGAACACGAAGAAAAGGACTACAACAAGGCGCCACGGAGGCTAGTCCTCATGTAAGTGACAGAGCAGAGCTTAAAGTGGAAAATGTGGAATCCTACGGCATAAAGTTTAAATCTCAAAACAGAGGACGATTTAGCACACGAGCAAAGTGAGCAAGGCGCATAGGAAGAAAGCTCATAAAGTTTCTAGAAAACCGGAAATGTCACTCCTAAAAGATAATGACCGACGAGAAGGAAGTGCATGACGGTTGAAACATGTAAGATGCAAGTTAAAGCCCCAACCTTTGACTGAAGTTTAGATCCAAGGTAAGTCGAAATGACGACTTTAAACTCAAAACTATTCTCTTGAACCCTTAGTTAGATGAAGTCAATAAAAGTAGCCGGATGAAATGACGAGCTTTTTTTTCATCCTACCACACCCTTAGGCTTTTTCTATCATTTCATCATTTCTCACACTCCACCATAACTCCACCTCAATCCCATCAATCAAACCCTCAAATCCTCACCCTCATTACCTCTACCCACTATCCCACAAAATCCTTCCACATTCTACCCATTTCTCCTATATAAACACCCTTGCACCACCATTATTCATCATCTTCATCACCTATCTTCTTCTTTATCACAAAAAAAATCTCCTTTTTCTTTTCTTTTTCAAAATCTAGGCCACCATCACCGCCACTATCACCACCAAAAGCCTCTATTTTTCTTCATTTCCAACACCCAAACACCATTTTTTCCAACCTCTCCTGCAAAATAGTGCTATTGTAGCACGTTGATGCCGCAGCTTCTTCATCTTTATCATCAAAGAACACAAATCCTGTAAGAAACCGGAAAAATCAGCCCGTAAATCGGGGTATAGGCCAATTGACTATATGTGGACATCGCAGCACTCAATACAACAGTGTCCACATATGGTCTCAATGATCGATGACTAAAATAGTAACGCCCAACCTTAACCGGCAGAGTACCGGTCGGAAGTACTATGAGGTGAGCAAGGTCGTATCCCACGAGGAATTTGTCGAATACCAAAGTCGCTTTTAGGATTTAGTTTAGGTCAATCACGATGTAAAACTAAATATAAACTAAAGATACCAAGGATAGAAAGAGACATAGCCAAACCATGATCCAATTGACTACTTTCGCCTCTAATTGATTATTCGGGAACGGGATTAACCAACCTACCAACCTAACACATATATCGACTCATTCATGGGTGCAAACTCCTAAGCTAGTGTAAGACGCCATTCAACAATCAAACACCCTTTGCCCGGTTCAACAGCTTCGCTTTTTAAGAATTTAATTGACCAAACAAGATTAACGTGCTGAGTTGCCCGATTTACACCGACAAACCCCGCTACCCAATTGATCTAAACAACTCACCAATTGTAAATAACCATCCTTAAATCCCTTTTTCCCACACCCCTTCACAACATACATTTATAAAAGTGGTGTGTGAGTTCATGAACTATGTGTACAAGCTAATTCGAGCATTAAGAACAAGTTTTAAGACATGAATTCATCAATATAACAAAAATAAGCACTACCCATTCCCAATTTCATCAATTGTAGAGGGTGATTTCTTCAACCTTCACATGATTTGACTATGAAATGTTTAGCTACTCATAGTAAAACACGAAATAACAATCAAAGAGAAGATTAAAGCCATAAAAGAGAAAGAGGAATGAAATTAATTACCAAAAACGCAGGAAATTGAAGTTGAATTAATCTTCATCCAAACCCATTGTCACTTGGGGAAGAAGACTTCAAAAACACCAACAAGGATGAGAGAATCTATGCTAAATTGTGTTTAATCTAAGGGTAAGAGTGAAAGAAGATCTAATCTAAGGGAGAAAAGTGGAAGAAAATCGACTCAAGCGGTGTCCTAATTAAGTCTGGTATGAGTTCTTATGAAATGGGGTGAAAAATCTATTTATAAGTCGCCAAAAATGTGCAGTAAAAGTGATTTTGGCGCGCCCCAAAACTGGTTCGTGATTCTCGGAGCTTCTGCTCTACTTTGGCGTGCCCCAAAGTCTTCAAATACACACTAAAAATCTGGACTGATACACCTTCAAGAATCTGGGCAATATCTTTGCGCAGAGCCCGATTTCAGTGATTCAAAACGCGCTGGAAAGCTCATTCAATTATCTAAAACTTTCTTGAAGGCCACAAGTCCATAAAATTCATGTATCTGGGAGAAAAGGTCAGATTAAGTGAACAAATGGTAAGAGCACCAACCACCTTTGATCCGCTTTCCATCCCCTGGCTTTGGTTTCGCCATTCTAAGTCTCTTATGCCTCATCTTCCGGCTTATGAGTCACCTATTTCCTGCATTTCCATAGAAAAATATACCAAGCATAATCCTCGCAAGATAAATAGGGCTCGAATAGGCCAAACACCGTAAATGATAAGGTGTTCCATCAATTTGATGGATTACCTATAAGTAAGTGCTCAAAGCGATTTTACCCTATAATCGGTCTAAAACCACCCAAAACAAGCCAAGAGTGTCATAAACGGGGTTAAAACATGCACCAAAACATAGTAAAGTTGACTCTCATCAACCACCCCCACTTAGCGCTTGCTCGCCTCGAGCAAAATGAGCGCTTTAAAAGAATCCAAAGAGTCGCCCATATACGCGTAGGGTCAAGACAATCACATATCAAGGATAACCGGTGTAATTGAGTAAATGCATGAAACTTAACCCTACCTTATCAAGCAAACATGATGTGAGTGTGTGAATAGCTTCTCCTACATTTACCACGGTTCACCGGTTTGAATTATGGATGGTAGGTTATTGTGACTACACCATAGGCTCATACTTCATAAGCATCTCCACTAATCGGGCCAACTGAGGCTAAGCAAGGTCGAGTAGACTTGCAGTAGGTTGTAACGTTAGCCTCAGTGGATAGGCTAACCAAGGAAATTTCTGGGAATAAACAACAAAGAGATAAACACGAGCAAGCTTAATCTTGGTGTACCAATACAAAACATAGCTAGCTCCACCCTTCTCTAGCTCAAAACAACTATAAAACATGATTTATAAAGTAAAGTGCCATATGATACCATGTTTCATGTACCATTAGGCAAAATGAAGAACTATCATGTTTCTATATCACAAGGACTCATCCCAAACACCATCATCACATAATATATCAAAACATGAGTCCTAAACTTTTGGCTTTCTTTGACTCAACCTTTATTTACCTTTCATGACTTTTTTTCTTTTCTTTTATTTTTCCCTTTTTTTTCTCTTTTTTTTCTGATGATTTTTGAACATGAATTTTTATTAGGTTTGAGTCAAAGGTTATCACATACACATAAAATGAATCGAGCTCCTACCTCCAATATCATGAAATAGCTCATAAAACCAACTCTCTATAAAAACACACCACTTACTCACCCCACACTTTCCTAGGCAAGTGTGATCTAGATGAAAAGATTGCTTAACTCGTAGGGTGTTCAAGGGAATGTAGACCACAAATAAGGCTTGGGGTCGAAATTACGGGCTAAATACGAACGGCTAAGTGTCGGATGGGGGTCTAACCATCCTACCAAGGCTTAGAGGGGTTACTGTAGAATATCTCACGGGATGGCTATTTGGCTCGTCGGGTCAAAATGCCATAATCGCCATCCCAAACTCTACCAAGGTCGGCCTTTCTATTTCGCCTCGGTTAATGATATGAGTTCTGTGTAGCCAAATTGTGCCTAAGTCTACCATAATCGGTCACTAGTTACCGCGTTTATGAAATCGGCTATACGCGTGCATAAGTGTCCCATTCACAAGGCATGCATTTAAACATTTACTAAACCATTTATCTTATCAACGTGATGGCTCAACATACGAACGCAACATCAAAACTTTGGAAAATTTTAAAAATGCTCAAATTTTGCTAAATAAGTGACCAAACACTAAGCATATAACACAATGGCCGTAAAAACAATGAAGACATATCAAAGCTAAGCCTACCACCCCCTTTAAATGCAACACTGCCCTCAAGTGTGTGAATGAAAAAAAGGAAAGAAGGCTTAGCTTAACCCGGCAAAAAGCATGAAAGAATGTATGTGACATATCCACTAAGCTCCATCTCAAATATCTAAAGCCTCAAACCAAGAAACACTTAAAAACTCATGCACGGTGTACAACCTCGCGCTTTTCTGCGGGTTAAGCTAAGCCTTCTTTCCTTTTTTCATGCACACACCGAGGACAGTGTTGCATTTAAAGTGGGGAGTGGTAGGCTTAGCTATTGTTACGCACTTCATTGTTCTTTTTGAGCCATTGTGTTGCATGCTTAGTGTTTGGTCACTTCCTTAGTAAATTTGAGCAATTTCTAAAATTTTCCAAGGTTTTGAAGTTACATTCGTGTGTTGAGTCGCCACGCTGATAGGGTAAACGGTTTAGTAAATGTCCTAATACATGCTACTTGACTTACTACCTTATCTTGAAAATGGATTTTCACGCACGTAGCTTCGATTTCATGAACCACGGTAACTAGTGACCGATTATGGTAGACTTAGGCACACCCGCTACCTAGAACTCATACCATTAACTTCGAGACGAAATAGAAAGGCCGACCTTGGTAGAGTTTAGACGATAGTTATGGCATTTCTTTGACCTAACCAGAGCCAAATAGCCATCCCGTGACATATTCCACAAGAATCTTTCTAAGCCTTGGTAGGATGGTTGTTAGACCCTCATCCAACAAGCTTAGCCATTCGCTTGTAGCCCGTAATTTCCGACCCCCAAGCCTTATTTGTGGTCTACGCTCCTTGACACCCTACGAGTCAAGCTTAATCTTTCATTTTAGCGCACTTCTAAAGCAAGTGTGGGGTGGTGAGGAGTACGTATATATAGAGGAGTTGGTTTTTAACGAGCTATTTCACGATTTGGAGGGTATGAGCTCATTTTTATATTGTATGTATGTGATGGCCTTTGACTCAAACCTATTTAAATTGTATAGTGCAGCTTTCTAAATTCAAAAAGTTTCTTGTCTTGAAAAAAAAAAAAAGAAAAGAAAAGAAAAGAGAAAAGTCAAAAGAAAATGAAATCAATCAAAGAAAGCTTGCAATAAAAGTCAATAAAAGTGTAATAAATGTTGAGTCAAAGAAAGCCAAGTATTTTGGGATTCATGTTGTGATTTGTTATATGATGTTGGTGTTTGGGATCAATCTTAATATAGAATCATGATTCTTGTATGCTTTTGCCTCGTTACACTTGGAGACATAAAGGCAATATGGCATTCTATTTTCTTGGATCATGTTTCAAGATTCTTTTTTGAGCTGAGAAGGGGAGAGATAGCTATGTTTTGTATTGACACACCCCGTGATTAAGGTTGCTCATTTTTATATATTTGTTGATTATTCCCAAAATTCCTTCGGTTAGCCCCGCCCCTAGCCTAACGTTACAACCGTAAGTCCTACTTGACCTTACTTAGCCTCGGTTGGTCCCGATTAGTGGAGATGCTTATGAAGTATGAGCCTATGGTGTAGTCGTATCAACCGAGCATCCATAATCCAAACCGTATACCGTGGGTAAATGTAAGAGAATCTATTCACACACACACATCTCGCTTTCTTGATAAGGTAGGTTGTTGTATGCATTTACTCATTTACTCCGGTTGTCTTTGATGTGTGATTGATTTGACTCACGCGCGGTGACGTTGACTCATTGATTCTTTTAGAACGCTTCATTTTGCTCTCGAGGACGAGCAAACGCTATGTGAGGGGGTGGTTGATGAGAGTCAACTTTTCTATGCCCGGTGTATGTTTCAACTCCCTTTACGGCACTTTTGGTTCATTCCGTGTAGTTTTAGACCTCATTTAGGGCAAAATCGATTACACGCCCACCATGGGGTAAATCACATATAGATGGAAAACCTCAAGATTTTACGATGTTTTTGGCCCTTTTCGAGCCCTATCTATCTTGTGGAATTATGCTCGGGTTTGTGTAGATGTTGTGACGCAGGATCTAGGTGCTCGTAGTTCCGGAGACAAGGCGTGGAGCGTGATGAAGATGAAACCAATGGTCGGAGATAGAAGAAAAGAGAGAAAAGTGAAGAAATTGGAGTTTGAAATCTGCTGGCACGCCAAAGTTGAAGCAGTAATGCACAATAAGTCACCGAACAAGTCTGGGGCACGCTAAAGATGTCACGGCGCGCAAGTTGATACAAAGGAGTTCCCAGACACCGCAGAATCCAGCTTTTGGGCACGCCAAAGCCTTTGGGGCGCGACAAAATGACCTTTCCTCGCATTTTTTTGAGAATATAAATACGGGCTTGCACAGATTTTTAGCCATTCTCTACACACTTTTTCACCTTCATATCTTACGCTTTTTCCCTTTAGGTCGATTTCTCCCATTATTCTTCCCTAGATTCACTCTTTCATCATCTTTACTTAAAATAAACACAATCTAGCTTAGATTTTAGCTAACGCTTTCTTCTAATCTTGGATTTTCTGATTTGGGCCTTCTTCTTCACCAATTGACACGGGTGTTGAAAAAGTTTGATGTAAACTCCGATTCTCTACGATTTTGCAATCAATTTCAATTTCTATTTCATTTATGGCTTTAATTTATCTTTGATTGTTGTTTTTAGTTTTACTATGATTAGCTAAACTTTCATAGCCAAATTATGTGAAGATTGATGAAATCACCCTCTAATTGATGAAATTGGGAATGGGTAGTGCTTAATTGTTGTTATATTGACGAATTCATGTCTTAAAACTTGTTCTTAATGCTTGAATTAGATCAGATACCTAGTTCATGAACAAACACACCACTTTTATAAATGTATGTTGCGGGCGGGTATGAAAAGGGTTTTAAGATCATTCTTTATAATCAATCGAGTTGTTTAGATTGATTAGTGAGTGAGGTTCAATCGGTTGTGAAATCGGCAACTTTAGCGCATTAATCTTGTTTCGTCAATTATATTCTTAAAGGCGATCAGCTGAACCGTGGCAAAGAGGTGTTCATTGTTGTATGAGCGCCGTATTACTCAGCTTAAAGAGTTTGCACCATGAATGAGTCGATATAAGTAGAGGTTGGTAGGTTGGTTAACTCATTCCGATTAATCGATTGAGGTGAAAGTCATCAATTGGATCATAGTTTGACTATGTCTCTTTCTCTCCTTAATTCATCAGAGTTTATATTTTGTTTTAGTATAATTAAACTTGAAATATCTTGGTTGACCTAAACTAAATT